>JAZKJV010001500.1:600000-1109603 GCA_037367405.1 Ottelia alismoides | reverse complement strand
TGCCTTTTCGAGCTCCTCATGAAGTACAAAAAAAATCGCATACGCTTTTACTTGTTGTAGCAGTGCAAATATGACAGAGTGGATCATGGGACTCAGGTGTTCCTCACCATCTGTGTGGAGACAGAGCCCGGTTCAAATCTTATAAGTCTATATACCCTGGTAGATGGGTCATTATTGCAAATGGGGTTTACCTACCCATCACAAAATAGGAGGAGGTGCATTTGACGCCATCCATGCATCCGCAGAATGTTTGTATGCTCCTGATTTTCAGATGGACTTGCTTTCTATTAGTTAGATTGCAAAAGATCTGCATTGTCGAGCCATTTAGACCCCTCTTCTCTTGTGTTTCAGGACATACTCACGGGCAAGGTTGTTAGACGTGGCTATGAGCAGGGGGCTCTACACACTGGTCCAGCATCCTCATGTTGGTGCCTCTAGTATTCCTACTAGACCAGTCTCACCATACCTATGGCACCTTTGTTTTGGCCACCTTCTTCTGCAGACGCTGTGTCATTCCCCCCACAGATCTCCATACGATCTTCCTTTCAGTGCGAGGCTTGCCAGCTTGGGAAACATCATCGTTCTTCGTTTCCATCTCGTCAGAGTAAGAGCAGTTCTCAGTTGTTTGAGCTCCTTCACTTAGATATTTGGGATCCGAGTCAATCCCTGATCACTTAGGACACTTTTTTTATCTGGTTGTTGTAGAAGACTATTCTAGACTTTCTTGAGTTTTCATGTAAAAGAATAAGTCTAAGGCTGGGTCTGTCATTAAATCATTTATTAATGAGATAAAGAATATTTTTCTACTAATGTCAAGTATTTGCATTCTAATAATTCCCTAGAGTTTTACACTTTACGGCTATCCGAGTTTCTCAGGGCTCTTAGCATTGTACACCAGACATCGTGTGCCTATACATCTTAGCAGAACGGTGTTATCGAGCGCAAACATCGTCATTAACTTGATGTAATCATGACCATTCTGATTCAGAGTCATGTTCCTCACTCTTATTGGGGTTATGTGGCTCTCATTACCTGTTACTTAGTGAAACCGTATGCAATCTTCTGTTTTGGGGGAAAAAGTTCCTTTCTCGATCGTGTTTCTCGAGAAGGATCTGTTCTCCCTTACACCCTGTGTGTTTGGATCTGTAGCCTTTGTTCACAATCTTTCACCTGATCGTGACAAGCTCTCCCCTAGAGCTGTCAAGTGTGTCTTCGTTGGCTACTCTCATACCTAGAAAGAATACCGTTGCTTTGATCCGCTTCGGCGGAAATACTTTGTTAGTGTTGATGTTACATTCTTTGTGTATATTATGTATTTCTCTCCTACATGTGACAAACTGGCCCCATCTGACTCTGATGAGGAGGTCTACATGCCTCCACCTCCTACAGCTCTACCACCTCATGCACCTACTCTACCACCTCCATCACCTCCCTCACCACCATTACCATCACCACTTCCACCACCACCTCCAATACCTACACTTGCTCTTATGGCTGCCCATGGACCATCATCTACCTTGACTCAGTTTTTGCCATGTGTGTCTACTCACAGGTCTCGCTGTGTTCCTCCTGCTCACGTGCCTTCCCCATCATCCAACACGCCTCAAATATGTAATAAGCACATTGTTTCTACTGATAGCACTATTGAGTTGTCTATGCAGCAAGATTCTTTACAAGATGAGCAGGTACCCTCTCAGGAGGGAAATTACAGGTTAATGAGATGGCAAATGATCTCGATGTGCCTATTGCTCTGCGAAAGCAGAGACACACTTGTGCTTTATATCCTCTTACATCCCAAGTTTCTTTGATCAGACTTTCAGAGGATTTTAGAAGATTTTATCGTGTCACTATAAGCCGTGGAGATACCAAGAATATATCAGGAGGCCATCCAGGATAGTCAGTTGCATCTTGCCATGGAGGAAGAGATAGGCGCTACAGTCACGCAATACTTTTTTTGAATCTAGAATGGGTGATCCCCCTTTGTTGCGGTCACTGCCGAAAAAATTCCATTAAAAGAGTTTAGAGTACATTACCTTGAGATCCAGAAATTATAAAGTGCATTATAGTGAGTCACTACATTCTCAACATAAAACCTCTGGTTATTGAAGATCAAATTGTTTCCTCCGGACCAGATGGCCTAGAGAACAACAAATGGCTTCGAGCAATCATAATTAGAATTCGTGCCAATTGTTCGGATAGATGTCCAGAATTCCGTTGTCCCATCGCTCTCCCCCCAAGATAATCCAACCTCTCTCCAGACTCGTTCAGACCCTGTGCACTTGAAGAACAAATGATCTGAATCCTCCTCTGCCTCTTCGCATCTGTCGCACTGCATTTCCGCCAGACCTAACAATCTCCCCCTCCGTGCTTTATCACAAAGGCGGGCCCTTCTCAAGCACCAAAGGAAAATTTTTACTCTAGTCGGGATCTTCACTGTCCAAACAGTTCTCATGTCCTGGCAATATTCTCCATCTTGTTCCTCTTCCCTCGTCCTCAACTCATTGTAAGCCTTCTTTACCGAGAATTTCTTGTCCGTCCACTTAAAGTGGTCTCTGTCCAGCGAGAAGTCCCCAAACAGTCTGCATGATAAGGTAATCCTCCATGCGTTGGTCTGAGAGATTCGCCAGAAACGACGGCGACTACGTTCTCGCATCTGCAAACTGTGAGAGCGTGGCCTCATTAAAATCCGCCAAAGCAAAGAGGCGTGGAAATCTGCCTTCCAACGTGCCCTCCCCAGTCCAATCATCGCGTATGAATCGAAAAAGTAACCATCCCCCACCTTCTGAATCTGGGCATCAACAACGGCAAAACCTCACGGATACCGGCCCAAAGCGGTGACTCATAACGCACTCTTTTAGCCACAAGTTCGCCTCTAACACCATATAGCTTTCTTATCAATCTAGCAGCCAGCGATGTAGATGGACCCCAAACTCGGATCACCCACTTGGCGATGAGTGCCTTATTCACACTCCACATCATAGACACCAAGTCCACCTTCATTGCACCCTCTCATGATCTCATCCCAACTTACTAGGTGCATCCATGGGCCCTGTTGCTTCCCGTCGGACCAGAAGAATCTCCTCATCAATGACTCAATTTTCCTTCTTACTCCCACCGACATCAGTCTAGTAGAGTAGAAGAAGATAGGTATAGCCGAGAGGACGTGCTTCAGAAGAACTAACTTTCCCCCTCTAGACAAAGTGAATGCTTTCCACCCTGCCAGCCTCTGCTCCATCCTTCGCACCACCTCATCCCAATCTGCTCTCTTGAGCTTCCCAACAACTAGAGGGAGCCCCAAATAGGGGATGGGAAGATCACCCAACGAGCAATCAGTTATCTCTGCAATGTTGAAACGCTTCATTCAACCCAAAGGTAATAATCGTCGACTTACTCTTGTTAATCTCTAAACCCGAATGCTTGCCAAATATGTCCACCAGATGCATCGCATTAGCATTCTGACCCTCAGTGCCACCCAGAAAGAGGATCGTATCGTCTGCATACTGCAACAGAGGGATAGAGATGTCCTCCTTATGGAATCACTCGCGCCATCCCGCCTTAATAGCTTGTCTGAAGAGAACTTCAAAGCATCTGCCACCAGGACAAACAACATAGGGGTCAGCGGACACCCCTGCCTCACACCACGCTGCGCTGGAAGAAACCACCCTCAGGTTTGCCGTTCACAAGGATAGAGTAGGAAGTGGTAGTGACACATCTCTTCATCCAGTCCACTTACATATCAGGGAAACCTCTCCTTCGTAAAGAGAGCCACAAGAACCTCCGGTCGACACAATCATAAGCCTTTGTGTAGTCAATCTTCCATAGGGCCCCTCTCGTCTTTGTCTGTTCCCAGTCTAGGTAAATTTCCGAAGCCATCACTAAGCTATCAACCATCTGACTCCCCGGGATGAATGATGACTGACCATGAAGCACCACCTAGTCCAGGACCCTATTCATCCTATTCGCCAAAACCTTAGCAACTATGAGGTAGATTGCATTGGAGAGCGCTATAGGCCTAATGTCCACCTGCACGGGGGTTTCCTTCTTCGGTAACAGGAACAGTAGTGCCCGATTGATCTTCTCGAGTCCTCTATTTCCATCCCTGAATTCATTCAACACGTCCAGAACCTCCTCCTTCAACAGGTCCCAGAACTCACGGTAGAACAGCACCGGGAAGCCATCCGGACAGGAGCATCGTCCGCGTTCAAGTCCCACACCGCTCTCCTCACCTCTTCTTCCGAGAACGGTGCCAACAGTCCCTCAACCTGCGCGACCGACAAGGTCTCCACCCCTGTCCCCAACCATCCCCACCCGCTCCCTTTTTTCCTCCTTGTGGCCCCCACAAAATGCCCCCTCAAGGCACTCCCGATTGCCGCCTCCCCCGAATCCTGGACTCCCCCAACGTCAATGTTGTGGATGTAGATTCTTGTCCGCCGCCCTGACGCCATGGAATGGAAAAATCTCGTGTTGGCGTCCCCCTCTTTAAGCCATTTCTGCATGGATCTTTGTCGCTACTCCACCTCTTCTTTTTTATCTTCTAGCAGTAGCTCTTAGAGAAGGCTCTGCCTCTTTTTGAGTTCCATCTGGAGAAGCCCTCCCGCACCATCCAGACCATCTAATCTAGCAACTTCAACCTGGGCCTCTGCCCTATTTGTTCTCTGTCTCGTCCTCACCTCCTTCCCGAAGGTTGTAAGAAAAGACCTCAACGACATGAGCTTAGTTGTTAACCTCGAGACCACCGAGCCCTCCGTTGTACCCCTCTCCACTGCTCCGCCACCGCCTCTCTGAATCCCTCCTCCAGAAGCCAACTTCGTTCAAAACGAAAGAAGAATCTGTTGCGCCCTTCCTTACCCGACGACCAGAGAATCGGTATGTGGTCCGATTGCGCGCGCGGAAGAGCCCAGGCCCTTGAAAGGGGAAACATCTCCGCTCCCTCTGGAGAGAGCAGAAATCTATCCAATTTCGACCGCGATCTTACGTTATGCCAGGTAAAAGCGCAGCTTGCAGCATCAATAATTGACAAGCCCAATCTGTGAACAATCCCATGGAATTCCGCTGAGCCAGGGTCCATGCCGCCACCTCTCTGCGGTCGGTCGTCCGGGAGTAAAGTAACGTCGAGATCGCCCCTAATGATCCATATTCGGGCCATACTCGAATTATCCAACTGTTCAGGCCCAGCTGCCAGAGTGCCCCTTTCGCCGTTGTTCGAGCCATAAACATTCGTGACAAGTATGTTCATCCCATCCGCCCGTCGTCAGAGCAAAATCGATAAGCAGAACAAAGATTTTGACTCCTCCATAAGGTCGAAGGTGTCCTTCCTCCATCCTGACATCAGTCTGCCCGATGCGCCTTGCGCCTCCCTCTTTACCAGCTCAAATCGACCACCGCCATCCAGCCCTCTTCTTGCGACATCCACTCCGAAAGACAATTTTGTTTCTTACAGAAGAAAGATATCAGCTCCAGCATCAGATATAAGGTTCCTTACTCCGAATCCTTTTTCAGGTCGACCCAACCCCCTTACGTTCCATGAAAAGATCTTCATTGGCATAGAACCTGCTTTGACTTCTTAGGTGGAACCAAGACCAGGCGCTTAGCACTTGGAGCACTTGGAGCCTTGTTTCAGCTCCAATTGACGCATCCGTTGTTGGGTGCAAGTGGGTGTTTTTGGTAAAGCACAAAGCAGATGGTTGTGTAGATCCCTAAAAGGCGAGACTTCTTGCACATGGGTTCACCCAAACATAGGAGGTGGACTATCATAATACATTCTTTCCAGTGTCCAGACATTCTACTCTGCGTATACTTCTTTCAATTGCAGTAACACAGATTGGCCCCTCTTCCAGCTAGATGCGAAGAACGCTTTTCTCTAAGGTGACCTACATCATGAGGTCTACATGCAACAACCACCTGGGTTTGCTGATGAGGGGGAGTGTCAAAAGGTTTGCAGGCTTCACACGATGATTTATGGCCTTAAGAAGAGTCCAAGAGCATGGTTCCAGAAGCTCTCAGACTTGATAGAGCAACAAGGGTTCGTGAGATCGACCGTCGATCATTTACTACTTGTTTAGAAGACCCAGATAGGTACGATTGCCATACTTGTTTATGTTGATCATATAATTGTTACAGGGGATGACGAGCAGTGAAACCAGGTTGTTAAGGATTTCCTAGGTCATCAGTTTGTGACCAAGGGCCTTGGTAGTTTATGCTACTTCCTTGGACTGGAGTTTGCTAGGAACCAACGAGGTCTTGTGATGACCTAGAGGAAGTACGTTATAGATCTTCTCTCTGAGATAGGCATGGCAGATTGCAGGCCTGCCATTACTCCCATAAACCCGAATATGAAATTGTATGATGATGATACTGAGGAGGTAGACATGAGGAGATATAGGGAGCTCGTTGGGAAGCTCCTTTATGTGACTTTCACCAGGCCAGATATATCCTTTGTAGTATATAAAGTGAGTTAGCTTATGGAGCATCCTAGACATGCACATATTGATGCAATCCGTATGACTATATGGTATATGAAGGCCTCACTTCGTATTGGTCTTCCATTCATCAGAGGGACATCCCTTGCCATCACAGCTTGTGCAGATGCAGATTATGCGGGGTGTCCCAAAGACAAGAAGTCTACTTCTGGCTTTGCAGTATTAATATGGAGTTCCTTAGTATGATGGAAGAGCAAGAAGCATACGATGATTGCCATATCCAATGTAAAATCAGAATAAAGGGGTCATGGCACAGGTTAGTACAGAGATGATGTGGGTCAGATCTGTTCTTATTGACCTGATAGTTGAAGTGCCTCTTCCTATGCACCTCCTATGTGACAAATAGACTGCTATCTTCATTGCCAACAACCCAGCCTTCCATGAGAGGATCAAGTATATCGAGGTGGTCTATCACTACACTTGAGATATGATACAGAAGGGTCTCATCTCCACTACTCATGTTATCTTAGGAGATCAAACATCAAATGTACTTTTTTTGATGAAAAAAGAGGGTGAACACCAGAGGTGGGGGTCACCGCAACAACTATTTCATTAAAAGAAAGTTAAAGTACGTTACCTTGAGGCCCAAAAATTAAAAAGCGCATTACATTGAGACACAACATTCTCGGAATAAAACTTTGGTTTTAAAGATCTGATCATTTCGTCCAACCCAGATGGCCCACAACACATCAAATGGCTTGGAACAGTCATCCGTGGAGTTGGTGCCCACCGCACGAACCGATCTTCAGAACTCCGCTACCCCGCCGGCCTCCACCCATGGAATCCCAACCTCCCTCCAAACCTACATCAACGTCGAGCACATGAAGAATAGGTGATCTGCATCCTCAACCAACCCCTCGCACCTGTCGCACCGCGTGTCTGCCAAGCCAAACATCCCCCCTCCTTGCCTTATCAGATAGACAATCTCTTCTCAGACACCATAGGAAAATATTTACCATGCACGGGGTCTTGGTTGCCCAAACCACCTTCATGTCCTGACAAAGCTCTACATCCTGCACTTATGCCATTCTCCTCATCTCTTCATAAGCTTTCTTAACTGAGAATCTCGCACCCTCCCATTCAAAATGATCGACGTCTTGCGTGATGACCTCCGACGGTGGGATCTCCGACTGCATCCTAACATACTCCTCCAGGCACTGCCCCAAGAGATATCACAAGAAAGTCGGCGACCACATACTGGAATCTGCCACCTACTACAGAGTGGCTTCCTTCAACGCCGCCAAAGCAAATAATCTCGGAAACCTACCATCAAGTGCTCCCTCCCCCGTCCAGTCATCTCGCCAGAATCTGAATAAGTGACCATCCCTCACCTTTGGTTGGAGCCTTGGTGCTAGATAAGGTAAGAGCACACGGATTCCAGCCCAGAGCGGCGATTCAAACCTCACTCTCCCAACTACCAACTCACCCCCTGATGCCATAAAGTTCCCTCAGAAGCTTGGCTACCAACGAGGTCGAAGATCTCCAAATCTGAATCACCCACTTAGCTAGCAATGCCTTGTTCATGCACTCAACATCACAAATCCCTAGACCACCGTTGGCACACCCCTTCATCACTTTGTCCCAGCTCACCAGGTGCAAACCTGGCTTCTGTTGCTTCCCGTCCGACCAAACGAATCTCCTCATCAAAGGCTCAATTTTTATCTCACCCCCATCGGCATTAGCCGAGTGGAGTAGAAAAAGATAGGGATGACAGAGAGCACATGCTTCAGTAGAATCAGCTTCCCCCCAGATAAAGTGATCGCCTTCTACCTAGCCAGTCTCTGCTCCATTAACTGCAACCCCGCTATCCCAATCTGACTTCTTCAACTTCCCTGCCACCAATGGCAACCCCAAGTAGGAGATAGGAAGCTCACACAGGGGGCACTCCGTCAACTCCGCAACTCTGGCACGTTCCATGTCATCCAACCCCAAAGAAATGACCGTTAACTTGTGCCTGTTGATCTCAAGTCCAGAAAGACTACTGAAAATCTCAACCAAGCGGGCCGCATTGCAATTATGATCCTCAGAGCCTTCAAGGAATAAGACCGTATCGTCTGGATACTGAAGCAAAGGGATAGAAATACCCCCAGTTGAAAACCCTTACACCATCCTTCCTCCATCACACACTTAAAAAGAGCTGTCAGGGCGTCTGCCACCAGGACAAAAAGGCATAGGAGCCAACGCGCACCCATGGCGAACACCCCGTTGTGGCTGAAGAAACCCCCCTCCGACTTGCCATTCACTAGGATCGAGTAGGAGGAGGTAGTGACACATCTCTTCATCCACCCAACCCAAACATCTGGGAATCCTCTCTGCCGCAAAGACGCCCACAAGAATCTTCAATCAACACAGTTATATGCTTTAGCGTAATCAATCTTCCATAGAACCCCCTTCTTCTTTGACCGCTTCCATTCAAGGCAAATCTCCAATGCCATCACCAAGCCATCCGACATCTGACATCCTGGAATGAACGTCGACTACCCCTGCAACACCATTGAGTCCAATGCGACCTTGAGTCGATTCGCTAGAATCTTAGCCACAATAAGGTAGAAGCATTGGAAAGCACAATAGGCCTTAAGTCATCAACCCTTAATGGGGTCTCTTTCTTGGGGAGGAGGAACACGAGAGTCCAGTTGACCTTCTCGATGCCATTGTTCCCCTCCCTGAACTCATTAAGCACCTCCAAAACTTCCCCCTTCAACAAAGCCCAGAATTCACGGTAGAACAACATCAGGAAGCCATCCGAACCTAGAGTACCATCTACATTCAACCCCAGACAGCTCTCTTCACCTCGTCCTCAGAAAAATGAACCACTAATCCCACCTCTTTCTCCCCAGACAACGTCTCCACCCCTCTTCCCAGTCATCCCCAACCGTCCCCCCTTCTCCTTCGCGATGTCTCAACAAAGTGGCCTTGCAATGCACTGCCAATCTGTGCCTCCCCCGAGAATCTAACTCCTCCAATCTCAACCTCATGTAAAAAGTTTCTTCTCCTTCCCCAGATGCCATTGTACAAAAAAACCTCGTCTTGGCGTCACTTTCTTTCAACCACCTTTGTTTAGATATTTGCCTCCACTCCACCTCTTCCTTCATGTCCTCCAACAACAACTCTTCAAGCAGACCGAGCCTCTCCGCCACCTACGTCTGGTCCAACCCTCTCTCATCATCAAGCCCATCCAACCGGATCAACCCCAGCTTGAGCCTCCCCCCTCTTTGCCCTCCGCCTTGACTTCACTTCCTTCCCAAACACAGTAAGAAATGACCTTAGCGACACCCGCTTTGCCGCCAACTAAGAAACGACCGAGCCCACAGGGGTCCAGCTCTTCCACCGCTCAACGACCTCCTCCCAGAACCCCTCCTCCAAGAGCCAGCTTCGCTTGAAGCAAAAAAAGAATCCGCTTCTCCTCTCCTCACCGGACGACCAAGGAATCAACGTGCGATCAGAATGGGGCCCGCGACAGTGCCCACACACTAGAAAGGGGGAACTTCTCAACACCTTCAGGAAACAGAAGGAATCTGTCCAATCTGGATCGAGATCTCGCATTTCGCTAGGTGAAAGCACAACCAACCGCATCAATAATCGAGAGACCCAAGGAGTGGGCCACCCTCTGGAAATCCTCCTAACCTGGATCCCCGCCACCACTCTGCTGCGGTTGGTCATCAGGGAGTAGAGTCACATTCAGGTCACCACCAATGATCCGGATCCCGACCGTACTTACCAAATGTGCATTATGGTCATCAGGGACCAGAGTCACATTCATGTCACCATCAAATGTACTTACCAAGGCCCTAGCTACGCCTTACCAAGATGATGTTCGAAGATGAGCATCATTGATATCTATGCTCCAGCTTGAGGGAGAGTGTTGAGATATTATTTATTTTATGTTTCTTTTTATGTATTTTTTATTTTTTTCCATTCACTTTAAGTAATTTGCCCAACGGGTCATTCCTCTATATAAGAGAACCCTAGGGCCTCATGAATAAGCAATTGATTATTTTCCCTCAACAGGTACAATGATTGAAATGATCAGACAACTCTGAGAGAAAATCTAGATTTGGATGTGAGATTAGATCTCATTATTTAAGTCACTATACATGGCATTATATAATCGTCGTGTCCTTATCTCCATGTATCAGTGGATAAGGCACAATATCCGCAATGGATTTTAAGGAATGTTCTTTAAGAGACAGAACTGAGATTTAGACAAAGACGAGAATTTTAAGATGATTAAATTGGATTTATGTATCTTAGATAACGTTATCCTGGATAGTATTTTCCTTAATACTTCAAAAATAATGTGGATAAGATTCACATTGTTTATGGATATGTGCAGAGAGGATTCCGAGATAATTAAATTGTATTAAATTATCCTGGATAAGATTATTCTGTATAGTACTATCCATAATAATTGTTAGAAAATAGGAATGCGGAAGCGTATGAGAGAAATAAAGATCAAACAAGAATAAACATCGGGATTTGCATGGAACCCTACTCCCTAAGGAGCGGGATGAAACCACGGAAGAATGTCTCAAAGGGCTGATTTTATGCATTGCACTTTCTCATCTGATACAGGAGGGGGGGGGGGCGGGGGCTTCTTATACAACCTCCTCAGACCCTTCAAGTCCCACCACTGATAGATGTGGGACTAAACTCCTGGATGTGGTAAATAGATCTTGGAAGGATTCATTTGATCATCTTACATGATAATGAGGCATAGTCTAACACTCCCCCTCAAGCTGGAGCATGCAATGCTCAGCTTGGACAAATAGAAAGATTTAATCTCAACTCACAATACAAGATACTAGAGACAATATCAACTTAACGCGCACAACTATCGGCTGCTGTCGAGGATATTGCTTCTCATGCCATGCAGGTGAGGAGGAACAAATGGATGGAGTGTGAGTCGAACTGAATCTCCTCGTCAGAGAGAATGTGCTCTGTACTACGTCTGTCAGAGTCACTGCAATTGAAAATGAGTCTCCTAGTCGGAGTACTCTGACCCGCTACAACATGTCGACAACTGCTCCATATTTGTAAAGTGTCAAATTAAAAAAAGTTGTGCAGAGAATCCTCGTCGGAGTCCACAGTCACTGGAGAATGGAGTCTGAAAAGTCTCTTCATCGGAGAACTGGGTCTGTCCCATACTGGCTCAGAGAATGGGATCTCTACTCTGGAGTCCCTATGAAACCACATGAAAATCCTAGCCCTCATGGCATAGGGAAATATTTGTACTCTGGAGTCCCTATGGAACACATGAAAACTTTGACCAAAATAAAAGATGGAGACCACAAACAATGATGGCAAACATGTGCACATCTGACTGAGGACTCGGAATCTGAATGTCGAGTCTGAAATCTGAAGAACTATAGAGTCTGAAATCTCTGGAATCTGACATCTGAAGAATCTGACAATGTGACTTGTAGACCTCTTCACAATACTCTCCCTTTGTCCCATATTGTTCGAAAACACAATGATATCGACAAAGTTGGGAGAAGACAAGAGAAATAGGGAGAAAACAAAACATCACTTAATCGTTAATTTTTTTCGTCTTTCTCAATCATTTTTTTCTTCTATAATATTTTTCAAATGAGTCGTCTCTTCCTTTTTCTAACTAAACCGTTCTTGATTTTTTTACAGCTTTTCAGCTCACATTTTTTTTAATTCATATTCATTTTTTTCTTCGTCGTGTACGTTTTTTTTGTACTGACGGCCCACCTGGACCCTTATAATAATCGAAGCGCACGGGTTCCCGCAGAAGCACTAGGGTTCCCTGGGACCCCTTCTCCTTAAAATCGCCGCCCCCCATGGGGGAGCCTAGATCATGAATCACGATGCTGCAGGAGGTCACCACCTAGAGATTAGCTTGTGGGCAGCTTTAAGATGCGACTTCGCTTGCCGTGGCTGAGATGGAAGGAGCGGCGCGAGAGGGTTCTTCCTGGGGAGGAGGGCTCTGCCTGGAGCTGCCGACCAATATGGATGAACTGGATGCATATAGTCGCTATCCGCGAGAGGAGAGTGGTGTTGCGCGCCGTCGCCTGTTGCAAGTTGGGGAACATGTTTCCCCATTTGTGGAACCTGCTCTGATACCATGCTAGAAAATAGGAATACGGAAGTGTATCAAAGAAATAAAGATTAAACAAGAATAAACATCCAGATTTAACATGGAATCTTACTCCCTAAGGAGAGGGTTGAAACCATGGGAGAAGCCTCAAAGGGATGATTTATCCATTGCACTTTCTCATCTGATACAGGGGGTATGGGGCTTCTTATATAGCCTCCTCATACCCTCCAAGTCCCACCACTGGTAGATATGGGACTAAACTCCTGGATGTGGTCAATGGATCTTGAAAGGATCCATTTACCTATCATACATGATAATGATGCATACTCTAATAATAATCAAGGATTGTGTGGATAAGATCCCCATTATCCTATTGTGACTTGATTGTGAATAGGATTCACAAAGTTAATATTAATGTGAATTGGATTTGCATTATAGAATAAATGTAAATTAGATTGTCATTTAATTTTGTACCTATTAATATGATTCATAGCTTTGGATGGCGTGTTTGCAATTGTCACAAATAATTTAGAATTATTTGGTGATAATTAATTTTCAAAGAATGATTCAACAAATGAGAGATGATGGTTGTTGAGATAAAAGAAAAATAAAAAGAAAAATACAATTAAAAAAGGGGTCGTCCATGGTCGGTCCCATCATAGGAATGTCCCCTTTTTTGTATTTCCTCTTTTTTTTGTTCTCTTTCAATTATCTATTTTTTGATAAATTCATTATATGATTAATTAATAAAAAAGTTGATAAATGTTATCAATCTTATCATCAAATTTGTTGAGGATCACAATTAATCTTGGTCATCCATTCAGCAATAACGATCTCAATTATAACTGTTTGAAAAGGAATAAAAGGAGAGGCAAATCCTACCTTTTTTATTAATCAATTCCAAGAGTTAAAAATCTACTAGCCTCTCTCTCTGTACGCCACCCTCTCTCTCCCCTTTTCATATGGTCATTCCCCTACCCTAGTGTTGTCCAAGCCACGGCCAGTCCGTCCCTTCTGTGGTTGCATTGTTGTTGTGCTGCTGAATCGCTTCTACTGATCTTGCGTGGATGATCTTCTTCTTCCGTGCCTCTTGCTTTTGAAGAAGGAAGAGGATTTCGTTTGACAAAATCAAGAGGTATCTCTCCCATATCATCTTGTTGGATTGCGGGAGGCATGCGATTCATCCTCGCATCTACAATTGTTGTCTCCGTCAGATCGGACTTGAGACAAGAGGTCTCTTATGTTAGATACTTGAGGATCACGATCATGCTTCAAAGGTATGTCCTTTTTGTTGGAGTAAATGGATCCTTCATGGTCCAATTACAACATCCACAGATTTAGTTCCACATCATTTGTGATGGGACTTGGTCTTACTGGTGGGGCTATATAAAAAGGCACACACACATTGTATTAGTTCGGAGAAAAGTTAATGTAAACATCAACCCTTTGAGGCGTTTCTCCTGTGATTTCATCCCACTCCTCTTGGAGTAGGGTTCCACGTTAAATCCTAATGTTCCTTTATTATTTTGTTTGTTTATCTCTGATATACCATTCATCATTTTTTACATGGTATCATATTAGGTTCGATTATGGTTATTTGCTTTTGAAGATTATTCATATGTTCATGATTATTTCAAGTTTTAGAAAGAAAATTCTATGTTCGATTCCCTCCCTCTTTATGAGCACCTCTTGTACATATTCCACATCACCATTTGTCTGGTTAGATTTTTTCATATCCCTAGCAGTATTGACACGGTTCAGATGTGTACATCCTTAACCGACCAGTTGTTCTACATACGACGATGAGTAAGAAGCAACTCTCTATATCTGCATATCCACATAAGATTCATTTCACTGTTTTTTAGAGATTTGCACAAGGTATATGCAAATCCCCATCACCAGGACTGGAGTGTTGCACTAGGTATATGCAAATCTCCCTTGGGAGTGCTGGAGATCTCCATTGCCCCCATCATCTTCGTTCTATCATTGTTTTGTCATAAGCATATTCATCACCAAATCGGGGGTTTTGGAGATCCTCTGAGAGTTGTTGCGCCATAGACATATGTTGTTGCTACAGGTATAATAGGTTCAGAATAAGAGTGTCGTAGTGGAAGCATGGTGTTCTCCCATCAGGAAACCCTATGTCTTTATGGGGACTCCCATTAAGAAACCTAGCAAGGAGAAGATTGGTGCCCTAAACACATATTTTCATTATAAAAGGGGTTGTCTAGGCAGTTATATTGTTTTATGAAGCCCTATAGGATCAAAGATAAAGGGGATGCTTGTTGTTCACTTTAATATGGGTTTAGGCTCATTTTGGTTTATTTATTTGGTTCATTGCTTTGAAGTCCAGCATGTCGTTGTTCAGTTTGAAGGCATATTCTTGTTTCGGGCCCAACGGGCAAGCAAGTCCATGAATCAAGAAAAAAAAATGGGGGATGCAAATTTTTTGATTGAGAAAAAAAGAGTTATCGTAAAAAAATAGCCGTACAGAAAAATATCAAAAAATGATTTGAAGAGAAAAAAATAGGGAAAGCTGAAAAAAGTGACGGTTTATGCGAAGAATAAAAGAGAAGAATCGATTGTGACTTTTTTCCCCACAATAATTCTTCCCCAACTTGATTGACGCCATCCTTTTCCAACAAGTATAGGAGAAAGGGGGAGTATTTTGTAGAGTTATACATATCAGAATCGGATTCTATAGGTCAGATTCAAATTTTCCAGATTTTACACTCTATTAGTTCGAGGCGCGCATGTGTGCGATCATTATGTGAGAGATCCCCATCTTGATTTGGACTCAATATTTTCATATGGATCCATAGGTACTCCAAAGCAAAGATCTCATTTACTAAGCCTATATGCAGACCTCTACCTTGCGCCTGATTCTCATGAGATGGCTCCATTTTGTGCAGCTACTGTGGAAAGTCATGAAATGAAAAGTTGTATTGCGCGTAGCCCTAGAGCTCTCTTATGTAGGAGAAAAGCTCTAGGGAGAATTTACATAAAGAAAACTGGAGAAATAAAAAATATGAATAAAGACAAATAGATATAATTATCTCAACACTCCTCAAGCTGGAGCATATATATTTATCATGCTCAGCTTGGAACAACACCGGTGAAAAGGACCCCTCGCAAGAGCCTTGGTTAACATGTCTGCAATTTGCGCCTGACGCAACATGGGAAGTGGAAATAAGCCCCTTTTGGATCAAATCACAGGTATAATGGCAATCCACTTCGATGTGCTTTGTTCTCTCATGGAAGGCTGGATTATTAGCTATGAACAATGTTGCTTGATTATCACATTTGAGGTCTATTGGAAGAGGCACTCAATAGCTAAGTCAGTCAGGACAGAGTTGACCCACATCATTTCCGTGTCCCTTGGGCCATAGCCCTATATTCTGATTCATCACTTGATCGGTCAACAACTTTCTGTTTCTTACTCTTCCATGAATCCAGGGAGCTACCAACGAACACAATGAAGCCAGAAGTGTACTTTTTGTCTTTAGGACACCCAACATAATCCGCATTTGCACATCCAGTAATTGATAGAGACGTATCTCTTCTGAAAAGAAGACCTGCACCTGGAGAAGATTTTAGATATTTCAAGATCATGCATACTGCATCCATATGAACCTGTCTGGTTTGCTCCATAAACTGGCTGACTCTGCTCACAACAAATGATATCTCAGGTCTAGTAATAGTAGCGTATAGCAACTTCCCTACAAGCTCTCTGTACTGTCTCTTATCCACCTCCTCAGAGACATTATCATAGAGTCTAGCATTGGATCCATTGGCATAGTGGCAGGTCTGCATCATGTCATGCCTGTCTCATCCAAAAGGTCAGAAACATACTTCCTTTGCGTCATAAGTCATAACCATACCTTGTTCATTATGTGCAAACTCCAAGCCAAGAAAGTAACGTAGCTTGCTAAGGTCCTTGGTCACAAACTGTCGTCCAAGGAAATCCTTAGCCGCCTGAATACCCTGTTCATCGCTGCCAGGAACAACCATATCATCAACATAAACCAGGACAACATTACCTCTCTGAGATTTCTTAACAAAAAGAGAATGATCTGCAGTAGATCTGACAAAATCATTCTGTTTAATCAATTCTGAGAGCTTTTGAAACCAAGTCCTCGGACTCTGCTTAAGGCCATATATAGCCTTGTGAAGCTGGCACACCATACTAGACTCCCCATCAGCAGCAAACCCTGGTGGCTGATGCATGTAAACATCCTCCTACAGATCGTCATACAAGAATGATTTCTTGACATCTAACTGGAAAAGTGACCAGTCACGTATCACAACAACTGCAATAAGAATCCGCAACGTGGAGTGACGCGCAACGGGAGAAAAAGTATCCTGATAATCTATCCCATAGGTCTGGGTGAACCCACGGGCAACCAGTCTAGCCTTATATCTGTCCACAGTCCCATTAGCCCGGTGTTTTACATTAAACACCCACTTGCTACCAACTACAGATGCACCTGGAGGAGCCTGTACAACACTCCACGTACCACAAGATTGTAAAGCCACCATCTCCTCTTCCATGGCCAAACGCCACTGACTTTTCTGCAATGCCTCCTGATAGGACTGTGGTATCTCCATGGCAGACAGTCCCACAAGAAACCTCTGAAAATCCTCGGACAGACGCTCCAAGGATATATGAGAAGCTAGAGGATGCATAGTACACGCCTGCCTCTGCCTCTGTAGAGCTATCGGTACATTTAGATCCTCAGTACTCGTAGAAGATGTATCATCCAAGACATCCTGCACCTCAAGCTGCACATGGAAATCACCAGTGCCATTAGAAGAACTCATATGCTCAGAACATACCTTGGTCGTGTTGGATGATGGAGGTGGCACTTGGGCACGGGGTCGATGCTAGTAAACCTGAGGAAAGAAAGTAGGCTGTTGCGGAGGCAGCGGTGGCAGTGGTGGTGGTGATGGTGGTGGTGGCGGTGGTGGTGGTGGTGGTGATGATGGTGTAGTGAACGGAGGTAGAGGAATCTAAACCTCCTCTCCATCTTCTAAAGAAATGAGTTTGTCACATGTAGGAGAAAAATACATAAAGGACTCAAAGAAGATGACATCAACACTAACATAGTATTTTCGTCGAACAGGGTCAAAGCAACGGTATCCCTTTTGGGTCTTGGAATACCCAACAAACACACATTTGACAGCTCTGGAAGAGCGCTTGTCAAGACCAGGAGACGTCTGATGAACAAATGCCACATAACCGAAAACACGAGGCGTAAGAGAGAAAAGATCCGTCTCGGGAAACACAATAAAAAACGGGATCTTCTCCCCCAGAACAGAAGAGGGCATACGATTTACCAGGTAACAAGCAGTTAGAACCGCATCCCCTAGTACGAATGAGGAGCGCAGCTCTGAATCAAAAGAGTCATGGTAACATCCAAGAGATGGCGATGTTTTCGTTCAACCACCCCATTCTGTTGGGAAGTATACGTCTGATGCGCAATACCAAGGGACATAAGGAATTGGGAAAGCCGAGTACTGCAATATTCAAGAGCATTATCTGAACGTATAAACTTGACTTTTGCATAAAAATATTCCTTATTTCATCAATAAAAGATTGAATAACACGACCAACATTAGACTTATTCTTAAAAGGAAAAACCCAAGAAAATCTTGAAAACTCATCAACTGCAATAAGATAAAATATGCGTCCCTGATGATCCGGGACACGACTTGGACCCCAAACATCAAAATGAATCAATTCAAACAGACTATGACTACTCTGACCTTGACGACTCTGATAAGTTGATCGATGATGCTTCCCAAGCTGGCAGGCCTCGCACTGAAAGGTAGAGCGAGGAGAAATCTACAGGAGAACGTGACACAACTTTTACAGAGGAAGATGATCGAAACGAAGATGCCATATGTAGGGAGAAACATACCTAGTGCAAAGAGAAGAGACATCATCATACGAAGATTGCACCAGTCTGTAGAGACCCCCTTGCTCTCAGCCAGAACCAATCATCCTGCCCGTGAGAATGTCCTGAAACACAAGAGCAAATGGATCAAATATGGCATGGCAATGTAAATCCTTGGTGATTTGCCTAATTGATAGTAAATTCATAGAAAATTCAGGAGCGTAGAGGACATTCTGAAGTCGCATTGTAGGAGTCAGCTGCACCTCCCCCTGACCAGTAATGGGAGAGCGTGTTCCATATGTTATCACAACATATCGTCCATGCTGAGTCGGACGGAGTTCACTAAACTAGCCTTTGTCACCACAGAGATTATGAGATGCTCCTGAATCCATGATCCATTCTGACAAATCTGCCTTGTAACAACTAGTAAAGGCATATGTTGTACCTGATGTGGATGATGAGGCATCTACCTCTAAAAATCATGAATGAGAGATGGTTAACCCAAGAGTAGGCATGATCTCCCTGAGTCGCGCCACAAGTTCTGATCGACAACCTGTGGTGGGTTCCCAACCCGTTGGGTCTGTTCTGCAACCCGTGCTGAAGAAGGAAAACCATGCTTAGAATAGCATGTTCCCTCAAACTACCGGTAGGTGCACGGCTGACGGGTTCGACCACCCCCTCCTCTACCACGACTAGGGCAACCCCTACCACGATATGGTGTAGGGCTTCCCCTACCATGAGATGCAGCCATAGCTGAGGATGTCTGGGACTGTAAGGTGCCACCGGAGGATATACCTAGCCTGCTCAATCTGCGATATGCCTCCTCCATTGGAGGTATGGTAGCATCAGTAAGAATCTGTGATCGAGCAGCGTCGTACTCAGGATCAAGAGCTGCTAGAAAGACCCAAGTCATCATAGAGTCTCTTTATGCCTTGAGTTGTTCTGGCGTATCAGCCAAGCGAATGTAACCATGGAACTTCTCAAACATACCCCTCAAAGGTGTGTAGAGGGTATGAAGGGGGCGACCGTTCTGCTTAGTTGTGAAGATATCGTGCTGGAGCTGCAGTATCTTCGACTCATTCTTCATTGGAGAGAGTAAGTAGCAGCGAGAATGTCCCACATAGCCTTTGCAGTAGGCTGACTCAAAATATCATTGACTATCTCTGGTGACAGTCACAGATAGCCATACACATGCCTAAGAATTATCTGCCTCCCATTAGGCATTTATCCCAGTCTTGTCACTTGGCTCTTCCACTGTGAGGATGTGCTTCTTGCCATTGCATTGCATCAAACTCATGAACTGCATAGCCCACCGTTCATAGTTTGTTTCATTGGAGAGAGTAAGTAGCAGCGAGAATGTCCCACATAGCCTTTGCAGTAGGCTGACTCAAAATATCATTGACTATCTCTGGTGACAGTCACAGATAGCCATACACATGCCTAAGAATTATCTGCCTCCCATTAGGCATTCATCCCAGTCTTGTCACTTGGCTCTTCCACTGTGAGGATGTGCTTCTTGCCATTGCATTGCATCAAACTCATGAACTACATAGCCCACCGTTCATAGTTTGTTCCATCCATCTTGACGATGGGTGCAGGACCTTTGAAGGTACCCAAGGATGGAACGTCAACTTTGTTGTCAGACATGATGACAACTATTTGCAAGACTGGGAGATCAACAAGAAAGACTTGCGTCTACACTAACATACAGGAAGATGATTGTGGGTGTAGACTCATACCACAACCTCTTCCATTCTATAGAGGCTCCTTTGGGTAACTAGCGTGATTTAGATAATCACGTCACACCCTAATCACGCAAGAACACTGTAGAACCATCCACAACCCTCTAGGGCAGCGATGGCAGAAGGAGTAGCACGACGCAAGCCATGCGGTGGGAAGCAGACCATGGCTCCCGTGGTGGAGATGCGCGGGCAGGGTGCGCCCAGGAGCAGTGGGCCCACGGCACGGCAAGGAGTGGCGGGCGCGCAGAGGTGCACCGAAATGCAGGACGCACGACGAGGGGCGGAGGGCGCACGGAAGTCCGCCGGACGACGGTGCGACGCGACGGGTTACACGGGTGCGCTTTCGCGCACTAGGGTTTTGGTGAGGGTGGGTCTCTAGGGCACAGGATTCAGTCTAGGACCGTCACTCTGATACCATGTGCAAAGTTGTGAAATGAAAAGTTAGATTGCATGTAGCCCTAGAGCTCTTTTATATAGGAGAAAAGCTCTAGGGAGAAATTATATAAAGAAGACTAGAGAAATAGAAAAAATATAAATAAAGACAAATAGATACGATTATCTCAACAGCTACCAAGGCCCCATCATCATCGATCGTGCTCACGTTCGAGCAGGCCACGTCATGACCCCTCGATGGCATCGTCCATGGCAGCATCCCTCTTCCAGCCACCAAGCGGTGCCACCCACGTCCTCTAGGCGAATGCACAAGCATCCACGTGACACTGACAACACTGCTGCCATCTCCGGTCTCCAAACGACAGTGGTGAGGCTTTGAAACCCCTCTCGATGGGTCCCCACAAGAACCCTATTCAAGAAGGCCTGATGCCTCTTTTTTTTAAAGAAAAAGGGGGCTCCTACATTTTAATTGGGCCTTAATTGGCCACGATGCTGCTCTTGCATATTTTTTTTAAAAAAGAGAGGAGCCTGCGGCATATAAAATAAGGGTGTTGATCGATTTGGGCCTGGTTAGGGCCAACGTTTTGCTGCATTTAAAAAAAGTGGGGCGGGGAGGGGGGGTGGTGGAGAGCCCTGTTTGAAAAAAAAGGAGGTTGAGAAGTATTGGGCCCAATTGGTTCATAGTGGTTTTGAAGAAAAAAACATCGATCCAGAAAATATGGGGGCCTTTACCTTATATATAGAAGTCAGGGGTTCATTCTCAACATCATTCTCTCATTCTGTCAATAGTCAATTATGCAGATGCCCTCAACATGTATCCGGTACATTCAAAGCTTTTCCAAAACACTCAACTATGTGGTAAAATCAAAGCATGAATCACACAACGATTTACATGGAAACATAGTTCTATGAGAGAGACAAAACCACAGTACATGCAAAGCTTCCCCTAAAACACTCAACCAAGTGGTAAAAATCAAACCATGAATCACACAATGAACTACATGGAAACACATTTTTGTGAGAGAGAAAACCACAAATGCGTAGAGATTGTTCTCTCTCTTAGATGGTTAGGTTTCTTTCCCTTTTTGGGAAAAAGGATGGGTGTGCACAACATTTATAGATGTTAGAAAATAGGAAGCGGAAGCAAAATGATAAACAGAGCATAAGAATAAAAAAAGATAAATTTGGAAGAACACAAAGATTTTTACGTGGATCCCTACTCCCTAAGGAGCGGAATGAAACCATGGGAGAAGGCCTCAAAGGGCCAGGTTATGCATTGCACTTTTCTCAACTGATACAATGGGTGTGGGGGTCTATATATAGCCCCCACTGAGTCTCCACATCTCCAAACTGGTAGATGTGGGACTAAAGACTGGATGTGGTATATGGATCCTGGAGGTATCCATTTACCCATCTACAACACAACAGGAGCACAACCAAATACTCCAACACTCCCCCTCAAGCTGGAGCATGTAATGCTCAGCTTAGACAAACAGAAAGAAACTCAACTCACAATACATGACACTACAGACAATATAAACTCAACCGCACAACTGTCAATTGCTGTCGAGGACGTTACTTCTCATGCCGTACAGGTGAGGAGGACGAACATGCTAGAGTATGAGTCAAACAGAGGACTCAGAATCTGACCATCAAGTCTGAAACTGCGCATAGAGTCTCCTCCTCGGAGAACTGGGTCTCTCCCATCTGGCTTAAAGAATGGTAATCTACTATGGAGTACCTATGATACCACATGAAAACCCTTGCCCACATGGCATAGGGAATTGTCCTCTACTCTGAAGTCCCTATGGCTCACATGAAAACTCTGGTCGAAACAACAAGAATGATGGGGACCATGACAAAAGATGGCATACATGTGCTCATCTGAAAATACCGCATACATGCGTGTGTCTGAACTGAAGACTCGGAACCAACTGACGTCGAGTCTAAACAACTGGATCTGAACCGTAGAGTCTGGAAAATGGTTGGCCTCTGAATCTGGAGAATCTGACAATTGGGCATGTGACTATACTCAATACTCCCCCTTTCCTTCATACCAGTCGGAATACATGACATTGACTATGTTGGGAGAAGACAAGAAATTGGAGAAAACATGAACATCCATTTAGGCGATCTTGAATTTTTTTCCGTCTCTCATTTTTTTTTAAAATCATCAATTTTTTAAAGTCGTTTAAAAGAAATTCTCGGCTTTGTTTCTCCTTTGCAATTTTCTTCCTAATAAGCCGTCACAAACTTTTTTTTACGGCTTTTCTCTCTCCCTTTTGTTAATAAGGCCACTTTTTTTAAGCCGTCCCCCCTTATTTAATAGACCTCCTTTTTTTTCCAAATCAGCCCCTTCGGCTAAAAAAAATAGGACATAATTTTTTTAAATAACGGTAGCCATAGGGTTCCCATCGCGGGAACCCATTGCCGCCGCCCCTCGATGCAACGATCTGGAGAGAAGGCCACCTTCCCCACCCCCCTCCTCGGACTTGCTGCACTGCTGCAGGTGCCCGCCGCTGGAGGGGAACCGCCTGGAGGTTCTTTGGAGGAACGTGAAGATGCAGGAGCCGCGCAGGGGTGCGCCCGCTGGGACTGGATCTCCTTGCTAGGGCAGGCGATGGGATGCTCCACGCTGCCGGGAAGTCGAAGCGGTGTCGCATCTTGCTGGAGCCACCGCATCGACGAGGAGATGAGCTCCTCCTGCGCGGTTTGAGTTGGAGGATGCCTGATGATGCCGCCTCCCTCTTGGAGGTTTCGCATGAGGAGAATACATTTTTTTCTTTGTGGAACTGGAGCATCACTCCTGGAGCCGCTAGGGCTCCTGCCTTGAGCCTTCGGATTGATCGGATGGGAAGCTTTGTCTTTGGGGATCCAGACTGAACCCTAGGATTCGCAGGTCTGTTGCCTGGAGCAAGCACTGCCAACGCCGCCTCATGCGCAGCTGGAGGTCATCTCTTGCAGGGGCGAGATGTGCACGAACAAAGTGCAGAACTTAGGGTTTCTAAAATTTGGAACATGAACGATCCATACCATATCTTCGAATATGAATCTTCAAGTTTCTAAAATTTGGAACATGAACGATCCATACCATATCTTCGAATATGAATCTTCAAGAACAGTTAACAATGAATCTAATAATCAAATCTCGAATAAAAATTAATGAACATAAATTCCTCGAGAATCGAACCCGCTCCGATACCATGTTAGAAAATAGGAAGCGGAAAGCAAAATGATAAACAAAGCATAAGAATAAAGAAAGATAAATTTGGAAGAACACAAAGATTTTTACGTGGAACCCTACTCCCTAAGGAGCGGGATGAAACGACAGGAGAAGGCATCAAAGGGCCAGGTTATGCATTGCACTTTTCTCAACTGATACAATGAGTGTGGGGGTCTATATATAGCCCCCATTGAGTCTCCTCATCTCCAAACTGGTAAATGTGGGACTAAAGACTGGATGTGGTAAATGGATCCTGGAGGTATCCATTTACCCATCTACAACACAACAGACGCACAACCAAATACTCCAACAATAAAGGTGAGTGTTAAACATATCCACTTCCAAGACATAATCAACCTTGTATAGAACATTCAACATTATCAAAATTTAATCGCTTGATCTGTGTATGGGGTGAAAACTCAGTTCTGTTAGTATTTGTAATTGCGCATCTAGTAATATTCTCAATGGAAAAAGCTGCTAGCATCTATGAACTCCTTATTGCTCAAGGTTAACACTGCAAGCGATTTAATATTTTGCCGATTCGTCAATTACCATTATGTGTGAGGTGCTTGATAAACATAACATAATTCTACCTTTCTATTTTGCATATTTACTATCCTATTTTCCCTTGATTTTTTACTAGAACCTTGAGTGCAAATTGTTATTCTAATTGCCACCATCCTTTGATTATAAGATTGAGGATTGATATTTTATTATTAAAATAATTTAGGATCAGCATTTTTCGTCTTACGAATTTTCTATCTTAACAGATGGATAACATGATATTCCCTATGTCAGTGTGTTGTTTTCATGTAGATAATGTAAGATTTGTGAAAGAGAAAATCCGGCATTTCCCCGTGCCTCCTTTAGAATACTGTAAATGGTTACTTTCTTTTCTCTCTTCCAATATAGGTGGGGTAGAGCATTTTTAACGAGAGATTTTTTCCACAACATGGGATCAAAACTGGGAGATAAGGTTCTTCTTGTGCTTGCTGAAGAAGACGATGAACCTGTTGCCGGTGCTCTTAACTTGATTGGTGGTGATACTATTTTTGGGCGGCTATGGGGTTGTCTGCCGCGAGCCTACTTCCCTTGTTTGCATTTTGAAGCTTGCTACTATCAGGTGATTTTGAAATTATATGGAGAACTGATTCATTTGTATATATTGTAGATTGTAAGCAATCTTTTAATATTCTAAATTATTTGATGATCCAAGCTAAAAATTGGATTCCTTGACTGCCATGAGAGTAAAATAAATGGATCATTGACCAGAAGCTTCATCTGTCCTAACACCTCGTCAATATTGATTATGTCACTCTCCAGAGTGCAATATGCCATCAACTCAGAGATCTCTGATCAAAGGCTTCAGCTGTCCTAACACCTCACAAACATTGATTATGTATGGTTGGGTCATTGATGCAAACGAAAAATTCACATGGTAGAAAAACAGAGAAGAGGGCGGGGTAGAAACATGGCTATTGTGTATGATTTTGGTGGAGAAATGCATAGATTGCGTGGAGGGTGGGGGGGAGGGGGAAGGATAATGGAGACACCACAACTTTTCTCAAACTTCAATTTTCTCATCACAATAACTACCATCCGCTTTACATAGGAGGGATGGAATTACAAAAATAGAAAGAAAAAAAAGTAATATCAAATTAAAACCTTAATTAACTCCTAATATTACACAACTGAATAATTAACTATAGATCACATGCGATCTCTTCATTTAATATTTTGAATGACTAAAATGGACCAAATTAGGACGACAAACTCTCATTTAAATGAACAACTCTAATTAGATGGATGAAAAATCATAATTTAATAAAATCTTAATTGGACAAAATTAAACGGGTGAGAAATCCTAATTTTGTAATCATGTCCTGCATCAGTTCTTTGATGCTTCGAAAAGCTCATCTCTTAATGAGTTGATTGATATTTGTTGAGATATGTGTATTTCCTATTATCTATTTTTCATTTCTAATTTCTTTATGTATCTCTCATATAATTAACTCAGGGCTTTTCTCCTATATGAGAGAGTCCTAGGGTCTCTTCTAGTGCAAGTAATTCTTTTCCTCCAACATGGTATCGGAGTAACGATACTAGACTGGGGTTTCCACATCCCATCAACCCTAACCCTATACGCCATATCAGCCGTCAAGGGCCTCCGCCGCGCGCAGCTCATCCGTGCTCCCATCGCGCCCCCGCCGCCCGCAGCTCAGCCGCCAAGGGCCTCCTATCGCCGCCCAGCGGCGGCTGACGCGTTGAACCGACCCCTCCCGATGCCGGTTCAGCCCCCATATTCGTGGTCCTACTGCAATTCGAACGATTCTGCAGGCCGCTGCCGTCTGATTTTTGTTGAATTTCGTGGTTTTCAGCCTATAAATCACGTCTTCCGACTCTAGACTACAATAAAATTAATGAGGATGGTTTATAACTCTACAGGTATAACCAATCCTCTATATGATTGTGTACACTCATTCAGAGCAGTCTACTCAGTTTTATTCCGGGTATCGGTGTTCTTCTTACCATGTCAGAGAACAAGGGTGACGTTTTTTCATCATCCAATGTCTTCAAGGGTCTGACTCCCATCGTGAAGATGGATGGGACCAGCTACGAGTTGTGGTCCATGCAGTCTCGCACCCTTAGTGCCATACACATTCTGACGGATACAAAGCCGGCGGACAAGACTGGGGATAATGCTTTTTGGAAGCAAGACGATGCCTGTGGAAGGAAAAGATAAAGTTGTATTCCATCTAACCCTATGGCTCTCTTATATAGGAGAAAAGCTCAAAGGGTGAATTACATAAACAGGACAAGAGACATAAATAATATAAATAAAGACAACGAAACATAAGAATCTTAACACTCCCCCTCAAGCTGGAGCATATATATCTATCATGCTCAGCTTGGAACAACAGTGATGAAATGGACCTCTTGCAAGAGCTTTGGTAAACATGTCTGCAATCTGATCACCAGAAGCAACATAAGACGTTGAAATAAGCCCCTTTTGGATCAAATCACGAGTGTAGTGACAGTCTACCTCAATGTGCTTTGTTCTCTCATGAAATGCTGGATTATTAGTTATGAACAAGGCTGTTTGATTATCACATTTGAGATGCATAGGAAGAGGCACCTTATTCGTTAGATCAATCAGGACAAACTTGACCCACATGATTTATGTACTCCCTTGGGCCATGGCCCTATATTCTGATTCAACGCTAGACCGAGCAACAACAGTTTGTTTCTTACTCTTCCATGAGATCAGTGAGCTACCAACAAACACAATTGATGAATCCACATTTCATCATCTTTATTCTATTATTTTGGCCTCAAAAAACCTAGCAAATGCGTGTAAATACCTTTAATTTCCGCATCTTAGCATTCATGCATGTGCATGTAAATAGTATATAAATTACTGTAATTAAAGCCAAAATTATAGAATAAATGAAAGAAAAGAAAAAGAATAAAATATTGTAAATAGTTTATGACCCCAAAACCCCGAAACTTAGGCATCTTGATTAATAGGTCGACAAGGAATAAAGTAGGGGGAGATAAGGGCCAGAATACAATAAAATCCCCTTTGTTTTTGTTCATTCTTTATTCATTTTGGGACCTATTTTTGGTTCCACTTTTTATACCTCAAATAAAGAAACTTTGTACATGAAAGTTGTAGATAATTAAATAAAGAAAAATACGAAATTGATTTCACTCAAAAATAATGTACAGATAAAAAGTTATGGTCTGAATAAAAATCCAGAATCCCAACTTCCCAGACCCGTATCTCACAAATGAAAACTCCAAATGCATCAAACTCACCTTTAACTGTAGATAGTGTAAAATAAGCTATTTAATGGCAGTGGTTTCGCATTTGGCGGAGCTACGGTTTGAAAGTTGAGTTTTGGACCCCTATCGTATACTTGTACAAATTAAAATATTCAATTTATTATTTACTCATTATTTTTGTATTTTTATATTTTTATAATGTTGTAAATATTACTTATAATATATTTGTACATTAAAATCAGAATAAAAATACAAATAAAATACAAAATAAAATACATGTAATATAATACATTGGTCTAATACCTATACATATACCTATATAATACATACTTATATTTTATTAAGTGTATTAACTGCATCAGAAAAATAAAATATAAATATATTTAAGTGTATAAAAGTATTTTATAAATTTATAAAATAATAAACAAAAATAAATAAATTAAAAACAAAATAAAAATAAATTAGTTAAATATATAGGTATATGTACCTACAAAGGCCTAAAATAGCAACTTATAAATTTACACCCCATAAAAATAATTAAAAATCATATTAAAATACCTTATAAAATAATAAACACTTTTCATTTAATAACCTAAAATTAATAAAATCATTTACTATTTTCAAACGAATTTTTAATTATTTTTCGCAGGGTTTTTCCTGGTTGGTCCACGTGGACCAACCAGGAGGCAGTCAGCGTTGATCCCCGGTCAACTGACTGTCCTCCCCGCCTGTCCACCTGACAAACCTCGGATTGTCGTCGTTTTTGTCGATTTTTACAGACTTCATCTTGCACTTTTTGAGATCTTTTCCTTCACGACTTTTGTCCCTCGATCCTTGGTCTATCACGCCCTTGCGTTTTTTGGGGGAGAGGGTCATCGATTCGCCCGATCTCCCTTGGTCTTCGGTGCCTCTTCACCTTCGAGTCAAACCACATATAATGGAGCCCCGACTTCCTTTTCAAATTTGAACGCCTCTCCCCATAGGACTAGCTCCCCTTTCGTGCCCCAGAGCAAGGAGAAGATGACAACTCTCCTTCGCGACCTTCGGGTGGGTCGAGCGACGCCTGAGGTGCTTCCACAACCTCCCCCTTCACTGGCGGTCGAGGTACCATTCCCTCTGATGATCCACCGTCGAGGTATCCCCCGTTCCCCTTTTATTTTCGTGCATTTTGTTTGTCGTAGCTGTAGGATTAAAAGCCCCAAAGAAATTTCCAATTCCATCGAGTAAATCGCCCAATCAAATCACCTCGCCGGAGCGCTCCTCCGGCCGACCATCTCTCCGTCGTATCGCGCCACCACCTCCACTCCGCGGGGTCCAGGCACTTTGCCCTGGACCCTCTCACTTTTTCTTGCAGGTCAAAGCCCGTTGACTCGAGCCCAGGAGCGTTTTTGTGCTTCGCCGAAGCTCTGTGGAGCTCTCCAGCTCTGTTGATCTCCCTCGCGAGCCTCGGCCGTCGCCGAGGTCTTATGAAGCTCCTGGGAGATACCCCTGACCACCAGGAGCCTCCAGTCGTCTTTTGGAGTCCAGAAGTTCGCCGGAGGAGCAGGAGCACGGAGAAAGTCGCCTCGTCGGCGCTCCTCCGTTGTTCTTGCTCCGGTCTTCGCAGCCGTCGGATCAAGGCAGAGCTCCAGATCGCCCAGTAGCCGTTGGATCACGCCAGGCCCTCTACGGTCAGATCTTCACCCGAGGATCTAATCTTCACCGTCCAACGCGAAGCGTCATCGGCCGTCTGATCGTCGACACGTGGCAAGTGGAATCGCATCAGCCGTCGGATCGTGCCGAGTGGGGTATATTGCACCTTTACCCTGCGCCTTTTTGTAATTTTTATTTAGTCCATAAACTTTCAGTGGCAGTTTAAAAAGTTTTGTAATATTTATAAGTAGGCCCCTGAACTTTTGATATTTGCACTTAGGTCCTGGCCACGTCACCTCACGTGACCAGTACACATGAGGTGAAGGGCATTTTGCAAGGACCCCCTCGCGGGTTTACTTATTTTGGTTTAGTCCTAGGATTTAAATATTAAGTGTAAAAGTTTTGGTAATTTTGAATGCGAGCCCCTGGGAGTTTTGGATATTACAGTTAGGTCCTTCCAGGCACGTGCCAGTCTCGCGTAGGGTTGGGTAATTTGCGTTGATACCCTTGCGGCTTTGGATATTTGTAATTGGTCCATTAAATGCAAGATTTAGTGTTATATTTTGTGTGAAAATTGCAACTTTCCCCCTGGATGTTTGTTTATTTGCACTTATACCCCTGCCAGGCATTGTATTTTTGCTTGTTTTCCTTATTTATTTCACGCATCATTTTAACTTGAAAAATTCCCAAAAATTTAATTTAAGCTCTTGTGTGCTTGCTCATTCACGCTATATTTTTGCATTGCATTTTTGTTGCATTTTTATAATTATTAAAAATAAAAAACATGCATTTTCAGTACTGTCTATCTTAGAAAATCCATAAAAATTATCAAAACACCTTGAAAAATTCCAAAAAAAAATACCTATCGTGTATTTTCGTGTCTTCTATTTTCAGTCCAAAAATCACTAAAAATTTCAAAACAAAAACCTTAAAAATTAGAAAACACTCAAAATATTTATAAAAATCTAAAAAACTCTCGAAAAATGATAAAAATATAAATTCAAGTTCTGTAGCTCCCCTGTTTTATTACCTTTATTCTTAAATTAATTTGGGAAAATTTTGTTGTTGTTTGCTATTTTTCATTCCTATTTTACTTTCAGCCAGCAGCTTTAGTCACTGTTTCTTGTAATTTAGCTTTTAAAAATACCAAAATATTATGAAAAATCCTCAAAAAATCACAAAAACAGTAAAAAAAATATAAAAAGACCAAAAACATTTCATTTTCTTATTTTTGAGCATTTTTCTTCATTTTTATAAATATATTGTCTTCTCTTTTCTTATATAGTATATATATTCCACTATTGAAAAAGAAAAAAATATAAAATATAAAAAGAAAATATAAAATCAGAAAATTAAAAATCAAAATACAAAATTTAAAAATAAATAAAAAAATTAAAATTTAAAACCCACACAACATTTGCATATTGTAGACACTTAATCACAATCACATCACTTTTTGTGCATCATTGCTTGATCTATTCTACCTTGCTCCCTGTGTTCGACCTCTACATACTTACACCTATACAGCTTTTTATGTGAGTTAATAATAAATTTTAACTCCACTTTTGCTTATCATTGCTTGATTTCATATTGTGGGTTAATTGTTGATTAATTAGGGATTTTTGAGCGGTCAATTCACTGACCGCGGTTTCGCCTTGTGAAACCGTACGACCCTCGATTTTCCCTAGTTATCAAATGGCGTCGTTGCTGGGGAGCAACAGCATATAGTATCCATTTTTGATTGATTGTGATTGCTTGTTACATTATTGCTCTATTTTATCTCTCTTCTATTTTTGATATATATTGTTGAGCCATCTGACCATTGTCTTTCTTGTCTTCTTGCGAGGGACTGCGGATCGAGGAGGATCGCCTAGGTGATTCGGTGCAGCCTTGGGAAGCGGAGTCGGCTTTTCTAGCCCAAGCAGACAGGAGAGAGCAGGAGGAGTGAGAGAGAGAGAATGTTAGCTAGCTTTTATTTATTGCAGTAAGAGAGAGACCATTTATTAATTTGTAATAATACATGTACACTTGGACACTCAGGACACTCGGGCCTAATTTCCAGGTGTTTGTTCACCTGGGGGCTCACCGCGGTTTTTATCGCGTTTTCTCGACTGTCATTTTCCGGTTTTGATTTATTTTTCCTTTCTTTTGTGGATTGAGCCCTTAGATTTTAGGCATTGCTTGATCGAGTAGATTAGGTCCAAACACCCTAATAACCTTTGCATGTACCTATAGTGCGTATTTGGACTTAGTTTAATTAAACAGTTGATCACCATCTTCGAGCTGTCGCGCCACGAGCTCACCCTACCAAGTGCTTCTCCTGAACTCGATTTGTCGAGAGGAGGAGGGGTGAGCCTAGACCGGACTCTAGGATTGAGGATTGGTGATTGACTTGTGGTTTTTCACGTTAGCAATTGCCTGCTTAGGACGATTTCCGTGTGCATATCGGCATTTAGATTAGGTTTAAAAATTTCTGCTTTGCATCCCGCATGGAGAGAGCTGGAGGCACTGTAAGTCTTTCTATCTTTGCATTCATCATATAGGCACAAAGGTGAGATTTCCATCTTGGTGCCGACTTGCACGGCTTTTCCGACTCTTTTCTCCCTCTGTTTTTGGATCAAGTAGGAATCAAAAAAATACAAAAACGTTAGGCGCTTGTTTGAATCGACTCAAAATAAGCGATAACACCGAAAAAATTAAAAAAAGGGACTGCTAAGAAAACTTGACCTAAATAAAATCGGTAATTGGATTCATTGCTTAGGGAGAGTAACACCCTCACTTGTATTCAGGTTATATGGGAAGGTCTCCTTCCAAGTGAGCAGAGCGGCTTCGTAAGGATTAGAGCCCAAAACCCAGCTTGTGGTTGTCTTGTGTATCGCCTGGATTTCCGAAGTATTGGCGCTACTATCGTACGTAGACGAGTAGTGCTTGGTCACCATTGATGACTCACTATTGTGTTGAGCATCTACCTTGTCCGAAGTATCGAGCATAGGCCACGCCTTCATGGGTGTGTCTGTCTCATCATCTTGCGTCCGAGTAGGGTCTTGCACGCTCAGGGACGATTCCGTTGCGAGCGAGATCCGAAGTATCGGTTTCTCCTATCAGCTTCCTCCCTATTTTCTTTGGCTGAGTAGGGATCCAGGAAGGGTTACAAGGACCTTAAAAAGTGCAGGCTACAGGTTATACAGGACGAGGACAAGTACGGGAATACTTTTCCGGCAGTACTCTCTCTCCTATAGTCGTAGCGCTCTAAGGACTCGTTGAAAGATAACTTCCTGAATTCAAGATAAAAACTACAAAGATAAAAGTCGAACCTTCACAGCTTCATGTGTTGAGTTGGTGAATCCCCTTGTTCTGTGTTTGATTGCTAGTTGGATCTAGGTTAAGATCAAAAACACCGCACAATTGTGCGCAATTTTGCCACCTTCTTCTTCTTCATTTCTCAGCCTTACTCTTCTCAATAATCAAGATGATGGGACGGAGGTCTCTTAGGCCGTCTTTGGCGGTACCGCTATCCAGCACTCATCCCTATTCATCTAGGACAATCTCGGAGAGTCCAGACCCGCTCTCCGAGCCTGAGTTCACTTCCACCCTGTTCCCCCTCAACCACCCTTCTCATTCCATCAGTCCAAGAGTTTCAGAATTTAGTGCATCACAGAGCTCCGAGCATTTGACGGCACCTGAGATGGGTTCTTTTGCATTTTCAGAGAATCCAGACATGACAGACAGAGGAGAACACCCAGATGAGCATGAGCACCCTCCATTTCTGTATGATCAAGCCACCATCAATAATTCATTGCTAGCGTCCCTGGAGACCATGCAAAGACAGATCCGAGACCAAGGAGTATTCATGGGTGACCTCGTGAGAGAGATCGCGCAGATGCGAGAAAACAAACCTGGGGGCGGTGGCGTTGGAGGTGATATCCCAGTTATAGCAGACGAGGGAGGGGAACCAAATCAGGAGAGGCCGCCACAGACCATCATGAGAGAATTGCACAATCCAACAGCCTCCCTCACTCATCGGTGGATCCGACTCCCTCCCATCCATGGAGATTTCGAGCTTCGTCCATACACGATTCAGCTACTTCCCAAATTTCATGGGCTGGCGACCGAAGAGCCACACCTTCACTTGCAAGAATTCGAATGATCTGCAGTACCATTCATGACAGGCTGGTGACTGAGGACACCATCAAGATGATCGCCTTCCCCTTCTCTTTGGTTGATCGAGCCGCATACTGGCTCAAACATTTGGGGAGGTTCGTCGACACTTGGGCAGAACTTCGGACCGCATACTTGAACAAGTATTATCCTCTCGGTCGGACGAACGCAGCACGAGCTACGATCAGAAATTTTGTAATGATGCCTAATGAACAGTTCCATGAAGCTTGGGATCGATTCAGAGAGCTCATTGACCGGTGCCCACACCATGATATATCCAAGCCCAATCTGGTTCAGAGTTTCTTTTGTGGGCTGACACCGGAGCTGCAGGGACTTGTGAATGCCTCTTGTGGTGGGTCATATTTTTCCAAGGGTGAAGACGATGTTTGGGCCATCTATGAAGGGATGGCAGAGAACTCGACAGTTATGGCCCAAGCCTGCGTCTACACACAGTAGAAACCCCACCAAGGAGCGGGATCATTTCAGAGGATCGCCCGCATCGATGCCGGTCCTCACACTCCGTCGGCAGCCGCAACCCAAGCTGAATCAGCCGCAGCCGACATGGGCATTATTAGTGAGAAGCTAGACCGTCTCGAGATCCTCGAAAAGAAGCAGATGCAAGGACTGATCCAGATGGACCAGATTACCAAGACCATGAGTGACCTGAAGACGCAGATTCTTTGCGTCCAGGAGGCACAAACATCTTCCCAGCAGCCTCCCAGGTCGCAGGCTGATGCCAACAATAGCAGCTCAACCTAGCCCTCTGCCTTGTACCGCCAGGTCAACTACATTCAGGCAGAGCCGGTCCAGCTGTTGCAGTACTACCCATCGCATCCACCATCTCAAGACACTCAGATGGTGGTCTATTAGCTGGATCAGCCACTGGCAGTTCTACCTCCACCATCCTTCGAGCAGGAGCCATTGATGGAAGTCAGTGGGATTTGGTACGACCAATACCCACAGCCCGGGATTCGTCGCGATCATCCCGGATTCTGTTGGACCACTAGTGGCACCTCTTCTCAGCAGCAGCCTCCGGCTCAGGGATATCAGAACAGCCAGCAGCAGCAGCCCTAGTATGCCCAGCAGCAGAACTAGCATGGTCCTCGTCCCGCCTATCAGGGACAGCAGTGGAGGCAGCGTCAGCGGCCTCAGTAGTCATACTCCCATCCTCCCCAGTACCAGCAGCAGCAGCCTCACTTCCAGCAGGGGAATACATCCGGTTCTCAGGCATCTGCCTTCGAGAACCCAGTATTAGATGACCTCGCCCGATTGCTTTCTGAACATCGAGAATCTTACCGGCGGGACATGGATGAGTTCCGGCAGGAGGTGAAGATTTAATCAAGGGCAAAGCCGCCATACCAACTCAGATTGAACCAAATCCGAACAATCTGAATAAGAAGTCTGAGCAGGTACAACTTACAGAGGATACCTCTCCTAATGATTATTTGAGTGGCATGTCTTCTTCTTTGTATGATGCTGATTTTGTGACTACTAGGAGCGATAGGATTCCAGCTGGCGGCGCCTCATCTGAGCGACAGCCACAAGCAGAATCAGGAGCGTCAGATGAGCAGAACAGCGATGCTGATGCCGCTGATGATGTTGAAGACGGTGGTGCTGATGCCACCAATGATGGAGATCCAGACGGCGGTACTGAGGCCGTCGTGATACCCGATGCAGACGGTGGTGCTGATGCCACCATTTTTAATGCAGAGCCAGAGCGCGGTGCTGATGCCGCGAAGACAGGTGCCGTTGGTGGTACTGAGGCCACCACTTCTACTTTTGTTGAGCCCCCTTCTGTGGTGTTACCACCTTTTGTATCTCAGGACTGTGGTAACAAGAAAAATAACAAAAATATGAATAAAGGAAAGGTTTCTGTTTACACTCCTGATCCATATGTGTTGAATGATGATCATGGTATGGATTCTATTCCTTCACAGGCGCAGGATCCTCTTCCTAGCCCTCCATCTGAGGAGGTCCCTACTATCCCCTTTCCCTTAAGCACTTCACCGGGCGAAGGGGAACAAAAGAGAAAATCCAAAAAAGACCCAGCAGGTAGAGTTCAGCAATCAAATGATTGATAGATTTCACATTCAGCTGACTCTACGGGAAGCATTTGAGTATATCCCCCTCTTCAAAAAGAACTTGAAAGAGACGACTACAGTCCACAGGAAGAGGAGGTACAGAGATCAAATCCATATGCTCACCCATGACACTTGCTGCACCATTCAGAACAAATTGCTAGCCAAGAAACTTGATGCAGGAGATTTCCTGCTCCCTATGTCAGATGCGAGATTCAGGAGCAGCAGTTTGATCGTACTCTATTAGACAGTGGCTTTTGTATTAACCTTCTTCCGACAGCCTTACTTGACCGATTCGATTTTGGTCCTCTTCTTAGGAGCAGGACAATCCTTCAGTTTGCTGATAGGTCGACCAAGAGGCCGAAGGGGTTGTTGAGAGACGTGATCATTACCATTCAGGGCCTGAAATTCCCAGTGAACTTTGTTGTATTGGACATGGAGATCCCTGAGTCGGTAACCGATGCCCCCATCATACTTGGACGCCCATTCTTGGCCACTGCCAAGGCGGTATCCGACCATGACAGCGGGAAGGTATGCTTTCGCGTAGAGGGCGAAACCACACAAATAGAGACGATCGAGGAAACCAAAGCGAGAGAATTAGCATGCTCAGAGCAGTCCAGTGATATTGAGCAGATGACAGAGGATGAGCTAGATGTCCACCAGGAGTGCGATTTCGTGATGACAGATGATGAATCCATTTGGATAGATCCCGTAGTACAGACCCTCGCCTTTCCTACAGATTCACCATATTTACGGCTTATGGCAGTTGAGAGTCTGGAGATCACACTCCTGGACGAGGGTACTTTTGAGGCTGACAGTTGTGGGACGAATGGTGATGATTTTCATCTTGTTCGAATTCAGATCCCTCGGACTCAGACATTGATTGGGATGATTTTGATGACTATTTGCCATGTCTGATTCCTTCCAAGCCGACAGCTAGGACGGAGTGTGAGCCAGTACAGTTTATTGATGATTCAGGAGGCTTCCCTTCGTCAGATTCTCATACGCAGCGAGAGTTCTCACATGCAGACATGGTCGCCTTCACACAGACTTATCAGAAGCCAGATCTGCCACCTCCCAGTTGTTCAGAATTGAAACCCTTGCCATAGTCGCTGAAGTATAGATTCCTTGCGGGTGAGCCAGATATGCACCCTGTCATTATCTCAGCAGGTTTGACTGGAGAACAAGAATCTCGTCTGATGGAGGTTCTTGAAAGAAAACGCAAGGCGATAGGATGGAGTATAGCTGATTTACAGGGGATTAGTCCGGCACTGTGCTCCCACCACATCTATCTTGAGGAGGACGCTAGGCCGTCGCGTGAGTTCCAGCGACGGCTGAACCCGAATCTTCGAGATGTGGTCATGAAAGAAATATCGAGGTGGTGGAGCGCCGATTTTATCTACCCCATCTCCGACTCCAAGTGGGTTAGTCCATTACATGTGGTACCCAAGAAGACGGGTATCACTACAGTTGTGAGTGAGTCTGGAGAGAAGATCGCTACCCGAGTACCCACTTCTTGGAGGGTCTGTGTGGACTACAGACGATTGAATCAGGCCACCAAGAAGGATCATTTCCCACTGCCATTCATTGATCAGATTATCGAGAGGCTAGCTGGGAAGAGTCATTATTGTTTTCTTGACGGGTACTCCAGTTATAATCAAGTGGCCATTGCGCCCGAAGACCAGGAGAAAACAACATTCACCTGTCCGTTTGGGACTTATGCTTTGAGACGGATGCCCTTTGGTCTATGTAACGCCCCGGCGACATTCTAAAGGTGCATGTTGTCTATTTTCTCGGACATGGTGGGTGACTGTTTGGAGGTCTTCATGGATGACGGCTGGAGCCCAGAAGTTCGCCGGAGAAGGAGCAGGAGCTCGGAGAAAGTCGCCTCGTCGGCGCTCCTCTGCTGTTCTTGCTCCGGTCTTCGTAGCCGTCGGATCAAGGCAGAGTTCCAGATCGCCCAGTAGCCGTTGGATCGCGCCAGGCCCTCCACCGTCAGATCTTCACCCGAGGATCTAAACTTCGCCGTCCAACGCGAAGCGTCATCGGCCGTCAAATCGTCGACACGTGGCAAGTGGAATCGCATCAGCCGCCGGATCGCACCGAGTAGGGTATATTGCACCTTTACCCCGCGCCTTTTTGTAATTTTTATTTAGTCCATAAACTTACAGTGGTAGTTTAAAAAGTTTTGTAATATTTATAAGTAGGCCCTTGAACTTCTGATATTTGCACTTAGGTCCTGGCCACGTCACCTCACGTGACCAGTACACGTGAGGTGAAGGGCATTTTGCAAGGGACCCCCTTGTGGGTTCGCTTATTTCGGTTTAGTCCTAGGATTTAGATATTAAGTGTAAAAGTTTTGGTAGTTTTGAATGCGAGCCCCTGGGAGTTTTGGATATTATAGTTAGGTCCTTCCAGGCACGTGCCAGTCACGCGTAGGGTTGGGTAATTTGCGTTGATACCCTTGCAGCTTTAGATATTTATAATTGGTCCATTAAATGCAAGATTTAGTGTTATATTTTGTGTGAAAATTGCAACTTTGTCCCTGGATGTTTGTTTATTTGCACTTATACCCCTGTCAGGCATTGTATTTTTGCTTGTTTTCCTTATTTATTTCACGCATCATTTTAACTCGAAAAATTCACAAAAATTTAATTTAAGCTCCTGTGTGCTTGCTCATTCACGCTATATTTTTGCATTGCATTTTTGTTGCATTTTTATATTTATTAAAAATCAAAAACATGCATTTTCAGTACTGTCTATCTTAGAAAATCCATAAAAATTATCAAAACACTTGAAAAATTCCAAAAAAATTACCAATCGTGTATTTTCGTGTCTTCTAGTGTCAATCCAAAAATCACTAAAAATTTCAAAACAAAACCCTTAAAAATTAGAAAACACTCAAAATCTTTATGAAAATCTAAAAAACTCTAGAAAAATGATAAAAATATAAACTCAAGTTCTGTAGCTCCCCTGTTTTATTACTGTTGGGAAACGTGAATGAGATAATCTATTCCATAGCCCTAGGCTCTCTTATATAGGAGAGTAGCCTATGGGTAAATTACATAAAGAGAATAACAAGAAAACAAAATAACGAAAAGATACAATTGTCTTATATGCGTCAACACTCCCCCTCAAGATGGAGCATAGATATCAATCATGCTCAGCTTGGACGCACACTTCTGAAATGGGCCTCTAAGTAATGCCTTGGTGAAAATATCAGCGGTCTGTTTCTCTGATGTGACATGAGATGTAGCAATGAACCCTTTCTGAATCATGTCACGTATGTAGTGACAATCGACCTCAATGTGCTTGGTCCTCTCATGAAAAGCTGGATTATTTGCAATGAACATGGCAGCCTGATTGTCACATTCTAACATCATAGGAAGAGGTATATCAAGACATAGATCTGCAAGTAGGGATTTCACCCACATCATTTCTGTGCTAGCCTGGGCCATAGCTCTGTATTCAGATTCAGCACTGGATCTAGCTACTACTGTCTGCTTCTTGCTCCTCCATGAAACTATAGCATCTCCAACATAGACTGCAAATCCTGATGTTGACTTTCTGTCCTTAGGGCATCCTGCATAGTCTGCATCCGCACATGCTGTGATAGAGATCTCCTTTCCTTTCTTAAATAGCAAGCCTGCACCTGGAGATGATTTTAAATATCTCAGAATCATGTGTATTGCATCCATGTGTGCCTGACGAGGTTGCTCCATGAACTGGCTCACACGACTCACTGCAAATGATATATCAGGTCTAGTGATCGTGACATACAGTAGTTTACCTACCAGTTCTCTGTACCTTCTCTTATCCACCTCTTCTGTGTCATCATCATACAGCTTCATGCTAGGATCCATTGGTGTCGTAGCAGGTCGACACCCTAGCATACCTGTCTCACTCAGTAGATCTGTGACATACTTCCTCTGTGACATGACTAATCCATATGGGTTTCTGGCAAACTCCAGCCCCAGAAAATATCTAAGGACTCCCAAGTCCTTGGTGACGAATTCGGTCCCTAGCCTTTCTTTTGCCTGCTTAATGCCCTGGTCATCATCACCTGTAATCAAGATATCATCAACATAAACCATGATTACAATGATACCTCTTGCCGTCTTCTGAACAAAGAAGGAATGATCAGCATTGGATCGTTTATATCCTTGTTTCTCAAAGAGATCTGAAAGTTTCTGAAACCATGCTCTGGGGCTCTGCTTAAGACCATAGATGGCCTTATGTAATCTGCAAACCTTGGAACACTCCCCCTCAACAGCAAAACCAGGTGGCTGTTGCATATAGACTTCCTCCTGCAAGTCTCCATACAGAAATGCATTCTTCACATCCAGTTGATAGAGGGGCCAGTCTTTAGCAACCGCAACAGATAGCAAGATTTGTAAAGTGGAATGACGTGCCAAAGGGGAGAACGTGTCAAGGTAATCTACCCCATATGTCTGCGTGAAGCCCCGAGCAACTAGGCGTGCCTTGTACCTGTCAATGGAACCATCTGCATTGTGCTTAACTGTAAACACCCATTTGCAACTCACCGGGCTAACATCTGGAGGTATAGGAACCAAACTCCAGGTTCCTCTAGACTGAAGTGCCGCCATCTCTTCTTCCATTGCTAGCCGCCATCTAGCATCCTGCATAGCATCCTGATGGTTCCGTGGAATGTCTGTAGCTGAAAGTGCCATAGCAAACGTCCTGAAATCTTCAGATAGCCTCTCAAAAGACACCGCTGCTGACAATGGATAATTGGCACAGCTTCGTTTCGGCTTGCGTAGAGCGATTGGAACATCCAGATCATATGTGTCATCACCATGCTCCTGTAATGCATCCTGCTGAGAAATGTCGTCAGATCCATCAACATTAATATTTTCATTACATACCATAGGCGAGCTAGTTGACGGGTCATGACCATGAGCTGGAGGAAGCCTGCGGGTGTAATGAAATGGTAGCGGGGATACTAGTGATGATGGTGGTGGTGGTGGTGGTGGCGGTTGCGGTGGTGGTGACTGTGGCAATGGTGATGGTGGTTCCATGAATACGGCATCTGAAGGTATGGGTGGTGGCTGCATGTTTCCGGAATCTGAAAAATACATAACAGATTCAAAAAATGTAACATCTGCACTGATCATATACCGCCGACGCACATGATCAAAACACTTGTACCCCTTTTGAGTTCTAGGGTACCCCACAAAGATACACTTGATAGCCCTAGGAGAGAGCTTGTCAGTACCAGGCGACAACTGGTGGACAAATGCGACTGACCCAAACACACGAGGGGTAAGACTGAACAGATCCTTGTCAGGATAAATGAGTGAAAAAGGAATTTGTTCATTCAAAACAGACGAAGGCATACGATTGATAAGGTAACATGCAGTAAGGACTGCATCACCCCAGTAGGAGTACGGAACATGACTCTGAATAAGAAGAGACCTTGTGACATCAAGTAGGTGACGGTGCTTTCTTTCAGCAACCCCATTCTGTTGAGAGGTATGAGCGCAAGATGTTTGGTGAATAATTCCTTTTGAAGAATAGTAATTGGCTAGAATGTTGGTGCACAACTCTAAGGCATTATCACTTCTCACAATTTTGACAGATGTGGAAAAAACATTTTGAATTTCATTTAGAAAGTGGATAACAATATTTCCTGCTTCAGACTTATTTTTCATTAGAAATACCCATGATGCTCTAGAAAAATCATCCACAAATACAATATAAAACTTGTGTCCCTGATGATCGGGAACACGACTCGGACCCCAAACATCGACATGAAACAACTCAAACTTGGAGTTACTACTCCGACCTTGACTACTGGGAAAAGACGACCTGTGATGCTTTCCCAACTGACACGCCTCACACTGGATAGGTGTGTGAGAGAGACCATAAGGTAGAACTAGACGCAACTTCTGAAGCGGTAAATGACCAAAACGCGGATGCCACAGGAGAGGAGATACTTGTTCAGCGGGAGAAGATGTGATTCCGGCAAACGGGGTCTGGTTCAGACGATAAAGGCCTCCTTGCTCATAGCCATGACCAATCACGTTGCTCGTACGGATGTCCTGAAAAATCAACGAAGATGAATAAAAAATAGCTCGACAGTGGAGATCCTTCGTAATCTGACTAATTGACAACAAATTCATAGAAAAATGCGGTGCATGTAGGACATTCTTGAGCTGCATAGAAGACGTCAGTCTAATCTCCCCCTGACCCGTGATAGGAGAATGCGTGGCATTGGCAATAACTACTGTCCGTCCTGGAGGAATCTGAGTGTATCCTGTAAGTAGACTCTGGTCGCCACATAGATGATGTGTAGCGCCCGAGTCCATGATCCATGGCAATGTATCAGATCTACTACTGTGGAGTGCAAGTGTACTACCTGAAGTACAAGTGGAGGCAGAAGCAGAAGCAGCAGCATCAGTATGACTCTCTGTAGTCGGTGCTGGACCAGATGGTGGGATAATACCCCTGAGGCGGGCAACCAGGTCATCAAATCGTTGATCCAGTGTAGCAGCAGACGGGGGCTCTATCTGCTCAGCGGCTCGTGCAGATGCAGGGAATCCATGCTTCGAGTAGCATGTGTCTTCAGTATGTCCGACGCAGTGACAATATGAGCATGTTGGCCTAGTGCGGCCACCCCTTCCACGAGGGATACGTCCACGGCCCTGATGATGAAAACCGCGGCCTCTGTTGGCCGCCATAGCTGAGGGATTCTGATTCGCTGCTGCTGAAGGTACTGTGATCCTGCTCAATCTATGAAAAGCTTCCTCCATGGGAGGAATAGTCGAGTCCGCCAGAATCTGTGAACGTGCTGCCTCATACTCTAGGTCAAGTGCAGCGAGAAACACACCCACCATCGTCGCATTCCTGTATGTCTTATGTTGTTCTGGTGTGGCAGTAAGAGGCATGAAGCTATAGAGCTTCTCGAACATCCCTCTCAATGATGTATAGAGAGAATGTAAAGGACGACCGTTCTGCTTTATCGTGAATATATCATGTTGTAGTTGCAGGATTTTCGTCTCGTTCTTTGCTTGAGAATACGTTGCTGCCAGGATATCCCACATGTCTTTGGTTGTAGGTTGATGTAGAATGTCATTGGCGATTTCAATAGCCAATGTGCCAGATAGCCACACCTTGGCATATGCATCATCGGCCTCCCATGAGGCATGAACTCCAGTCTTCTCTGCAGGCTCGGGCTCGGTAAGAATGTGCTTCTTACCTGTAGACTTCATCATACTCATGAACTGCATTACCCACAGTTCATAGTTTATACCATCCATCTTGACAATGGGCGTTGGACCACGAAATGCGCCCATAGATGGGATATTTGCCTTGCTTTCTGACATACTGGAAATGGAAGACTGGAGTGACTGAGAGACAACAATCTTTGTCTACAATGACATATACGGGATTAGTTGCGTGTGTAGACGTCAAGCAACTAACCCCATGTATATCAAGATCTGTGCCCTAGGGTTTTGGGGCTTAGGGCACGCAGGCACGTGCAAGAGGCACGTGCACACGCAACTGGATGCGCACGATCAGGCAGGTGCAGGCGCTACAGGATGTGCACTGGCGCACGTTGTTTGCACAGCACACAGAAGGGCGCACAGAAAGGCGCTACAGAGGTGCGAGGCACACAAGGATTGCGCGTAGAAGGGCGCACTGTCGCTGGATGCGCGCTAGGCGCACAGTCGCACAGCACGTTACGCGCTAGGCGCACAGGCGCACAGTTACGCTGCGCGCGAGATGTGCTACGCGCGAGATGCGCTTGCGCGCAAGATGCGCTATGCGCAGAGGCACCGCAGGCGATCGGAGAGGTCGGCGATCGGATCGGAGAAGGGGCGACGCCGAGAAGAGAGAGAGAAGAGAGGCTGGCGGGTGGGGCGGGTTAGGGTTAGGGTTTCGAGAACTCCGGTCTAGGACCGTCGCTCTGATACCATGTTGGGAAACGTGAATGAGATAATCTATTCCATAGCCCTAGGCTCTCTTATATAGGAGAGTAGCCTATGGGTAAATTACATAAAGAGAATAACAAGAAAACAAAATAACGAAAAGATACAATTGTCTTATATGCGTCAACAATTACCTTTATTCTAAAATTAATTTGGGAAAATTTTGTTGTTGTTTGTTGTTTTTCATTCCTATTTTACTTTCAGCCAGCAGCTTTAGCCATTGTTTCTTGTATTTTAGCTTTTAAAAATACCAAAAATATTCTGAAAAATCCCCAAAAAATCACAAAAACAGTAAAAAATATAAAAAGACCAAAAACATTTCATTTTCTTATTTTTGAGCATTTTTCTTCATTTTTATAAATATATTGTCTTCTCTTTTCTTATATAGTATATATATATTCCAATATTGAAAAAGAAAAACATTTATAAAATACAAAAAGAAAATATAAAATCATAAAATTAAAAATCAAAATACAAAATTAAATAAAAAAATTAAAATTTAAAACCCACACAACATTTGCATATTGTAGACACTTAATCACAATCACATCACTTTTTGTGCATCATTGCTTGATCTATCCTGCCTTGCTCCCTGTGTTCGACCTCTACATACTTACACCTATACACCTTTTTATGTAGAGTTAATAATAAATTTCAACTCCACTTTTGCTTGTCATTGCTTGATTTCATATTGTGGGTTAATTATTGATTAAATATGGGAATTTGTAGTGGTCAAGACATCGACTGTTGATTCGCCTTGTGGATCAATACGACTGCTCTCTTTCTCGTGTTTATCAACAATGACGCATGAAGTGGACTTTCCATCCTTAGGACACCCAGCATAGTCTACATCTACGCACCCAGTAACTGTGAGAGACGTATCTCTTCTAAAAAGAATACATGCACCTAGAGATGACTTCATATATCTCAAGATCATGCACACTGCATCCATGTGTTCCTGCTTGGGTTCCTCCATGAACTGGCTCACTTTGCTCACAACGAAAGATATATCAGGCCTGGTAATAGTAACATATAATAATTTCCCTACCAGCTCTTTGTATCGTCTCTTGTCCACCTCCTTAGAGTCATCATCATAGAGCCTAGCATTAGGATCCATTGGGGTAGTAGCTGGTCTACATCCCGTCATGCCTGTCTCAGATAGAAAATCAGTAACATACTTCCTTTACGTCATTACCATACCCTGTTGATTTCGTGCAAACTCCAAGCCAAGGAAGTAACAAAGCATGCCAAGGTCCTTGGTAATAAACTGTTGTCGAAGGAATCCTTAGCTGCTTGAATGCCATGTTCATCATTGCCAGTGATAACAATGTCATCAACATAAACCAAAACAACTACAACACATCTTTGATTTCTCTTAACAAAAAGAGTATGATCTGCAGTGGATATGACAAACCCCTTATGTTCAATCAACTTTGAGAGCTTCTGAAACCAAGCCTTCGGACTCTGCTTAAGGCCATATATAGCCTTATGAAGACGGCACACTATACTGGACTCCCCTCAGCAGCAAACCTAGGTGGTTGCTGCATATAAAACTCCTCCTGCAGATCTCCATACAAGAAAGCATTCTTGACATCTAATTGGAAAAGTGGCCTATCACGAACCACAACAACAATAAGAAGAATCCGCAGGGTAGAGTGACGTGCAATAGGAGAAAAAGTGTCTTGATAATCCACCCCATAGGTTTGGGTGAACCCACGAGCAACCAATCTGGCCTTGTATCTGTCTACTGTACCGTAAGCCCGATGCTTCACAGTAAATACCCACTTGCTGCCAACAACATACGCACCTGATGGAGCATGGATAACACTCCACGTACCTCGTAACTGTAAAGCTGCCATCTCCTCCTCCATAACCAGACACCATTGACTGCTCTGTAGTGCCTGCTGATATGACCATGGTATCTCCACGGTAGACAATCTCACAACAAATCTATGAAAATCCTTGGAAAGACGTCCCAAGGAAACATGAGAACTGTTAGAAAATAGGAACTGGAAATGAAAACATGGATAAAGATAAACATCAAAGAAGAACGCGGGATTTTTACGTGGAACCCTACTCCGTGAGGAGCGGGATGAAACCACGGGAGAAGCCCTCAAAGGGGTATATGCTTCATTGCTTTTTCTCATCTGTTATAGGAGTCCTGAGGCTCCTTATATAGCCTCCACAGGACCTCCAAGTCCCACCGCCGGACGATGTGGGACTAAACAACTGGATGGGGTAAATGGATCCTGGAGGTATCCATTTACCCATCTACAACTCAACAGGCGCACATAACAAATACTCCAACACTCCCCCTCAAGCTGGAGCATGCAATGCTCAGCTTGGTCAAACAGAAAGAAACTCAACTCAACGCTACAAGACACTACGGACAATATCAACCCAACGCGCACATTACTGCAGTCGAGGACGTTGCTTCTCATGTCGTGCAGGTGAGGAGGACAAACGGTCTGGAGTGTGAGTCTGTTGAATCTCCTCGTCAGAGAGCATGTGCTCTGAACTGCGTCTGTCAGAATCACTGCAACTGGAAATGAGTCTCCTCGTCGGAGTACTCTGGCCCGCCACAATAATGTGGACAACTACTCCATCTCTGAAAAGGGCCGAACTAAAAAGGACCGTGGCTATGCATACTCGTCGGAGTCCACGATCGCTGGAGAATGGAGTCTGAAAATAGTCTCCTCGTCGGAGAACTGGGTCTCTCCCATCTGGCTCAGAGAATGGTGCATTGCTCTGGTGTACCTATGATACCACATGAAAACCCTTGCCAACATGGTATAGGGAATGCTCCTCTACTCTGGAGTCCCTATGGCTCACATGAAAACTCTGGCCTACAAAATAAGAATAATGATGGGGACCACGAACAAATGATGGCAACATATGCTCATCTGAAAAATGACCGCAAACATATGAGTGTCTGAAAACTGAGGACTCGGGATCAATCGTCGAGTCTGACAAAATCTGATCATCTGTAGAGTCTGAAAATTCTGAACTGGTCTGGGGACTGGATAATCTGAATCTGGAGAATCTGAAATAGACCTGTGACTCTATATATACTCCCCCTTTCTCCCATACTTGTTGGAAAACATGGACGTCAACCAAGTTGGGAGAAGACAAAGAGAGATATAAATGGGGGGGGAATACCAATAAGCCGTTCACAAATTGTTCGGCTTCTCAAATCATAAATAACCTTTGGCCGTTTCATTTTTTTTATACAGCTCTTCTTTATTTTTTTTGGCATAATAGCGTACGGCTTTTTCTTTTACGTGTACGCGATTTTTTTTTGCAAATGAGGCACACTTTTTGTTTTTTTTAGCCTCTTTTTTTTCTTTCTTTTTCTAGCCCAGACAGTGGCTTCTTTCATTTTTTTAATGGACCCTCCTTTTTTTCTAACATCAGCCTACTGGGCTTCAATAAGCAGCGCCCCTTTGTTTTTTTTATAAACGCGGGCCCTCCCTTTTTTTTTATTTAACAGAGCCTGATAAAATAGGAAACCCTTTTTAGAACCCCTCATATGCCGCCTCATTGTGGAGGCTAGGGTTCCGCGTGAACCCACAGCCGCCTGGAAGGGATTGGTCCGCGAAGGAGGATCGGCAGCGAGCTCGCCTCCTGCGCAAGCAAATTGGAGCGGGAACGCAAGGCCATCGCCAAGGGGGGGCGGCGCCGCCTGTGATGCGGTATCGTGGAGGATTTCTCCAGGGCAGATAGCCGTCATCGAAGAAGAGAGGCTTGTGATGCGGTCTTGTAGGACGTTGGCGCGCGCAGAGGTCACTGCCAGAAGGAGTGAAGGAGGGCGATGCTGCCAGGAGGTGGAGCTCGGATGGAGGAGCGCGGGGTTCCTGCGCGCAGGAAAACGACGCCGCAGCCCGGGCGATTTGGCGCTGCTTGAGGGATCGAAGAACAAGGAAGCTGGAGTCGCGCGTCCTAGGGCTACGCCTGGGAACTGCGCGCGAGAAGGGCGGCATCGCGCGAAGGAGGCTTTCCTCCTGGGGTTGCCGCCTGGTCTTTCGCCATCGCCAGGAGGAGCAGGAGGTGTCGCCATCGCCAAAGGTGTGTGAGGGGCCGCACTGCTGTGTGTGAAGGCTAGAGGAGGGCTCGCCTGGGGATGCCGCCTTGTGCCTTGAAGATCTTTACTACTGAAGCCGCGTGCGACTTGACTTGCACCGCAAGGAAGATGCGGTTGATGATGAAGACGGTGAACCAAATAGCCAGGGACTGTGTTGCAATGGGCGATGAGCGTCTGGGCGCGGGAGATCTTTTATAGCTCCTCGATGGCGTTGAAGATGCCCTTCCAGAAGAGGTTCTAGCTATAGAAGGCGATGTCCAGGAGGGACCACGTCGTGGTGGTTCCGATGATGTGACAAACTCTCTGGAGCATGCAAATAGGGTTCCTGGAATCCTAAACTTTTCTTGAACTTGACACTGTGGAATCTCTAATAAATTTCCAGGAACAAAAACTCTTCATGAACAATGAAGAATGAAATCCCAAAAAAATGTAAATTAGGGTTTAAACAAAAAACCCCAGAATTGAATCTCGAAAATATAAAATGAATCTTCACGAACTCCTCGAGAATCGACCTGCTCTGATACCATGTTAGAAAATAGGAAGCAGAAACGAAAACATGGATAAAGATAAACATCAAAGAAGAACGCGGGATTTTTACGTGGAACCCTACTCCGTGAGGAGCGGGATGAAACCACGGGAGAAGCCCTCAAAGGGGCATATGCTTCATTGCTTTTTCTCATCTGTTACAGGAGGCATGGGGCTCCTTATATAGCCTCCACAGGGCCTCCAAGTCCCACCACCGGACGATGTGGGACTAAACAACTGGATGGGGTAAATGGATCCTGGAGGTGTCCACTTACCCATCTACAACTCAATAGGCGCACATAACAAATACTCCAACAAGAACCAATAGGATGCATAGTGCATGCCCGTTTCTGCCGTCGTAGTGCAGTAGGCATATCCAGATCCTCATCATGTGTAGAAGACGTAGTATCCACGTCCTGTACCTCAGTTCTGTACATGCAAATCACCAGTGCCATCAGAAGAACTCAAATGTTCAGTACATACCTTGGGCGTGCTGGATGACGAAGGAGGCACATGAGCATGGGGCCGTCGCTGGTAAACCTGCAGAAAGAAAGTAGGAGATGGTGGAGGTGGCATTAGAGGAGGTGGTAGTGGTGGAGATGGCGGTGGAGGCGATGTCGTAGGTGATAATGACGGAGGAAAAGGCATATAGACCTCTTCTCCCTCCTCTGAAGGAGTAAGCATGTCACCCATGAGGGGATAATACATAATGGACTCAAAAAAGGTGACATCTGCACTAACATAATATCTTCGTCGAACAGGGTCAAAGCAACGATATCCTTTTTAGGTCTTGGAATACCCAACAAACACACATTTGACAGCTCTGAAAGAGAGCTTGTTTAGACCAAGAGACATTTGATGAACAAAAGTTACAGAACCAAAAACACGAGGCATTAGCGAGAAAAGATCCATCTCAGGAAATGCAATCAAGAACGGAATCTTCTCTCCCAGCACCGAAGAGGGCATACAATTTACCAGATAGCAAGCAGTTAGAACCGCATCTTTCCAGTATGAATGTGGAGCACGACTCTGAATCAAAAGAGTTCTGGTAGCGTCTAACAGATGGAGGTGTTTTCGTTCTACCACCTCATTCTGTTGGGAAATATATGCACAAGATGTCTGATGCACAATGTCAAGGGACCTAAGGAATTGAGAAAGCTGCATACTGTAAAATTCTAATGCATTATCGGAATTAATAAACTTGACTTATGCAGAAAAAATATTCCTTATTTCATTAATAAAGGAATGGATAACAGGACCTGCATCATCAGAATTGTTCTTAAGAAGAAATACCCAAGACAATATCAAAAATTCATCAACAGCAACAAGATAAAACATGTGTCCCGGATGATCTGGGACACAACTGGGACCCCCAATATCAAAATGGAGCAACTCAAACAGACTGACTACATCAACCCTGATGACTCTGGAATGTGGACCGATGATGTTTCCCAAGCTGGCAGGCCTCATACTGAAAAGTACAGCAAGGAGAAATCTGTGGAAGAACGTGATTCAGCTTTTAATAGATCCAGTGCGAAGAGAAGAGGCACCAGCATATGGAGACTGCACTAATATGTAGAGGCTCCCTTGCTCACGGTCAGTTCCAATCACCCTACCTGTGAGTATATCCTGAAACACAAGTGCAGATGGATTAAATATGGCATGACAATGTAAGTCTCTGGTGATTTGACTAATTGATAACAAATTCATAGAAAATTCAGGAGCATAAAGAACATTATGAAGTCTCAATGCGGAAGTCTATTGCACCTCCCCCTGACCAGTAATGGGGGAGTGTGTCCCATCGGCTATCACAACAGATCGTCCAGACTGAATCGGACGAAAAATACTAAACTGGCCTTTGTCACCACACAGATGATGAGAAGCTCCTGAATCCATGATCCATTCTGACAAGTCTACCCTGTAACAACTAGTAAAGGCAGATTCTATACCTGACGTGGATGCTGATGCTGAGGCAGCTACCTCTGAGGACCCCTAAGGAGAGCTGGTTAACCCAGAGGTAACATGCATAATCTCTCTTAGTCATGCCACAAGCTCGTCAAATCTCTGGTCAGATGCAGGTGATGGACTCCCAGCCTGTTGTGTATGCTCTGCAACCCGAACTGAAGCAGGAAACCCATGCTTAGAATAGCAGGTTTCCTCTGAGTGGCCAGACCTGTAACAATAGGTGCACTGCTGACGAGATCGACCACCCCCTCCTCTACCCCGACGGGGGCTTCCCCTACCACGATATGGTGTAGGGATTCCTCTACCACGTGATACTGCCATAGATAAAGATGTCTGAGATTGTAAAGTGCTAGCAAAGGATATAGATAGTCTACTCAATCTACGATATGCCTCCTCCATCAGAGGTATGGTAGCATCAGTAAGGATCTGGGCACGGGCTAAGTCATACTTAGGATCAAGGACTACTAGAAAGACTCCAGTCATCACAGAGTCTCTGTATGCCTTGAGCTGCTCTGTGTAGCAGTCAAGGGAATGTACCCATGTAACTTCTCAAACATACCCCTCAAAGAAGTATAGAGGGTGTGAAGGGGGTGACCATTCTGCTTCGATGTGAAGATATCATGCTGGAGTTGTAGTATCTTCGACTCATTCTTCGCCGGAGAGTATGTAGCGGCAAGAATGTCCCACATAACCTTTGCAGTATGCTGACTCAGGATATCATTAGCTATCTCCACGGATACAGTCCTGGATAGCCACACGCATACATGCGCATCATCCGCCTCCCATGAGGCATTTGTCCCAGTCTTGTCACGTGGCTCCTCTGTCGTGAGGATGTGCTTCTTGCCATTACATTGCATCAAACTCATGAATTGCATGGCCCACAATTCATAATTTATTCCATCAATTTTGACGATAGGTGTTGGACCTTTGAAGGCACCTAGGGATGGGACTTCTGCTTTATTGTCGGACATGATGGCAACTATCTCCAAGACTGGGTTAGCAACAAGAAATACTGGTGTCTACACCGACATACGGGAAGATGGTTGCGGGTGTAGACTCATACCACAACCTCTTCCATTCTTCTGGAGATTCCTTTGGGTAATTAGGGTGTTTTAGATATTCACGTCACACCCTAAGTGTCCAAGAACACGGTATCAATTCTCCATTGGCGATGCACGAGCAGAGACCACGCAGTCCTTACAAGCAGCTACAGGAGCCCGCTCGGGCGCACAGCGGTCGCGCATGATGGCACGGGGGCGGAGGTGTCGCAGGCGCGGGCGAGCGGTGATGCACAGGTGCGCGATGCAGTGCAGATGCGTGCGAGGATCAGCGATGATGAGCAGGTGGCGAAGACCAGCGGCGCAGGCGTGTGGGCAGCGCAATAAGGTTTTGGTGGGGGTAGGGCTCTAGGGCACATGCTCCGGTCTAGGACCGTCACTCTGATACCATGTGGAAGGAAAAGATAAAGTTGTATTTCATTAACTTGGAGCTCTCTTATATAGGGAAAAGCTCAAAGGGTTAATTACGTAAACATGACAAGAGAAATAAATAATATAAATAAAGACAACAAAACGTAAGAATCTTAACGATGCCTATGCTCGCATTTGGCTCTCTGGGACATTCACCACAGAGATTGCCAATGATATTGTCAATCAACCCACAACAAAGGTTATGTGGGACATTTTAGACACATATGGGAAGACAAAGAATGAGAGCAAGATTCTACAATTGCAGTATGATAATTTTTCGACCAAGCAGAATGATCGACCTCTTCATGCACACTTCCCGTATCTTCGAGGCACGTTTGAGCGTCTGCGCAGCTTCATGCCTATTACTACCAGCACTGAGCAGCAGGAGGCATTTGGAATGCCACTATGACAGGAGTTTTTCTGTCATCTCTCGACTATGAGTACGATGCATCGCGTACTCAACTACTTACTGGAGAGACGATACCTCCAATGTTGGAGGTCTGCAAGAGGCTGAGTAGGATCACTACATCATCCACTTCTATGGCCCAGACTCCCTCTGCTATGACAACTTCTCATGGCATTAAGGGTACTTCATAGTTTCGCAGGTGCAGACAACGTGGTTGAGGAGGACGTCAGCATGGCCCATGTTCACATTGTTGTCGTCCCGGTCATTCTGAGAAAACATGCTATCAGAAGCATGTGTATCATGTGTCTACCTGTGTTGCTGAGTATACCGAGCCTACTTTTGCTCCTGCTCATGATATGCGGTTTGATGATATTGTTTCCAGATTGAGAGAGATGATGACTACTCCTACCACTTCAGTTGCAGATACTTCAGATGTTGCAGCTGCTGCTAGAGCCTCTTCGAGTTCGTCAGGTATTGCTTATGCACTTACCAGTTGTAGCAGTTCAGATTTGACTGATTGGATCATGGACTCTAGAGTGTCTCATCATATGTATGGAGATCGAGCACAGTTTAGTTCTTACAGGTCTATCCCTTTTGGTAGATCAATTGTGATTGCTAATGGGGTTCATCTACCCATTCTTACAAAATAAATGCTTAAATTTGGTCGCTTTATGTTCATATTTATTATTAAACATGTCCAATTATGTCAATAAACTATTAACATTACATTGTTAAACATATGAATTCGCATATATCATAGAAAACATTACTTGTAAACTTACAAACGGATCCCTGATACAAACGAACCATATACCCGAATAAAAATAGAACCGTTAATAAAAAATTTCGTTGGTTGGTATATGGTATGACAAGAGGGTGTGCATATGACGGTTCTTAAACATGGGTCAGATGGTTAGGATTCAATGCATATCAATAGACCGCCTCTTTAATTGGATGGAAATTTAGCAAAAAGGCATATAGAGTTATTTATCTTTTCTCTTAGTGTTCCTATCTTTATAATTGCATTATATCTTATAGTGTTATATATCATACGTTAGTCAGAATATATATAATTTTGTTAGTATATATTTTATTATAGTTTTTATTGGTAGTTATGCTTATAAATTGAGGCTTACATCTCGACCACCTGGAGGCTATGCCTCTCCTCCATTTCAGGGAAACCACCTTGTTCCGCTTTTTGTTTTTTCCAGCATTGCCTCAAACAACCCCCAACGTTTCGTACTTCTGAGCTAATACCCTAAACTCGAACCCAGACGGCCGCAAACCCTTTAGTGGCATCTCCTCACCCTCTCCTTCATCTCATGAACCGACAACTCGTACGTGCACTTCACATCGGCGAACCCCTACAGCACGACTATCCATGCCTCCCTGAGCTTCTCTGCCACCAACACGTATGGCTTTGCATCCGCGTGGGTGACCTTCAGGTCCAGTACTCGGAGGATGTCCAACCTGGTGGAGATCTTGTTCTTCTCCTCGAAAATGAGGGCGGAGGAGGAGGCCTAGATTTGGAATTTAAGGAGATTGCTGAGAGAGGAAGGGGGAAGCGACGAGGTGTTCACAGAGAAGTCGGGGATGGAGGAAAGGAAGAGAGGGTGCGGAGCTGCCATTGATGAGGAAGCAGATGTGGACGGTATTGTGGTGGGAAGGGGGGATGGGGAATGGAATGGAGGGGGAAGAAGATGGAGACATGTATTGTTAGTAAGTATGATGTAAAATGAGGGGGGACATGTTTACTTTAACGGGAAATTGGACGGGAATCAAATATAAGATCCATAATGCAAGAGTTAGCAGTTTACAGGGTTTAGGTGATAGTTACATAGAATACAGGGTCATGAAGGTAATTTACAATTTTTTAGGGTTCTGGTGTAAAAATCCATAAACTATGAATCTCTAGAATTCTTTTGGGTAGATTAAATTCCAACTTTCTAGAGAGTTCCACTTCCTTCAAGGACGTTATAACACAAGTGTAAATAGGCCTTGAGATCGATTATGTAGAATAAAGTGTGGCAAACAACTGAAGCAAGCTAGTGAGCAAGTAATGAGCAAGCTAGAGAAAAGATTTTGAGTGATTTGTGGTGTGTCAAGTGAGTGCCAGTAATTGATTTATGAGATTGAGTTGGGCGTCTAAGAAATTTGTACTGTAAGAAAGACATGTAAAAGTGTATTGTACATTAAAGTTGTAATATATAATTTGTTGAGTAATATTATACAAGAAATACATAGTGGGTAGTGTACAATGCCATATTTACCGAAAGCACAAATAAATATTCTGCAATATCTATAGATCTTAGAGTAAATGAATTGATATAATTAAATAAGTAGAATGGTTGGATTAGAATTCTTGATTAAACTTTTTGCTGATTGTTGGAGAACTACCTAGATGGGTAATTCGATCTTTTTAAAATCCAATTACCACACCATGAGAATAGGATTACGTCATCTATGAGCGAGACTCTGGAGAGTCAGTGGGGCTATATAAAGAACCCCATACCCATGTATTTAGTGAGATAATGAAATTGAAGAATCCGCCTTTCGAGGCATTCTCACATGGTTTCATCATGCTCCTCACAGAGTAAGGTTCCACGTAAAATCTTTTGTGTTCTTCATGTTTATCATGTTTGCTCTTGTTTATCATTTCAGCACAATGTTTTTCCACATGGTATCCAAGCACTTCGATTTTGGGAGATTCGATTTTATTTCCTAGTTTTATTACTATTATTCATATTGTTTTGATACGAAGATTTGTTCTTGGAAGATCAACTATATCAATTTTATTTTTCTTTGACAACGGCTCACAGAGGTTTATTCGTCAAAAGGGTTGCACAGAAGATTTTGATTAAGGATCTCAGTATGAAACCCTAGACGTCATGGTTCTCAATGTGCCACGCTTCAGATCATGCAACGAGAACCCTAACGAGGGCTCCAAGTGAGATCCAGATCTGGGCGAGCTCCTAAACATGCTCAACTCCATAAAACTGGATGAAGAAGATGGGCTCACGACCATCTCCACCATGGGTCGCATCTTCAGGCATGCCACACCATCCCACCCAATGGCGGCGCAATCTCCCCTCAGCCCCGGGGAACACGCAGAGGCCATGCACACATCCAGGCATGTACAACTCTCCTATCAAAGAAACGAAACTCCAGCAGTGATCGAGAGCGAGAAAGGAGAAGGTCTTACGCTCTCGATCCAACCATATCCAATACTCCAATGTTGGCGATAGCACACAGCTGCACAACCACCCAACGATCGAGAGAGGAGAGCACCGGTCCTTAGGCAGTGTTCATCTTCATAAAATGCCCCTTGCCACCGGCCCTTCCCCTTGTCGCCGACCCTCCCGACCATCTGATGATGCCCAACCTCTAGCACATAGCCGCATGCACCCATGCTCTCCTCGAGATTGGCCTTCCAATCCTTGGTTTCCCTTGGCGGTGAAGATGGGTTCCCCATCTGGGAACCCTAGTCATGGCATGCGTGAGATACAAGGGGCCATTACCCCTTCAGTTTTATAAAAGAAGATATATTAGTGAGAGTTAGTGAAGGAAAATTCGTCTGGGCTGCAAGTCTCGAAAGTTAATGGTCGTGGGCCATTGGCAAACTTATATTTTGTTACGTATTGTACGTAAGCCACCTCTTGAAGAGGCGGCTTTTAGTCAATGTTGCCTATACAAGAGGTGGTTCCCTATCGATTTATTCACATAAACAAGAGGTGAAGCTGCCTCTTCAAGAGGCAGGTTTCGTTTTACCCAAAACCGCCTCTTAAAGAGGCGGCTCTCATTTGTACCACGCACATAAAAAATCTAAACGCAAAGCCGCCTCTTGAAGAGGCGGCTTACCTACGATACATAACAAAATAAAATGTTTGCGATCGTCTAGGACTAATAACTTTCGAGACTTGCGGCCCACACAAATTTTCCTCAAGTTAGTGGGCTGGAAAGACAAAAAGAGAGGGTGGTCATGGGCCAAGTTGGACATATGTATTTTAAAAGAAGGAGAGGATGCTATTTGGTTGGGTCGTAGCTTCTGAATGCAAGAAAAAGGAAGGGGTGCGTTAATTTGGGCTCAATTTGGGCAATATGCTGCTTTTGAATTAAAAAATCTTCGGAGGAAAACATAAAACATAAAGAGGTCAAGGCTTTTGGACTAAATTGGGCCACAATTGTATGAAAAAAAAGAGAGACAGAATAGCTGGAAAAAAAGATGGCTTCGAAAAAAAAGGATGATTTGTGCATAAAAAGAGAAAAAGAAAAGAAGGAAAATTTATGAAATTTTTGTTTCCCCTTCAAATTCCTACAAGTACGGGAGAAAAAGGGAGAAAAGCAGAGTGAAAGAGTACATGAGACGCTTATTCATGATTTTCAGATATATAGATCAGATACCAACTCAATGCAAGCAATGAAGCCTCAATTGACCGTGAACTCTGGTATGAGATTCTTCCGATGTTTCCCAGAGAGTACTCACTTCGAGGTCCTGAGAGAGACCTGCATTCAGAGATTTACGTATGGATAGTTCCCATGGTATGATGAAACGGGCATTCAATGACAAATCTCATGAATCTTTGACCTCCAGTTCATCCTCACCAACATGGCATGCGAAACACCATCCTCAACAGCAACACATAGTACACGTTGAGTCGTTATGGTACATGGTATCATGTATTCATCGAGTGAGTTCATGTTTTCTTACTCTGTCCAAGCTGCATTGCATGCTCCATCCAGCTTGAAGGGGAGTGTTGAGAATGACCTAAGTGGCTAATTGGATCTTTCCAAGATCAAATTAAACCACACCATCATAATAGTCCTACATCATATGTGAGTGAGATTCTGGAGAGTCAATGGGGCTAATATAAGAAGCCTCACATGCTTGTACTCATTGAGAGAATGAAGTAGAAGAATCCGTCTTTTGAGGCATTCTCCTGTGGTTTCATCCCGCTCCTCACAGAGTAGGGTTTCATGTAAAATCTTTTGTATTCTTCGTGTTTATTGTGCTTGTTCTTGTTTATCGCTTCCGCATTATGTTTTTCCATACTGATATTCCAGCATTAACCTTGTCCTTTGTTTGTTATTTTATTTTGCATATTAATTAACAAGAGGATTGGTTATAGGCAATAGAAGCTGCGATTGAACTAAATCTTAGTAAAGTGGAGGCTGGAGCTCAGGGAGAGCATAAAATTCAACGTGGATACATGCCGGTAACAACATACAGCTCACATTTCATTGTGGATGATATATTCAAGGAAGGGATAGCTGATTTTCTTGTTCGCGAGACTCCTCAGGTATAATTTTGTGCAGTCTTTCTAGGTGTATAACGGTCCCTTTTTTTGCTTCTGCAGACTAGCAGATAGGATTGCCTGGAATCTATTGGTCATTATTTCTAGTTGATTAGTAGAAATCCAATGCCTAACATGGGAAGTTGTATATAAAAATGGCATCTGTTAACTCACTACGACTAGAGTACCTATTTAACTTAATTCAATAATTCCATAAAATAAAATTAAAGTTTGTTAGATTTAGCATTGTCTGGTTAATGAATTGGTTGTCATAAAGTTCCGCACATTAAAAGATTTTTGTTCATAGATAATAATTTACAACATTGTTGGATTTTTCCACATTTAAAGTATGAAAATGAGCCAACAATTGTTTTAAAATTCAGTTTAACAATTAAGTTGAGTCGACTATATGTGTTTCCATAGGTTACGCATACAAATGCATGTCTTATTGCAACGAGAAAATAAAACCTAATATTTGTACTGCCCAAGAGGGGTGTATTTCCATTGCTTCTAGGTATTTTCGAAAAATATATGTGGAGTAAAAAACAAGCACCCAAGACGCAAGTATTTACATTGAAACACTCTACAGGAGGAAAAAGCCCGCAGAAATGATGACCTAGTGGTCTCTCTTGGATGGCTAGAGGTATTTCTTATGTTTTGAACCAAACGTGGGGTTTGTAAAATATATAGGAGGAATGGTTAAGCGGATACGCAACCAAGATACATTTTACCCGTAACATTGTTCCTTAAGTTGTCCATAGATTTCAATCACGCACAACATACCTACAATCAACTCTGATTGTGTCCTAGGAAGACCCTCTGTGATCCCGTTTGGCAAATGATCTTTGGACTTAATAAAAGTAAGATTGGGTGTTTCGAGTCTATTTAATCGGTGCATATTAAGGGTTTCCAGTCTAGTTATTTGGTGCGCCAATCAATCTCTGCATTCTGGTATACGATCATAAAGAACATGATTATAGGCAAAATTGATAGCAGCTCAACCTCATTGGTTGCTTGATAGTTTGCAATATCTTTAAGCATGATTTTTACCCATAAGATCATTTAAATTTTCCATTAGAGTAGCTGTGCTCACCACAAAATTGTATGATCGTATCGATGTTACAGGTTAAGCTTGTGACGGACTTGCTCCGTGATTCGGGGCCGTTCAAGGATGGTATTAGATGGGAGGAGTAGTACAGTTCACATACCTGTGTAGATATACGGGTGAGTTCTTCTGTCAATCTCTGGAAATGCCAATTGTGCACACGAAGCAATCTCTCAATTACTCCATTATGTGAAAGGCATAATTCTAATGCCTTCATCTTCAATACTGATATATAGAAATGTTGTACAGTTTCTATTATTTTGACAGTTTGAATCATTTATTTATATGAAGTTTAAAGCATTCTGGTCCTCTTGATGTTGTCTTCCAGCATCAATTCTATTACCTGCTCGTGCTAATTAATCCTGTTTGGTGCATGTGGAACTTTATTTTACCTGCTCCCAATTGATCGTATACTTGGGCAGGTGGAATTTTAACCTTGAAGTATTTCAGATAAAACTGCATGTGCATCAGTGAAAAAAATCAAGGATCTACATTATTTGAGCAAGAAAAGGAACATTGGTGGGATTGTGTTCCCGCGTTTGAGCAGGTGTTGTGCGTGTGTCCATGTGCGAATTGTGCGTCGCAAGCACACCAAGTTTTATCCCGGTTTACTCCCTATCGATGTCGTCACGCATCGTCCATTTACTTCAAAAGAAAATAGTGTCGCTGCCTTACCTTTAATATTTTGATGCCATTGTTTCCACTTTTATAGCTTTTATGCAAATTAAACGATTATGGAGAAAACTGTATCGGGCCAAAAGAGACGAGATTTATATTCGAAGGGAAAAAAAGACAAGTATTCACGTGAAGCAAAATTAGGAATAAATGACGTAACAAAACCAATAATGAAACAGATTTATTATTGTTGGGCTTTACACTGTTAAGACTGAGTAACGGCATACTGTCAAAATTAGGAATTAGAAAGGAATAAATGAAATAGACAGAGACATAAAGGATGATGTAATCACTTATCTTTAGATAACTTATCTAGAGATAAAATTATTTTATCGCGCAATAAATGGATGCTAAGATAATTATGCTAAGATAAGTGTGCATATCGCGCGATAAATGGACGTGCGATATGCAATCAAGTTTTTAGAAAGTATTTCAAACGTCATTTCAAGTGTTTTATCTTGATAGCACATTTTCAAGCATATAATTCTTTTTGTAACACAAAACACAAGTTTCACTAAGATTTTGAGCTTTATATAATGAAATATGTTTTGAACAGTTATTAAGCAATATGTATCGTTCCAATTTCATTAGATGTCTATCTAGATAATTAAAGTATATGTTATCATATTCGTGGAATTATGTTTTCCGGAAACATTAGTAAGGAACTTAGCCTCAACATGCAGATGTCTTAAACAAATTGAAGTTGTTCATATAACACGGAAGGTTTAACACGGAAGGTTTGAATGTTTAATATTAATGATTTGGTATAAATCAATGACCTAACGTTTAAGTTCCAAGTTCAGCGGTTGGTTCGTCTTTTTCGGTCTCTCATCAACATTGAATTTACCTTCGTTTTATGTCAATAAATTGTTGCCAAGATTGAATCCTTTAGGTTGGAATTTAAAAAATATAACTATGTAGTTCTAGAAGAAAAAAAAGATCTATCATACTCATGCAATACATTAACTGGCATTTTATCCTATTAGTGCAGAAGTAATGATTTGATACTATAAAATTTCACGCGGTCAATCCATATAAATTTCAGGCAGGATTTGACACTGTCTAAATTTCATATCGGATATTAACATTTTTTAAGGATTCAATCCGATATGAAATAACAGTTAATATGGTTAATGAACTAGCCAACAAAAAGGTATTTGATTAGACATTCTCATCGAATGATGTAATTAGCAAATGTTTTTTATCAGTTGCCATTTGTGGACTTCAATAATCGAACAGGAGTCAACGGGTGGACTTTGGATGGAGACGAGCAATGCCATATAATACAAAAATATAACGATTTTTTTATGTGATTTTTACCCGACAGACCATGTAATCTTTGTCAATGACCTTTACGACCTTTGAAACATCGTAATTCCTCCTCACCCCCGTAAACTTGCTCCGTCTTACCCCACGAACCCTACCGTTAAATTAACACATCTAGAGTTAACTTCCTAGGGTTAAAAATGAGTTAACCTAACCAATCCATGATCAGACAGCTAGAATTAACCAAAAAAGAAAAAATAATCCTCCCTCCTCCTCTAACAGGTTCCTCTCCCACTGCAGCACCGAGGGGAGGCTCGAGTAGAGGAGGTTGACGGTGGACGGGGTCAGGTTCCACCCGAGGCTGGCAGGGGTCAGAGGCGGCCTGCGCTGGAGAAGGGCTAAAGCATACGAGCAGGGGGAGGCGGTGAGCAGGAGGGGCTTCGAGAGTGTGTGTGTGTGTGTGGAGGGTGGGGGGGGGGGGCTTCGCAGGTGGAGGCGGTGGGCCACGGGGGCTTCGAGCAGGGGGAGGGTCAGCAGGTGCGGCAGGGGTGTCGAGCAGGGATGGTCCGGGGGGGATCCTACACAGTGAGGAGGCGGGTCGCGGGGGCTTCGAACAGGGGGAGGGTCAGGAGGTGCGACAGGGGTGTCGAGCAGGGGGCTTCGCAGTGAGGAGGCGGGCAGCGGGGGGTGGGGGAGGGGGGGTTCACAAGTGAGGAGGCAGGCCGCGGGGCGGACATGGGGGGTGGTGGAGGGGCTTCACAGGGGACGAGGCGGGGGGGGGGGGGGCTCGATCGACGGGGGAAGTGCGGCTTCGAGCAGGAGAATCAGCAGGGGAGCAGCGATGGGGTGGGGGGAGGGGGCTTCGAGCGACAGCGGGGTGTCGAGCATGGGAGGCTGGCCGGCGGGGGGGGCCTTCAGGTGGCGGTGGGCCAGGTGTTCAGCTGGAGGTGGAGGGTGGAAGGGAGGGAGTGGCACTTAAAGTAAATTTGATAAATAAAATGGGTATCATGTAAAGAAGATAACAGAATCCGTTTAGTTTTAACGGTTAAATGGATGTGGTTTAACCACAGGGTCTTTACGGTAAAGGTTAACAAGTTTACGGGGGTGAGGGAGGAATTACGATATTTCAAAGGTCGTAGAGGTCATTGACAAAGATTATAGGGTTTGTCGGGTAAAAATCCCTTTTTTATTTGTGCCCTTCCTAACTTCTACAATATCTGTTATTCTCTTTCCTTTCTTCTCTTTCCTTTCTTGAGATATCTGTTGTGCTCCTGACTTCTTATAAAATTCATAGTTCTATCCTTCCGCTAAGGTAAAGCAAGGGCATAACTGGTATTACAAAAGAGTAGAATTGTGAATTTTTTAAGAATATAAAGATGCAACTGATATTATAAAAAAGGGAGAGTCGTAATTGATATAGCAGAAGTTAAGAGCATATTTTGATAGACACCCAAAATTTACTTTTTTTTATAATAATATTGATTAAAAGCACAATCCCCAAATATAATATGTATTATATTTTATAGAAATAATGGTATTTGCGTTTGAAAAAAGTACTTTACCAAGTAGTCATTTGCAATGACTGAAAATATCATGATAATCTAAGCTTTGTTGTTAAAGAAAATGATTAAATTTGATTGTAAGGCCTAATATAATTCTTGTAAAATTATAAATATTATTTTAAAAACAATTGTACACTGGTAAAAAAGGTGTGCTCATTTTAATGGAAAGTAATGTGTTGAAAAAACATGCTTATAGGAATATGAATTTCGATGTGGTGTGTGAGTCAAGTTAAAGAGTTGACGAGTTCAAGATGCTAGGAAATAAATCTCATATTGTCATAAACATGTGCACATCCTTTGGCTGGATACAAATATACATTTATAAATCTAAGTTTATATGTTTGGATGACTAGTAGGTTGATGACCTGACAAGGTATATTTCCATACAAAGAAACATAAAGTGTTTATTCTTTTAGGGGGTGTCCGATTCGGGAATAAGCGTGAATAAGGATAAAAAATAAGGAGAATAAGGATATATTCTCCGTTCGGCTGAAAAGATAGGAATCAAGAGAATAAGGTGAAATAAGTGTAGGTAAAGTGGAATAAAGATAAGAATAAGGGTGGAATAAAGTGAAATAATGTGGTGTGGATTGGAATAGTCGTAGTCTTGGGAACCACGTCGGGCGGAGAATTGACCCCTTATTCCTGTGCTTATTCTCCAAACGAGCATGGCCTAAAAGGAATCATAGAAGTTCATACTTATTGAAATAGAAGAGAAGAGCTCACTCATAAGACATTGTGGTCACAACCAATTCCACTGGTAGTCATCCTATTTAAGTAATATGCTATAAATTCAAGAATGTAAATATATGCTTTTGTAAAGCACATGATTGATATTGTCGCTCAGTGATTGATTGAGAAATTTATTGATGAGATAGCCAAATATAGCATAGAAACTTCATGATACACAAAGTCTTCTAGTATGTAGGATATATGTATAAAGCGAGGGATTACGCCTCGTACATCACAGAAGCGTGGAGATCAAATCGTATACGATCTAGGTCGACTAGTCATATCAGTCGGAAAAGGGGATGTCAAGAAAGACCGATGCCTCATTCCCCCTCACTCGACGCTCATCAGCCCTCCCCGCGCTGCCTTCTTGGCCATCTAGACCCTCCCTCGTTTACACGCACTACCTGCCTGCATCTTTCCCATTGCGAGACCAGGAGGCAGTGGAAGGTTCAAGGGCGAAATAGACACCAGCATCCCATAGCCCCACCACCGTCAGCTGGCGCCCCCCGCTTCCTGCGTACTATCCTCACCGGAATACAGGATTCAATGCAATATAGATAGCAGCTCTATTCTCGCAGTACATAGGCATAGGGAGTTTCACTCACACCAACGGAGTCAGCTCACAAGCAGTATGAGCCATAGCTCTAGACTCTGCTTCCGCACTTGAACGCGATCGAGTAGTTCTATTTAAAGCTGATGTTCATGTTAATAGTTAATGCCTCAACTGGATAAATTCACTTATTTCACACAATTCTTCTGGTCATGCCTGGTACTCTTGACTTATTATATTCCGTGTGCAGCGGAATTAAATTTTTTTGATGAAACCACATGACATGGGATATCGATTGAAATATAGAGCTAAGAAGTACATTAGTAGAAAGAGGATTTACATGACTTAAATAATGAATTAATCGACTGAGAAAGTGAGCAGTCTACTTATCTGAAAATTAAATGACTGAAATAAGTTTTTGAACCTATTTTCAAAGACGTGTGATGCAAGATATCTTTGATGTTTTTAACAACAATATAAAGGAAACTAAATACATGATTCAACAAAAGAAATGTCTTTGGCTTTGCTTTGAGCTTGAATTCTTTTTATTTTGTATTCTTCCATGAGCTTGAGCATGAGCTTAAGATCCTAAGTCTTGTAGTCCTTCTCCTTCTTTAGGATTTTAAGCTCCTTATACTTGAGATTCTTCTTGAACTTTTGGCTTCCTTGTTTTTAATATAGCTACAAACTGAACACAAAAGTTTTGGTATCACCAAACTACATAAGTGTGTACATGACCTAACGAGATGGAGCAACCCTTACAAAGCATTTACAAAGCATTAGGAGGAAGAGGTTACATAGAGTGTTCATCTGGCACTATTAGTACAAAAATGACGAGATGGTTCGCTGGATATTGAATATGATAGGAAACTATGTGTAACGGGTCAGTTTTTTTTTAACCTTAATTGCATTTCATTAGTCCAAATATTAACGCATTCATTAGGATATCAATTACAATCTTTTAATGGCCATTAACCCCCCTCATTGTCACTCTTAAAACCCCCTACATTCCTCCCTCACGGCACCTTTATTTCAAACAATCCCTACCCTAGAGAGAGAGGGGTAGAAAGCTTGAGAGGAGTCCTTACGGGAGAGTTGTTTTCGTCGTAGGAGACGACGACAACGAGTCGGAGAAGGAGGAGGGTGTGGATCCGTGACCAAAAGGAGAAGCGGCGATCTTGACTCATAGTGTTAAGCTTTGGATCAAGGTATGTATCGGTTTTGGATGACAATTTATAATTGTATGCATCAATATAGGATTTTTGTTTTAATAATGGTCACATCCGGAATATGATATTTTAATGTATGTGTTGATGTATGGTTATATACGAAATAGATCTAAACGTATGCATTGGTAAAGGATCTTACGTAACAAGAAAAGTTATATTTGATTCATGAATTCTAATTGTATGTGTCGGTCTAGGATTTTTCTGTACGACTAATAATAATGTCCGGAATAAGACGTACTAAATGTGTTTATCAGTTTAGAATTTTGTATAAATAAAGATTAAATCTGAAATACGAGGTATGTGTTGTATTTATAGGATAATATGCAATGATTCTATTTAAACTAAATGGATGGATCGAACTCTTAAGAATGATACATCATCCGTTGATGATTGCACTTGTGTCGGTGGTAGTCGTAACATCAAGAATCTAGTGCTTGTTCCAACACCGTCGAGTGATGCGATATATTAAGATTCATGTAGTAGTGGTGTCTTGATTTAGTTAATAATCCCGTTACACGTGAGGTGCTTTAATAATAGACTTAAGTATGTCTCTACAGTATTAGATAGTCTATAATATTTTAGTCTCATGCCAATTGATGCCTTGAATTGATGTGGTCTGGATGTTAATATGTTACAATTAAATTTATTTACTTCAATTTAAGATATTGGTATAGTCTTCCTTTTGATGTCCTTAGATACACATATTCAAGTATTGACTCATCCACTACTTCTTAAAATTTTTTTTAATCTAAATAAATGAATTCAATCCTTGTTCCAGTAAAGACAATATCAGTTTGTTTCGTTTCTATATATAACGGGTAGGGTTGAATTAGAATGCATCTTTTTTATCCCTATATGGAAATTAAGGAATGCATGTGGATTGTCTAAGACATTATTGAGAAGCAAAACCTGAATCAATTACTGTTATCATTTAGATCCCATTTACAGTATATGTTTTTGTTGTTGCTGGCATATTAAAATATACTTAAGTGGATATTAGATCATATACGTAGTTCCACTCAAATACAATGCTATCTACATAATTTTTATTTTGATTAAACCTAAAATGGGTGAAGTGGGTAGTCTGTATCCTTCACTTGAAATTTTTAAGTAAAAGGAAGATAAGGTAAATTATCCTTGTAGGTTGGGTAATTTATCAAATTTGCGTGTTTGGTAAAATTAACGATGGATCATTGTTGGGATAAATGGAAACCAACTAAATTTTATAAAATTTCGTTAGGTTTGATAATATACAGATGAGCTACGGCGACTGTTTCAAAAAAAGAAGTAGCTCAAAAATATATTTCATGATTTGGTAACCTTAAATAAGATTTAAGGCACAGACTCACAACGAGTTACATGAACAACCGCAAGGGGTCGTAATAGCCGCAAGGGGCAACACCGCAAGGGGCGTATGGTTGCAAGGAACCAAAGAGGCAAAAGCTAAGTCCTCTACAGTTGTACCTACACTGTCATGTTAATGCCGCAAGGGGCAACCCGCAAGGGGCGTATGGTTGCAAGGAACCACGTAGGCAAAAGATAAGTCCTCTACAGTTGTAGCTACACTGTCATGGACCGCAAGTGCCAGCGGTTGAAAACGTATAACAAGATATGTATATGAAAGTTATATAAGAAAATGGATTTATAAGGTAATCTATTAGGAGTTATGCAAGAAAATGGTTTAAAAAGTGTAAACCATAACATGCTAGATAAGAGGTGGTTTAAGAAAGTTAAACAATCAAAGTCATGGGGTTAATATGTAAAATGACCTACATGATTTAAGAAGTATGTAATTTGCCAAGTATTTTATGAAATAAACCCCACAAGTTGAAAGAAATGGTTTTCATATCTACTTATGCAATTTACATGTATATCCATGTTTTTGAAAGAAGTCAAATTATATATATGTTAGGGATCGTACTTAGACATGCATGGGAAATATCTAGGCACGGGAATGATGTGTATACATGAAAATCTAAGTACACGATTTATAACGGATCAAGGGCCATTAGAATACCCATGCATGGACCCCGATGCATACTGGGCATTAGGCTCATGCAAATTTATGTTTGTCAATTTCAGGTGAAGAACAGGATTGATTGCATATCCTAGATCGTGCTACGGATCCCACCAGATTCCAAGCGTGGTATGACTCAACTTGAGAAGAATTAAGGATATCTATATGCCTACAAGAACTGTTGAGTTGTTGTTTAATTCCTAACTTAGTTGTTGCAAGATTACCCCAGTTGGTGTTGTAATAAGAGGACACTTATGGAACTCTTGATTGAATGGACTTTTTTTATTGATATTATATCTGCTCATTCATTACCATGCACGTTTATGTAACGGTTCGATCGCGTGAACCAATATCGCATGCTTCCGCCGGTCATCGCGACCCGTTTTGTTACACTATGTAGTAATCCAAGTACCCCGTGTTGTCGGTCCCTATGTTAGTCGAGACAGTGTGCATATTAGCATCCCTTTTTGGATTGTTTTGCTAGGCATGTGTTTGTATGATTTGTTTGATGACTTGTATATTAGTTAATTTATATATAATACCGTAAGAAAATTGTGTGTACGATCTAAACCGGTCCTAATAGGGTGCTACACAGGCTGAGAGTCTTAAACCTTCTAAAATTTTATATATAGTTCAACATCCAATGGACAAATCAAACCAAATACAAATCACCAAAGCTACATGAAATTGATATTTATAACCTAAGATTAAAATGCAAAGAATCTAGTTCAATAGAGATATCGCCTTAAAAGTAATTAATATGCTAACTTGAAGCAATGGAGCTTGTACATCCATTGTTTATGGGTATATTACCTTTGCATCAATACAAATAGCCAACAATCCCTTTGAAAACAAAGTAACGTTAGGAGGTAATAAGTTTTTCGTTCTTCTTGCTATTACTATGAAGAGTGGTTGAAGTCTTTGATGACCTAACTTGAAACTTCAAAGCCCAAGGAGGGTTTTAAGCAAATATATTATTAGCATCAACCATTTTCTTTTGAAACTCGCATAGGAGGGAAGCTTTAGAGGGAAATGGGGAGAAAATAGAGAGTCCTTATGGTCTATATAAAGACATATTAAGGGGGAAATGTCAGTCTATTTCAAACTCCAATATTAAAATGTTTACATGATCATGCCGCATTGTTGCTGGGACCAAACAACCAATTTCCATACAAGCACAAGGTTAATTACTTTTCTCTACAAAAGTTGTTGAACTAATTACTAACATTTGCAGTCAAATCCAATTCACTTGATTGATTGATCATGTATTTGAGTGAAGGTCACTTTGGCATAATTAGTCATAATCTTTGTAATTAGTCAACAAAATTATTTTAATCTCAATAGATGCAATCTTTTTTACAGTTAAAATTAATATATTTAACTACAGATGAGTAGCTCGTTACAATGGGGGATAGAAGAAGAGGGTTGTTGCTCTTCAACAACACTTCTAAAACAAAACTTAGCTAAATTATGAGCATGTACCACATAGCTACAAAGTAAGAAGAGATGGATATTTAGAAGTTGAAGTAGCTTTTGTTGGCATCCTTCAATTCTTCTTTTCATCTTCTAATCCGGGGAAGAGATTTGCTTAATGTAATCAACCACTGCTTTATATTCTGAGATTATAAGAATCTTGTGGTTTCCTTAATTAGATGCCACGTCGATTCCTTTAGAAATCGTGGAGAGCTCAGCTTCAGCCATCAAATGTAACTTGAGTAGAGAAGGCCATAGCTTCTGTAAGCTCTTTATTGACGCTCAAAGACACAGTGCCACAAATGCTTCTTGCGTGAGACACCGTTGCATCAACCTCAACTATAATGTCAAATCTGTGCAGATTAACAGGAGCATGACTGCACTCCAGTGCCATTGTTACATAGATAGGATATTGAAGAGGTTCTATTGACTAAATGTCGTAAGATCCCACTTCGCGTGGGTGAGTAATTGAGACATTGTATTTATAGCTGCAACTTTCTAGCCATATCCTATAGAGTATGTTGCAGGACAAAGGGAATGAGACCAGAATGGTCTCCTTCGATGTGGAGTGGAAAAATTAAGCTAAGGATATCTTCTTCCAAGTCTTCACTGTGTAATCCAATCCAAAACCATGTCTCTCTAGCAAACAACATAATGCAAAAACATGATTCAAGTCTTCATATGGCTTCCAACAAATCCAGCAATGTGCATCTGAGCCTGAAATTCTTCTAGCCGACACCGGACCCAAAGGAATAGAGTCATTAAGTAGCTTCCACATAAATAGTTTCGACTTGGGTAAAAGTTCTTTTAAAGATCAAATAATATTGCATTGCTTTAGAAGGTCCAGAGATTGAAAACTCTATCTTTAGAAACCAAGAGAGTGCTAGACCGATTTAGTGGTAAATATCCCTTTGGGATGGGGTTTCCAAATTAATTTATCTTTTACTCTAACATTGCAGTGCAGCCCACAAATTTGTGAGCAGGTTTCCAGTCTAAAATACTTCCCAATTAGTGGTTGTATCCACCTGCTTCTATTATTCAATAGATCTGCCACAAGCCTTGGCATGTTGCACGTAATGGGAGGAAGCTGAAGAAGAATGCTTGAACTTGGCAGCCAATTATCTCACCAGAACTATACAATTTCATTGCCATATAATCAATCATCTATTGTGATACATTACTTCTCTGAGTTCCAAAAGCTCTCTCCATGTATTCAAGCAATGAGAGAGTAGAGGGGCACCAGATGGAGCGCTAATCGATTAAGATAATCTGTTCTCGTTGTAGCACGGGCCAATCAGCAATCAACAGGACAAGTCAAAGATCTCCACAAGGAGGAGTAGGCTTAAATTTATAACTTGGGCGATTCTCTGATTTAACCCAAGGCACAAGTTGGGGGTCAAACATAGGGATACGAGCGATTCTTTGATTTAACCCAAGGCACAAATATCTATTAGAGTGATTTCTAGGCTATCTAGGTCAAGCACGACGCAACAAACATAATGCAAGCAATTTAAAAATAATTTCATGCATTTGTATTACATGGAAAAACTATGATGTAATTCAAAAATAACTAAATGCACAACACACAAATATGCATCTTGATTAAGCTATTTAATAACTTGTGAAATCAATTAATAATTAATGAGCAATCAAGGTGATCTAAATGCTATCCACCAAAGCCTAGTTTTTTAGGCAAATGTAAGGCTGAATAGATAATTTATTCTCTATAAATAATAAAACAAATATACCAATTAAAGGGCACGAAAAAAGCTTTCAACAACACCAATTTCATTAATATCGAGTATCAGATTCACAAGATATTAAACAAACAACACAAGAGCATACATGTAATAAAAACTAAAGTTTTATTACAAAAAGATCCAAAAATGACAATTAATTAAACAAAACTGATAGGGCATAAATGTAATTGACCCTCGATAGGGACTTATCGATAATATAAAATCGGTGGAGGGTCGCTTCTGCAAAATCTCCAAGCCATCGTGTGCTTCGCATGCAGTGGACTGAAATGCAAATATGAAAAAGTTGGATCCATGCGCTACAATTTCCCAACCACATGACTTAAGTCATGTGAGGCTAGGATCGGATTGCGTTGGTGGTTCGGGTCCACGTGGCTACTTACGGGGCTTCGGGTGAGACTTGGATGTTTTGATCCTTAGTCCCCGAAGCATTGCTTTGGGTCCCTGACGTGGTTGCTTACGGGTTATTGGATGACATCCAAATGGACTGCATCTAACGGTCATTGCTCTTCTTCTATTCAAGAACTCCTTCACGTGTGATGGACGGGAGCATGTGCTCTGACGAAGAAATGTTGCCTCCTCCACTTTCCTTTGATGAATCTGAGAGTCCAACAATATTCTTGAGGATGACGTAAAGTTAAAACTGGTCTGAGGAAGGGAGTAAGCTATCTAGTTTACTCTATCGATGGTGTTTCTCTAGTGAGGATCGTCGAGATCAAAGCAATGACCAGGTCTCCGATCAGTGAAGATTAAGGATGCTTGCAGTGGTTAGACCAGTACAAAACCCACAATCTAACCCATCAATATGAGAAGGGATGCAATATGGGGGCTCCTGCAAGGTGGATGAAGAATCCTTGAATGGTTCCTTCTTCTTGTAGAAGAAGGATGTGAGTCAAGGGGAATTAGTTTATGGATAAGAAGAGTGAGAACATGAACATGATCGCGTGAATGTCGGATGTAGGGTGATGCCAATGGGGTGATAAGATTGAAAAAATGGTGTGTGAATTCTTGATAATAAAATGGTAAAATAAAGAAGAAATGAAAAGGTCATAAACCTAGTGAAATTGACGGAAGAAGAAAGATAGATTGAAAGATGAATCTTTGCCTGATTAGAAGCCGAAGAGCTTATATGATTTCGCTTGATCACTGTAGCGATAGTGGAAGCTCGAGTAGTGTCTCATTGGCCTGCAACTTGGTCTTCGAAGACCAAGGATCTCGCTGGAGGTGTTCAACTTCTTCACTTGCCAATACTTTCTCTAACTCAGAGTAGGCTAGGGCTCGGAGAGACCTTGCATAAATGGCGGATAGTGGTTGTGTGTGATGATAGAGGAGCATTTGAGGTGGAGGTGGTTGCTGGAGTTGGTTTCCAGGTGGTCGTTTCAACCACCACTAGAAGTTAGAGGAGTTAGGGTTGATGGAGATTAAGTGGTTGGTGTGGATCATGGAAGTTAGGCAAAGAGGATGGAGGTAGAAGTTGGTGGAGATGGAGGTTGAGGTCATCAGGGAAATTAGGTGAAGATGGTGGTTGAGCAGTTGGGAGAAGAGAGACTCAAAGAGGTGCGAGGTAGGAGACAGTGTAGGGGTCATTGGATTAAGATCCAACGTCCCTGAATTGAGTACGAGTGGACCGTTTTGACCTGATCATGAGATCAGATCGAGCGATTGAGGAAGGAGAGGGAGCAAACGGTTAGATTTGATCGATCAAGCAGAGATGGACAGTAGAGAAGTAGAGCGGGTGGCAACAGAAGAGGCGTGCCATGTGGGCAGATGTGGAGGCATCATGTGGCCCAATAGAAAAATTAGGAAATGGAATAAATAGAATAAAATCGAAAAGAATTAAGAGAAAGTTGAATTAGAAAAAGTTGTAACCATGAAAGTTGTAGATCTCGATGAGATGTACAACTTTTATGTACATCTCAAAGAGAAAAGAAGTCATATAAACATAGTAATATTTTTATAAGTAATTTCAAGTAATAAAATTACTTATTTTATTTTCTTTTTTTTGGATTTTTAAAATATATTTATGTTAAATTAATTATGTACAATATTAATCTAATTATATTGGATTTTTTAATAAATAATAAACACATAAAATATTAGCTCTATAATAAGGTCATTAATATACAATAATTAGGGTTAGTTATTCACAACAGGTTAAATGCCAATTAAGATTAATTATTAATAGTAGTTAGTGAATTAGTTAAGCCAGAGAGATAACATAAATTAATTATGTAGATAAATATGGAATTAATCACCCCTTATACTTTAGCTAAGCTCGACGAGCTAAATAAATAAAGAATGAATTAGATAGATAATGAGTTAGTGAACTCCCTGACATGTGCATGTAAAAAGATAAGGCTTGATCAATCTGGAATACTTAATTTTAGAGATCTTAAAATTCTAAGCTAAACAAAGTCTAAAGCAAAAGGAATTCAACTTCTCTAATCATCAAACTCTCAATGTATACATATATATAAGAGATATGGCTTAATGTGTTGACTACATTCATAAGAATCGAGTCGAGATGTCACTCATGGTTCCAATACAAGAGATTCTCCTAAGGGCCCAATCCTCAACACTAGAGAATAAATCCAGTCTTGCTTCAGTCTACCGTCTCTTTAGTTTGTCAGACTTAAATGACATAAATGGATATCCGGATGATGCAGGGTATAGGATTGTGTCATTTCTTCTCTCCCTCTTATTGGAACAAGGATTCTCTCAAGTGCCTTATTAACTCAGCATATATATTTTTTTTCTAATCAGTGTGTTCTTAAAAGAGGTTGAGTCGTCTTTACTTGTTTTCTGAGAATGCACAGGGGTGTATCTCTTTTGAGTATCTAAGATACCTTCTACATCCAGACTCGTATCACTATACGATGCAGAGCCCTTTTGGGTACTAGCCCGACTCATAAAAGCCTACTAATTTGGTCCAAATGGATAATTAAAAGGTTGGGAGCGCTCGCTACTGGTATAATCTCTTTGATTTGACTTTGTAACTAGCTCCGCTGCTTTTACCAAGAATTGGTGCACACTAATCATCAATTCAATTTAATTTTGACAGACTCTGGCCCTTAGGTCAAATATCAATAGATAAGTATAAGAATCATGTTCTCATACTAGCTAATATGATGACACTCAAGCTTCATGAAGCCTTCATTAATTTTATCCCATCCTCGAGCATCATATGGATCAAGTCCAAACTTGAGTCTCAAATCCCAGACCCTCAAGAGAAATCCCAACTCATCTCAATCATGAATGTAGCCATGCATATGAAGTGATGGTCATATTCTTTAAGGAAGAGACTAAGCATGCAATATAGCACACAAATATTTTTAAGGAAGTGTGAATTATTAAGTCTAAGATCCTAATGATTAAGATGGGCTAAATCTAAGTCTCTAGACCTCATAAACAAAGTTCTAAAGATCTCAACAAGCCTGGAGTGCAAAGTGAAAGTGTCAGGAAGAACACCAAATCAAAAAGTTAGCAAGTTAATTGTTTACAAAATATTTGAAGAAGTTTTTATTAAAACGAATTAAAGAATAGGTACCCTTTAGGAACAAAGGAACAAAGACAGAATACTACAGACACTTACAAGAACATTACAAGGATACCCAACACAACACTACAAACTTTAGTTTCTCAACATCAAAAATCATGCGTGAATCTTCAGGGTTCAAAATCACAGGCTGCCTTATGCTTCACTTGCTCCCTCCTCACAGAGTAAACTTCAGAATCCAAATAGGAAAATCCCTCATCGACTTGGAAAATGAATTGTCTAAAGTGATTCCATTCTTCCTCAAAGGTAATATACATATCAACATGGGAAGAAATAAAGTTCTAAAATAGAGGGAATATATCCAACCCTTGGTTCCTGCAAAAGATTTCTGGATTTTCCTTAAAAGAGAAAAATTAGACATAAGAAGATGACCTAACTTACAAGTAAAATGACCATCAGGTAACTGAACATCCTCAAGAAAAGGTGTAAGTTACTCAATATCTAACTCTTCTAATAAAATATTATCTTCCTCAATCGGCATCACTCTTTTTAAGGAACTCTTTATCGACTTTATCTTCCAAAATATAGAGTTCAAATAAAGACTTTCCTCCATACTTAACTCTATAAGACCCATTTAGAAAATAAAAACTTTTCTTGAAAAACGAAAGTAAGATTTCATTTTTATTATTTTTATTTTATTTTCTTATATATAATTTTTATTTTAAATACTTTGTATCTATATACAGAAAAGAATGTGTATAGTGTCAAAATAACTTTACCCTTTTCAAAATAGCTTGTGAAATATTTTTGCAAACCATGTAAAATAAATATAAATTTTCCTTTTCAAATAATGTACAAATTAATTTTTACAAATATCTTCAAATCTCCATACCCATATCCCATAATAAAAAAAATATGTGAAAGTACGAGCTTTGCAATATATACACACACAACCTATACTTAGCTTGTGCCATGTCCTCATGGCACAAAGTGAAATGAAAGACATGGCTCATACTAAGCATAATAAGGAATAATACAAGGACAAGAGAAACTGGTCAGAATCCCCTATATGTAGGCTTTAAATATCTAAGTGTAGGGCAGAAAGACACCTAAGATGGGTACAAAAGAATAGAAATATATACATAAGAATAACAAGGAATCGCCCCCCTATACTTAGGCCAATAGCCTAAGTATAAAAAATGAATGAAGGATAAAAGGACTGAGGAGATGATGAAAGAAAATTGAGAAGAATAAACAAAAATTGGATTGGGATTCCCCACTACGCTTAGGTCTATCTAGCCTAAGTTAAGAGTAAGAAAGTAAAAAGAGAATAATACACACCCCTAAAAATAATAGTGTAAGTGTTAGTAAAAGAATATATGAATATGTAGGATGTTGAATCTTATTAGATATGAATCACTAAGTTGTGGCTTCATGTTGTATCTGAAATATCTACAAGTGAGTCAATCGACATGAAGTCGGGATTCTCAACTGGAGTCAGTCGTTCTTTGGATTCTACAAAATGCTTCAACAGATGCACGTTGATCAAGAAGGAAGGTACATTATCTGTGAGATATGTTATCTCTGCCTTTCCATTACTATGCACTTCCCCATCCATTTCGATTTTAATTTCCTATGAAAAATCTCTTACTTTGCATTGAACAACCATACCTTTTATCCCGGGACAAAGTTCTTGCATTAACTTTGTCCTTACAGATCAAGTTGTTGTCATATGCTTGGTTGCAGATTTCCACTAGCTCATCGAGGTGTAGGTCTCTACAAATCTTTTCTAAGTGACATCTCCAATTAATGCGAGCAAATGACATGGCTTGCCATAAATCATTCTAAAAGGTGAAGTACCAAGAGTGGTCTTGTAGGCCATCCTGTAGGTCCACAGAATTTGATCCAACAACTGGGACCAATTCTTCCTATCAAGACGAACTAACTTCTGTAAAATACTCATCATCTCCCTATTTGAAACCTCTTCCATGTCCTTTGACTAGAGATGGTAAGGACTAGTCACTCTATGTTGAAACTTAGTCCTTAGCTAAAGATTTCACCCCTCTATTTACAAAGTGGCTACCCCCATATGAAATCAAAATCTTTGGAACCTCAAACCTTAAAATAACATGATCTTTTATAAACTTACAAACAATCCTACTGTATGTGGCTTGGGTTGGGATAGCCTCTTCGACAACAACATCATCTGATGAAGTGCTATCGGCTAACATAATCATGCTCATTGCAGCATGGGCCAATCAACAATAAACAGAACCAAGTCAAAGATCTCTGCTAGGAGGACTCGGCTTAAATTTATAACTTGAGCAAGTCAAAGGTTGAATATAATTCTCTGATCTAACCCAAGACACAAATATCTATTAGAGCAATTTCTAGGCTATCTAGGTCAAGCACGATGCAACAAATATAATGCATGCAATTTTAAAATTTTTGCGTGCATTTACTTACATGGGGAAAATATGATGCAATGCAAAACTAACTAAATGCACAACACACAAATATGCATCCTGATTAAGCCATTTAATAACTAGTGAAATCAGTTAATACTTAATGAGCAGTCAAGGTGATCTAAATGCCATTCAACAATGTCTGATTTCATTTTTAGGCAAATGTAAGGCTGAATAGACAATTTATGCTCTCTAAGTAATGAAGTGTGGATGATAAACCAAAATAGTGAAACATATACATCAAATTAAATACCACAAAAAGAGCTTTCCAATGACACCAATTTCATTAATATCAGATATCAGGTTCATAAGATATTAAACAAACATCACAAACGCATACATGTAATAAAACCTATAAAGTTTTATTACAAAAAGGTCCAAAAAGGACTTAAGCTTAATTAAACAAAACTTATAGGGAATAAATGTAAATGACCCCAGTAGGGACTTATCTACAATATCAAATAGGTGGAGGATCGCTTCTACAAAATCTCATAGCCATCACGTGCTTTGCATACACTGAACCAAAATGCAAATCTGAAAAAGTTGGATCCAAGCATTGTAATTTTCCCAACCATATCTTGAGTCACATGAGGCCAGGCTTGGAATGAGTTGGTGGTCCGTCCCGCGCAATCGAGGCTGACTCAAATAGGTGAAGGGGGTCCAAGTGGTTGCTTGTAGCGCTTTGGGTGAGACGTGGATGCTCAGATCATTAGTCCCTAAAGTGTTGCTTCGGGTCCCTAACGTGGATTCTTATGGGTCATTGGATGACACTCAATTGGGTTACATCTGATAGTCACTGCTCTTCTTCTGTTCAAAACCCTCTACGTGCGACGAAGGAGAGCCTATGCTCCGGGGAATGAATATTGCCTCCTTTGCTTTCCTCTAATGATTCTAAGAATCTGATGTTCTTCCTGAGGATGAAACGAAGTCAAATTTGATCTGAGGAAGGGAGTAAGATATCTGCTTTACTATGTTGATGATGCTTCTCTGGTGAGGATCGTCAAGATCATAGCAATCGTCAGGTCTCCGATCAGTAAAGATTAAGGATACCTGCAAAGGTTACACCAGTACAAAACCCACAAGCTAACCTATCAAGATGAGAAGCGATGCGAGATGGGGGCTTCTGGAAGGTGGAGGAAGAAGCCCGAATGGTTCCTTCTTCTTGCAAATCAAGGATGTAGATTGAAGGGAATTAATCGGTGAGAAACAGAGTGAGAACATGGAGATGATCGCGTGAATGTCGGATGTAGGGTGATGGTAATGGTGTGATAAGATTGAAAAATTTGTGTGTGAATACTTGAGGATAAAATGGCAAAATAAAGAAGAAATGAAAAGGGAGTAAAACTTGGGGAAATTGATAAAAGAAGACAGTAAATGAAAGATAAATCTTTGCCTGATTAGAAGCAGAATAGCTTCTAGGATCTTCACTTGACCACTGTGGCGATAGTGGAAGATCGAGCAGTGCCTCATTGGCCTGCAACTTGGTCTTCGAGAACCAAGGATCTCTTCGGAGGTGTTCACCTTTTTCGCATCCCAAAACTTTATCTAACTATCACTTAGAGTAGGCTGGGGCTCAGAGAGACCTCACATGAATGGCAGATGGCAGTTGCATGTGACAGCGGATGAGTATTTGAGGTGGAGATTATTGTCGAGTTGGTTTCCAGATGGTGGATTCAACCACCACAAGAAGTTAGAGGACTTACGATTGGTGGAGATTAGGTGGTTGGCGTGGATCATTGAAGTAAGGCGAAGAGGATGGAGGTGGAAGTTGGTGGAGATGGAGGTTGATGTCATGGGGGAAATTAGGTGAAAACGGTAATTGAGTAGTTGGGAGAAGAAATACTTGAAGAGGTGCGAGGTATGAGACAGTGTAGGGGGCATTGTATTGAGATCCAATGGCCCTGAATTGGGCACGAGTGGACCGCTCTGGTCTGATCATGAGATCAGATCGAGCAGTTGAGGAAGGAGCGATAGCGGACGACCAGATCTAATCGATCAGGTAGAGATGGAGGGTGGAGAAGTAGAGCAGGTGGCAACAAAAGAGGTGGGCTACTTGGGAGGTTGTGGAGGCACCACATGGCCCAATAGAAATATTAGGAAATGGAATAGATAGAATAAAATCGAAAAGAATTAAGAGAAAGTTGAAATTGAAAAAGTTGTAAACATGGAAGTTATAGATGTCAATGAGATATACAACTTTCAAGTAGAATTCAAAGAGAAAAGAAGTTATATAAACATAGTAATATTTTTGTAAGTAATTTCAATTAATAAAATTACTTATTTCCTTTCCTTTTCTTTTTTTTGGATTTTTAATGTACAAAAGTATGTTAAATTAATTGTGTACAATATTAATATAATTTTTGTTGCATTTTTAATAAATAACAAACACATAAAATAATAGCACTATAATAAGGTTATTAATATACAATAATTAGGGTTAGTTATTTACAACAAGTTAAATGTCAATTAATAGTAATTAGTGAATTACTTATTTCAGAGAGATAATATAGATTAATTATATAGATAAATATGATATCAGCACCCCAGAAATCTTCTTGCAATAGTATTTGGTGCGAAAGATGCGGTTCCATAATCCATTCGATTGAGTTAATAATCTCCAAAGAAGCTCCTAGAAAAGGGCCTGATTGATACGACGTGAGGATCTTACCCCCAATACTTTCAAGGTGCTTCGATACTGCAGTGTCCTTCCAAGCTTTTAGATAACAATGTTTAGAGTCCAACGGAAATCCCCACCAAAAATCTCTAGCAATCTTATCAAGGGTTTTGTATGTTTTGGTATTGAATTTTGTGGAAGTCATTAGGTGATTTGGGATCACAGTAAGAGTTGAACGTAGCAAAACAGTTCTTATTACCTGGGATAAAGTTTTACTCTTCTAGCATGCTAGCTTGCGATTGACTTTTTCTCTAACTAGTTGATAAAGCTTTCGATGTTGTCCTTTCTCTATGAGTGGACAACCCAATACAAGTCATCATTGATTCATGTATATATATACCAATGCCTCATTGAATAGAATTAGAAATGGTCTCCGGTGTTCTTTTACTAAAGAAAAACTTTAACTTGGCAAGATTAATGAATTGCCTTGAGTAGTGGTCATGCTGTTGAAGAATGATATTGAAGGAGGAGGCTTCAGCTTTGGTCGCTTTTCCAAAAATAATTGTATCATCAGCAAACATAAGGTGGGTGATGGGCTCCATTCTTCTGGAAACTTTATAGCCTGAAATTACAGTATCATGCAAGGCACTATCCATTGTTTTAGAGAGAAATTCAGTGGCTAGAATAAATAAGGAAGGGGAGAGGGGACGTCCTTGTATAATACCTCTCCTTGGAGTGAAGTAACTCGTGGGGGTTCCGTTGATAAGAACGGAAAGGGAAGGAGTATTTATACATGAGCTTATGAGATTGATGAGGGGTATAGGAATATTAAGTCAGGATAAAAGGTTTACTATAAACCTCCATTCCAGTTGATCAAAATCTTTTTCCATATCCATCTTGATCGCCATATGGTGTTGCTTCAATTTCTTAGTCGACATAGAATGAAGAATCTCCTTGGTGGCAACAATATTGTATTGATACGTCTTCCTTGCAGAAAGGCACTTTGATTAATAGATATGACCCTTTGGAGAATGGGATTGATCCTTTGTGTAATAAGCTTTGCAATCAATTTGTATATAGTGTTTGTAAGACTTATAGGTTTATATTCTGATGGAATTTCAAAAGGTTTCCTTTTGGGGATTATGGCTATATAGGTCTAATTAAGGTCCTTTGGAATAGAGACAGAGAGAAAACAATTAGAGATAAGGTGTGTGATACTAATTTGTAGCAATTCCCAATTCTGTTGATAGAAACACGCTTGGTACGCATCTGGACTCAGACTCTTGGATGGATGCATGGCCAAGAGAATTGATTTAATTTCTTATTTTGTTGGAAGATAGGTAAGTAATTGAAGTTCCTCATTGGTGGAGTGATCTTGCTCTGTGAAAATGACCAGAGTAAACGAGGCATTATTACTTTTCTGAAATCTATCATGAAAGTGGTTAAGGAATGTTTTCTCATCAAGTGTCTGCGAACTAGTAAAAGATCCATTTGATTGCTTAATCCAATGTATGTTGTTTTCCTCTTTATATTATCTGTGTAAATATGATAAAACTTTGTATTCATGTCCCCTTCACTTATCCATTGAAGATAGGAGCGTTGAAACCTAGTGTTGTTCTTGTTCACTTCTCAATTTCTTTGATGGGAATCTGGTTAAGTTATGAACAAGGTTTCTCCTAAAGTTTTGTCACAGTGACCTCAAGTACCTTTTTCCTTATTTTCCAATGACTAACTTCCTTTCTTACCCACCAACTAAGACCATTTTGTATTCTTTTTTTGGCAGTAATTACATTCCCTCAATTTTCTTTGGCTAGTAGTTCTTGGAGTTTATTATTAAAGCCAACTTCTATAAGACACAAGAGTTCAAATCATGATTTTATCCTCTATCTCTCTCTCTTATTGAACTTAATAAATATTGAACAATGATCGCAAAAGAAGGATGGCAGGTGTAACACCTTTGCAAATGGGGAATAAGTTCTCCAATCCGATATTCCAAATGCATTGTCCAGTCGTTATATAGTGAAACTAAATGATCATTGTTTATTAGTCTAAGTATATGCTGGACCAGGACATCCCAGGTCTAACAGGCCTAAGGCATTATAGAATCGATTAAGATATGCCCATTCCCATTGCTCAGTAGGCTTATCTCCCATTTTATCAGATTGGCTTAAAATGGAATTAAAATATCCCAGCACAATAAGGTTGTCCTTGACAAGTTCAGCCACCTGAAATCAACTTGCTCCAGAAATCTCTTCTCATGGCTTTATGTCGCATACCATTCACACATAACATGTGCCACTTGAATATGTTGTCCTACAATATTCAGCTAGAATATAGTGCATATTGGTTGGTAAGATTCTGATCACCGTATTTTATCGAGATAATAAACATAATCCACGAGAATTCCCAATTGATGATACACATTTCACTCGATAATTGAGCACTCTCATCATGATTTTACGCATTTGATCTTGAGACCAATGAGCTTAAAATTTGAAGCACACTGGTGGTTCTATCGCATTGAGGAGGTTCCACAAATGTTGAGTTGTAGAGGGGTTCCTCAGCCCTCTAGAATTCCAAGAGTGTATACTCATTTCTAATGTGGCAGTTGTTGAGTGTAAGCTGCCATAGCCTCATTTTCAGAGATCATGAGCATCATTTGTTTCTTTGTTGATGCCTCAATGACGTTCGATATTAAGGTATCCTCTAGGGATCGTTTGTTTATGGGGGTCTTCTTAATTATGATGTGATTTGACCTGGCTCTATCTTTAAGCTTCACCATTCATGGAGTGGAGCTTAGTTGGGTTGGTGTTTGCCTGAAGTCAATCTAATGCAGAAAAGGAGTTGTAATTCTTCAGCAGATTGGGCCTTGGTTGCACAGCTAAAGTTAACTTGTGAGGGGGTCGGGTTATTTGAAATGGTCATAGGATTTTCAGATATATGGTGAGTTGAGCAGTTGAGATGAGGTATGAAGGGTGATTTACTAAGTCCACTAGAATAAGCAGCACTTGGTTGTTGAGTAGGCATCTTAAAAGGCATTATTCCCTACAACTCAGATGAGGGATTTGTGCTAAATGGTTCAACACCTAATGAATCTTTAGTAGCATTAGTGCAGGATGATTGGCATTAATGTAAGAGGGTGGTAAATTATAGAGAGGTGGAATTGGGTATGTTGTAGGATATTGGAGGAAGGTAGCTTTGTCATTCATATGAAGATATGGATTTTGTTATAAAGATGGGATGCTGGGCATTTGAGAATTTTGTAAGAGAGTTTTGGTAGAAGGGAAAGTACGCACGGTTTCCGTTTGAGGTGTAGGACGATATGAATTGGGTCCTTCACTGTGTGTAGAGTTTTCCTCCTTGGATAATTGCGGCTGTGATAGAACTGGAATCAGCTCATGGATAATAATGTCAGTTTCTTTATCCTTCCATTGTTGAGCTGCAATATGTTGTCTTCTCATGTTTGCAAATGCTTTTAAAGTCATCGGTATAATGTGTCCTAAGTTTAGCTTCTATTTCCTTCTTGAATTCTTCATATTTACCATACAACAGGGCCCATTTTAAGTGAATCACTTTGTTGCACCAATTATACTGATGTACAATAACACCACGCATAGTACATTTGATGAATCTCCATTTCATCACCTATTTTCTTTCGTTTGGTCATAAATCTGTAGTTAAATGCATGTATGCATAATTAATTTGTCAAAATAACCACTCTATACTTTGTACAAAATATTGTATAAAATAATGTATATTATTGTATTTAATTCCAAAATAAAAGAATAAAGGAATAAAGAAAAAGAATGAAACACCCTAGGTGTTGAGTGGCTCTAAACCCCAAGACCCAAACATCATGATGACTTGGTCGACAAGGAATAAAGTAGGGGGAGATAGGGCAAAGAAATTGTGCAGAAAATACACATAAAACTATGTACAAAATCCTGATTTAATTGTCCAAATATTGATTTTTGTGAGCTATTTTATTTAATTATTTTTACACCTCAAATGACAAAATCCTCTATATGAATATTGTAGATAACAATACGAATAAAATACAAAATTGATTTCACGGAAAAATAATGTACAGTGTGCCTGGGACACACAAAATTAAAATCAAAATCAAAACTTCACAAACATGTATCTTCTCCATACTATATCAAAATGGACCAAACTCCCTTTAATTTATATATTTTTAATAAGTTATTTAATAAAGGTGGTTTCATTTAGTTTGAAGCTAAGATGCAAATTTTAGGTTTTGGATCCAGATTGTGTAATATACATATATATTTTATTCAATATATTTATTCTTTGTATTTTTCAAACTCTTTTATTTTTATAAAATTGTCAATATTATTTAAAAGATATATCCATAATTAAAATAAATTAAAACAATCAAAATAAAATAAAAATAAATCATATACTTCAATACATAGATGAAATATACCTATATATGCATATAAAGAATGTATACATAATTATTTAAGTATACAAATAAGCTAATAAAAATACAAGAAATACCTAAATATGTAATTAAAGAAATCAAAATTATATAAAATACCTATATAAAATAATAAAATATATTTTATAAAATAAAAAATAAATATTCAAATACAAATATATTTACCTATTAATACAGATGTAAAAATTAAATTCTCATAAAATACGATTTTTGGAAGAAAGAGAAGTAAGGAGGTTTAAGATGTCATTAACTCTTATTGACCATCATTAAGACTAATTAAATACGATTAAAGAAACTAATGTTGAATTGAGGATTGTTAATGACCATTAGCGAACACTAATCATGGTTAGCAAAAGTTAAGCATAAGTTGCGATGGTTAAATCACAATTAGTAACAGTTAATCACAATTAGCGCTAATTAAGCGTCATTAGTAAATCTAGATCTTCTGGATAGTTCTAGCTTAAGCCCTAAGTTTCGGATAAGTTTTGTCCAAAACCATGGGCCAAAACAATGGGCCGCTAACCGCGGTTATGGTCTAAATCATGGTTTTCTAACCATGGTTAGTGGTTTTCTGGAGCCTATAAATAGCCCCCCCATCCATTAATTTCTACAATTTCCACTATCACCAAAACCCCAAGGGCTAGGGTCGAGAGGTTGGGAGGAGGAGTGGGAGGCGAGGAAGGAGCGTTAGCGAAGCGCTGCCAGGAGAACAAGGAGGAGGAAGGTACGATCCTCTCCTAGTTGGTTTTGTAAGTATGCTCAAACTTGAGCTAGGGTTTCGATTCATCTTCTTCTAGTTTTGTTTTCGATTCATCCTTCTTTCCGATCAGTTTTCTATTGTGGTTTTAAGGAGAAATCTGTGTAACACCCTACTTAGGTGTGGGTGGCTATGCACGTCAGTGAACCCTGTGATTTGTCACACTTTCACTCTCCTAAGACATGGTGTCTACCAATTCTCCATTGCTTATTGTTCTATTCTTTCTTTTATGCTTTTATTGTTATTTTGATGGAGAAATCTGTGTAATACCCTACTTAGGTACAGGCGGTTATGCACGTCAGTGAACCCTGTGATTCGTCACACCTTCACTCACCAAAGATGCGTGGTGTATATTGATTCTTTATCTCTTGCAGTTTGATTATATTCTTTTTATTCGATGTTGCTTCCCTCTTTGTGATTTTATAGAGGAAATTCTTTCCATTTTTTTAATATGTCCCAGTATAAGTGGAACTCTGCTGAAATTTTTATAGAAATATGTCCCTATATATGGGGAAACTCTGCCAAAACTTTTATAGAAATATGTCCCGATATAAGGGGAAATTCTGCCAAAATTTTCCTAGAAATATCACCCCATTTAAGGGGAAGTTCTGCTGAAGAAATTTTAAGACAAAAATATGTTCTACACACTCTTTGTATTATTCGTGTGTTCTTAGCATTTTCATGTTCTTCGTTTGTTCTTCGTGTTCTTGGCATGTTCTTAGCGTTTTTGATACGAAAATGAAATTCGATCATTTCAGGAGCTATAAATCATCCTTTTTGAAAACGAATCACGATAAAGCACTGCATACGTGAGAGAGAGAGATTGAGTAGGTAACAAAATCCATCCTTTTATTGTTGGATTTTCATATGAGATCATTGAGATTTCTGATATTATGCTCCTTGCTATGAAGAACCCTAATCTGGTTATTTTTGAGAAAGTATGAAAAGTTGCTTTGTGATTTCAACTAAAATAAGGTCTAAGCATCAAATTGATGCAGTGGTTTGGAAAGATAGGGTTTAGAAGTTAAAATGAAGATAAATATGAGTACATAAATATATGAATTAATATATATGTGAGTCTATACTCAATGTTGATGTTTATACAGATCGAAGGATTAATGGAGGAATTACATCATGGGAATTGATGTGTTTTGAGTTGGATCCTAAAAAGGATTGTCTTACATTAAGAATGACTAGAAGTAGAACTACAGATCGGCCATGCAACCTGTAGGTTTATCGAAAGGAACCTGTATTGGCGTTTCTCAACCTAGATGGTACACGGTTGCCCTATTTGATAAGTGCACATGAAATGAATGATTTGCAATGCATGGTACCGGGAACCAATAAATTCAGGTTGAATGACGGAAAATGTGGTCGTGCCATGTGGAGGCACATGTGATTCAATAGCGATTGGGTCAAGATAACATGTATTTAAAGCCGCTAGGTTAAGTGATTAAAGGTTAGCCTGAGGTTTTAAGCAACCGGATCCTCGAGGACGGTGTACTCCTTTGTTTTCTAGACTGGGAGTTTGAGATCCTGATTAATAAAATAAAACAAAATTGTCAGGGTAGTATTAGAGGATTGGTTGAGACGACGTGCGGTGGCATAAACTCACCAGATCAGCGCAATCTCCAATCCCAAAGTGTCCACAACTTTGAAGTCTACATAGTGGTGATGTAATTCCCTAGACTAGACTGACATGGAATAGAAAGGAAAAGGAATTAAACTAATGAGAATAAATGAATCGTTTTTTGATAACAAGTTTTGAAAAATTACACATTTGTTTGCTTTTCTCTTCTTCGTTACTTTGCACTCGCTAATTGTTATCCTATGATTTATGGAGAAGACAACAGGTATCGGTGAGCCAGCACAAGGACTTTAATAATCCAGCCAACTTAACATAGTCATTTAGCCAGCCACAATAGCTTTACTCTATAAGGTAGTTAGTAATCTTTTTGTATGTTTCCTTCCAGCTGATGTACATGTAAATGATTATAGTGAGACAATGTGTCATGTGAACTTTATCTTGTGAATGGAAAAGTGTTGAAATACTTCCTTCTGAATATTTTTAATTGCAAATTGTTTCTGAATGTTAATTGTGATTGCTGAATAAATTATTATTGAGTAACCAGATCCGGATATATAAGGATCCGATGGCCTGGAATCGGGGTCATGACAGATTTGTATCAGAGTCCGGTTACTCCAGTAATTTATTCAGTAATTGATAACTATGAGCATTATTCAGAAACTAAGGTGGACTTAAGATCCTTTGATCTTAATAAGTGACTGCATCATTAGTCACAAGTCATTGTCCCTTATGTACATCATGCTAAAACGTATAGGACCTAAACTTTGGCCTTGACTCATCCCAGGATCATGGCAGACCAAGACGTGTCTTGGCAATTAGCAGCTATGATGACAATGCTGCAAGAAATGGGGCAAAAGCAGCAAGCATTAGAGGAGAAGCTCAATGCACAAGCTGAGAGACCTGAGGCATCCAGACCTGTGGATGTTAGGATTAATGGTTCTATCCATCTTTCTAAGGAAGAATCTAGTTACCATCCTTCCACTGAGTTTGCTCCTATCCCAGCTGAAGGAGCAATGGAGAGACCTCTTCTTAGACACCAAAAATTACTAGACAATTATCGAAGGGAAAGATTCCTCGATTCAGAGGCATAGAGACACCTGTTGAGGCAGAACTATGGCTTGATGATGTCAGAAGGATGTTGAGAATAATACACGCACCGGTAGACACTTGGGTGCACTTCACTAATTACTCCCTAGCAGACTACGCAAGACGATGGTGGAGAGCAATTTTCAAGAAATTACTAGATCCTGTTCCATGGGATATCTTTGAAGGAAGGTTTCGAGCTCACTTTTGTCCTTCCCATTGGGAAGAATTGAAGAGGAGGGAGATGGCTTCTTTGACCCAGGGTTCCAAGAATGTACGAGATTATCATATTCACTTTACAAAGCGGCTACGTTACTCCCCAGCTCTAGAAGCTTCACCATAGGAATGTATTAACAAATTTGTTAGTGGGCTTCAGGGAGATCTTAGAGAGAAGCTTGCAGGTTTTAGAGCCACCACTGTAGATGATGCCATGGACAACGCCTCTCGCATTGAGATGGAAAGGGATGAAAATCGCCAAAGAAGAAGCTTCCATTTTACTGGTGGACCATCCAAACGTAAGGCGAATTATAGCCGCAGAGACAGTCGTTATCATCCAGTTGGGTCTACTATAAGCTCTCCACAGACTTTGGGCTAGGAATTATCAAGAAGAGGAGGTTTCTCTATACCTCCACTATACCCCCACGACTCAATAGCAAGAGCTAGTACCTCTATGGTTGGATCTTCAGCGCGGATAGGAACATGTGTGTGTTATTACTGTCATCAGGAAGTCCACATAAGGAAAGATTGTCCAAAGTTGAGAGGTTCAGAGTCTAAATCAACCCCAATTAATAGTATAACATCCACCATGAGCAATGGAGAAATACGCAGAGGAAGATAGGGTAGAGGTCGTGGCTCACAAGGAGCGTCTCCTTCATAGCAACCACCACAAAGTGTTGTGGGTTCTAGCTTGCCTATTTCTAATGGCCAACTCAATGTAATCACTGAAGAACAAGCCTACAATTCAGGTACAGTCGTACGAGGTACCGTTACCATTTATGGCTTTTCAGTGCATGCCTTATTTGATTCTGGTGCTTCACATTCATTTATTGCTTGATGGTTAGTACCCACTTTAAGTAAGGTACCAGTAGAAGTACAATAGTCCTATCTGATTAATGGACCAGGAGGACAAGTATTTATAGTACGAGAAATACTAGATAATTGTGTAGTAATGATAGAATGACATCAGTTGCCTATTTCACTACTACTAATTGAAATGGATGACTTTGATCTCATCTTGGGATGGACTAGCTAGAAAGGCATCATACACGCCTTGACTGTTTTCATAAGACAATAACTTTTCACCTTCCTAACTCGATAGAGTTACAGTTTTATTGGAAAGACATCCAATGATAATATTGAATACATATCTACTTTGAAGGCATAATAGTTGCTAGAGCAAGGGTGTCAAGGCTATTTAGCTTATGTAATCGCTACATCAGGGTCAAACAGAATGATAGAAGATGTACCTATAGTGTGCGAGTTTCCTGATGTATTTATAGAGGAATTGCCTGGATTACCACATGAGCGAGAGATTGAATTTGAAATCTCTCTCACACCTAATACTCATCCTATCTTTATCCCTCCATATAGGATGGCACCGGATAAGTTATGGGAGTTAAAGTTACAATTAAAAGAACTGTTAGATAAAATATTCATTCATCCTATTACTTCACCATGGGGTGCACATGTCTTATTTGTGAGGAAAAAAGGATGGGTCAATGCGGTTTTGCATTAACTATAGACAGCTAAACAAGAAGATAGAAAAGAACAAGTATCCCCTACCAAGAATAGATGATCTATTTGACCAGTTGCAGGATTCAACTGTGTATTGCAAGATTGACTTAATATCTGGATACCATCAGTTGAAGATTAAAGATGCAGATATCCCCAAGACAACCTTTCGAACTAGATATGGACATTATGAATTCTTAGTTATGTCTTTTGGACTGACAAATGCCCTGGCAGCTTTCATGGATCTCATGAATAGAGTATTTAAGGAGTTCCTAGACCACTTTATAGAAGTCTTTATTGATGACGTGCTTATTTACTCCAAGGATAAGTACCAGCATGAACACCATCTCCGGCAGGCACTTGAAATACTAAGGAAGAACAAACTGTATGCTAAATCTAAAGAATGTGACTTCTGGTTGTCCGAAGTATCCTTCTTAGGCATTATTTCTGGGGAAGGTATATCAGTTGATCCTACAAAGGTTAGTGCGGTGATGAGTTGGGAACGCCCAAAGACCGTTACAGAAATACGATCTTTTCTGGGTTTAGCTAGGTATTATAGAAGATTTATAAAGGACTTTTCATGAATAGCATTGTCAATGACTAGGCTGACTTAGAAGGAAGTTCCATTTATATGGTCCGACACATGCAAAGCTAGTTTTCAGATACTAAAAGAATGCCTAACATCTGCACCTATCCTTACTCTACCCTATGGGAGTGAAGGGTTTACAGTGTACACTGATGTGTCTAAAGACGGACTTAGGGCAGTTCTTATGCAACATGGTAAGGTAGTTGCGTATGCATCACGACAACTCAGGACACATGAGAAGAACTACCTGACATATGACCTTGAATTAGCTTCCATAGTTTCTGCTTTAAATATATGGAGACACTACCTCTATGGTATTACTTTTGAAATCTTCACTGATCATAAAAGCTTGAAATATCTGTTTGATCATAAGGAGCTCAATATGAGACATATACGGTGGCTAGAGCTGTTAAAGGACTATGATTGCACCATCTCCTACCACCCCGGTAAGGGGAACACCGTAGAAGATGGCCTTTGTAGAAGAACTTATTCACACGGGTTGGTGAGCTCTATCCACTTCTGGGGTGTACTATCAACGTTAAGTGAATGGAAACCATTTGATAGTAGTGCCGATAGTACAACTATTCCTTACCGATACAAACCAGAGATCTGGGATAGAATAAAGAAAGGACAGAAGGATGATCCAATCCTTAAAGACTTGAGACAACAACTTGAAAAGAATGAGATAGAGGGATTCCAGATACAAGATGGGTTAGTATATAACCATAACAGAGTTTGTGTATCAAGCACACATGAACTGAGGAAAGACATCTTACGTGAAGCGCATTGCTCTAGATTATATATTCATCTAGGAATTATGAAGATGTATAGGGGTCTTCATTCATACTTTTGGTGGCCAAGAATGAAGAAAGATGTTGCTGAGTTTGTGAATTCATGTTTCACTTACCTTAGGTAAAAGCTTCACACCAAAAGCCACCGGGATTGTTACAACCACTCCCTATACCTGAGTGGAAATGGAAAAACATTTCCATGGACTTCGTTACTATCTTACCTCAGACGACTGGTGGTAAAGATAGTATTTAGGTTATAACAGATCATCTGACCAAGGTAGATACTTTATTCCAATAAGTTTATCTTCCACTCCAGACCAGCTTGTTGAGTTATATATTACACATGTGATCCGCCTCCATGGTATCCCAAAGGAAGTAGTTTCCGATCGAGATTCACGATTCACCTTACACTATTGAGAGAACTTCATGAAAGCCTTAGGCATACAGTTATGCTTGAGCACAGCATATCATCCACAAATAGATGGTCAATCAGAACGTATGATTTAGACTTTAGAGGATATGCTACGAGCATATGCCTTAGAATGGAAAGGATCATGGGTGACACATTTTCCTCTTGCAGAATTCACCTACAACAATAGTTACCATACAAGTATTGACATGGCACCATTTGAAGCACTATATGGACGAAGGTGTACTACTCCTTTGTATTGGCAAGAGGTTGGAATAAAGAACCTTTACGATTCAGATAGACTCCAGGAGAGACGGTAAGATATAGAGCTTGCTCGAAAAAGACTAATAACTGCTCAGAGTTGCCAGAAAAGCTATAGTGATACCAGGCGAAGAGACCTTGAGTTTGAGGTAGGAGACTTTGTATTCCTAAAAGTATCGCCTATGAAGGGAGTTCGTAGGTTTGGATTGCATGGGAAGTTATCACCCAGATTCGTAGGTCCGTTTGAAATTATTCAGCGGATTGGGAAAATCACATATAGACCTGTACTTCCTCCACATCTTTCGACAATACATGATGTTTTTCATGTATCAAATTTGAGAAAGTATATTAAGGATCCTGAGCATAAGATAAACTATGATGATCTGCATATTGAGTCAGATATGACATACCTAGAAATACTTGTGTAAATACTGGACAGGGATATCAAGAAGTTGAGGAATAAAGAGGTACCTCTAGTTAAAGTGTTGTGGTGAAACCAAGAGTTTGAAGAAGTCACGTGGGAACCTGAGGTATAAATGAGAGAAAAATACCCCTACTTGTTTGAGTGATAATACTATGTATTGTGTGTACCTTCAAAAAAATGAAATGACTTTCATTATCTTTGAGGTTGTTATGGTTTCAATCCTTTTTAAGGTTGTTATGCCTACATTGTAAGTCTCTAGGATGAGACTTCCTTTAAGGTTTTTATAATTTTAAAGCCTTGAACTCGGCCGTCTCCCGGATCCTATATCATAAGATCCAACCCGTCAAGAGGAAACCAATGGAATTTGTTTCGTGTGAATCAGACTTCTTTTTGATTTGTTATGATTTTCAGAAGAAAGAGAAGTAAGGAGGTTTAAGACGTCATTAACTCTTAATGAACATCATTAAGACTAACTAAAATATTATTAAAGAAACTAATGATGGATTGAGGATCGTTAATGACCATTAGGAACACTAATTATGGTTAACAAAAGTTAAGCATAAAACTGGAAAGGTTAAATCACGATTAGTAAAAGTTAATCACGATTAACGCTAATTAAGAGTCATTAGCAAATCTAGAGTCTTCTGGATAGTTCTAACCTAAGCCCTAAGTTTTAAATAAGTTTTTGCCAAAACCATGGGCCGCTAACCGCAGTTAAGGCCGAAACCATGGTTTTCTAACCATTGTTAACGGTTTTCTGGAGCCAATAAATAGCCCCCCATACCTATTAATTTCTATGATTTCCACTATGACCACCACCCTAAGGGTTAGGGTCGAGAGGTCGGGAGGAGGAGTAGGAGGCGAGGAAGGAGCGCTAGTGAAGCGCTGCCGGGAGAACGAGGAGGAGGAAGGTACGATACTCTCTTAGTTGGTTTTGTAAGTATGCTCGAACATGAGCTAGAGTTTCGATTCATCTTCTTCTAGCTTTGTTTTCAATACATCCTTCTTTTTGATTCATTTTCTATTGTGGTTCGAGGAGAAATCTATGTAGCACTCTACTTAGATGCGAGCGACTATGCACGTCAGTGAACCCTGTGATTCATCACACTTTCACTCACCTAAGACCCGTGGTCTACCGATTCTCCATTGCTTATTGTTATATTCTTTCTTTTCTGCTTTTATAGTTATTTTTATGGATAAATCTATGTAATGCCCTATTTAGGTGCGGGCAGCTATGCACGTCAGTGAACCCTATGATTCGTCACACCTTCACTCACCTAAGAGGCGTGGTGTCTATCGATTCTTCATCTCTTGCAGTTTGATTATATTCTTTCATATTCGCTATTGTTTCCCTCTCGGTGATTTTATATAGGAAATTCCTTCCGTTTTTTTAAATATGTCCCGATATAAGGGAAAACTCTGTCGAAAATTTTATAGAAATATATCCCAATATAAGGGGAAACTCTTCCAAAATTTTTATAGAAACATGTCCCGATATAGGGGAAACTCTGCCAACATTTTCCTAAAAATATCATCCCTTTAAAAGGGAAGCTCTGCTGAAATTTTAAACGAAAAACATGTTCTTTGTGTTCTTCACGTGTTCTTTGCGTTATACGTGTTCTTCGTTCTTTCTTCGTGTTCTTGGTACGTTCTTATCCTTTTTTATACAAAAATAAAATTCGATCGTTTCAGGAGCTATAAATCATCTTTTTTGAAAATGAATCATGATAAAGCACTGCGTACGCAAGAGAGAGCTCGATTAGGTAAAGAAATTCTTTCTTTTGCTATTGGGTTTTCATATGAGATCATTGAGATATCTGATATTATGCTCCTTGCTTCAAAGAACACTAATCTGGCTATTTTTTAGAAAGTATGAAAAGCTGCTTTGTGATTTCAACTAAAATAAGGTCTAAGCATCGTATTGATGCAGTGGCTTGGAAAGTTAGGGTTTAGAAGTTAAAATGAGCATAAATATGAGTACATAAATATATGAATTAATATATATGTGAGTCTATACTCAATGCTGATGTTTCTGCAAATTGAAGGATTAACGGGGGAATTACATCATGGGAATTGATGAGTGTTTGAGTTGGATCCTGAAAAGGATTATCTTACCTTAAGAATGACTAGGAGTAGAACTACAGGTCGGGCATGCAACCTATAGGTTTGTCGAAAGGAACCCTTATTGGTGTTGTCCTACCTAGGTGGTACACGGTTTCCCTGATATGATAAGTGCGTACAAAATGAATGATTCACAATGCATGGTACCAGGAACCAATATATTCGAGTTGAACGACAGAAGATGTGGTCGTGCCATGTGGAGGCACGAGTGCTTCAATAGCGGTTGGGTCACAATAACATGTATTTAAAGTCGCTAGGTTATGTGATTAAAGGTTAGCCTGAGGTTTTAAGCAACCGGATCCTCGAGGACGGTGCACTCCTTTGTTTTTCAAGCTTAGGGTTTGAGACCCTGATTAATAAAAGAAAAGGAAATTATCAGGGTAATATTAGAGAATTGGTTGAGGTGATGTACGGCGACATAAGCTTACCATATCAACGCAATCTCCGATCCCGAAGTGTCCACAGCTTCGGAGTCCATATAGTGGTGATGTAATTCCCTGGACTAATCCCTGAAGTGGAATAAAAAGGAATAGGAATTAAACTAATGAGAATGAATAAATCTTTTTGTGATAACAAGTTTTGATAAAATACACATTGTTTTCTTTTCTCAATGTCGTTACTTAGCACTCGCTAATTGTTATCATATGATTTATGGAAAACCCAACAGATGTCGGTGAGCCAGCATAAGGACTTTAATAATCCAACCAACTTTCAATGTTAACCTATGCGTTGTATAATGTCCAGTACCTTGGCCATATCTAATGTATCCCCAATAGTCTCATCATCAAGATAACAATCATGGAGAAAGAGTTTACAATTGTCTATGATCTCATGAATAAATGTGTGTAATGTCAAAGAAAAAAGAAGTAGGCCTAAAGGATCACCTTGCTGCACTCTGATGATTGACCGTATATGATTGTCTCCAATATATAATCTGGCGGCTTGAACATATATAAATTCCACCATGAAGAAATAGATGGGCATCTCCTCCAAACTTTACAGAGCATCAAAGACCTATCTATCAAGTTGAAAGCATTAGAGAAATCTAATGTAAGCATGGTTTGAGAGTACTAGGAGTGAGGTTACTTGGAGGAGCAATGAGTAGGGACAAAGACTTTGTTGAAGACCTGGCTATGATGAGAGCCATCAAAGTTGTTGACTTAATACAATTACTTCCTCAGTTGGATGATCCACAAAGCGAGTTTCTTTTGCTATGGTCTTGTATGGGTACTGCCAAGCTCATGTTTGGCTTAAGGACATGTCAACCCGCATACATGGAACGAGCTGCTATGTGGTTTGAAAAAGGACTACACGAAGCTATTGAGGATACTATGGCTTGTGGATGCCCTTTCTTTGGTGATCTTCAATGGTGGTTGGCATCACTACATCAGACTCGGTGGTTTAGGTCTGCACTCAGTTATTGAGGCTTCTTCGTATGCTTTTGTAGCCTCTAGAGCTCAATCTTGGATTCTTCAAGATCACAATTTATGAGACAGTGGGATACATGTTATGTATTTTGATTTTCTAAATGCTTTGGAGGGCATATGTGTCACACTTCCATCTCTCAATCTTACATGTTTTGCTAACAGGGATACCATCCCCGCTAAAGCCCAGAATGCTTTGGTGAGTTCCTGATGAATCCTAGATTCATCTACATTATTATCTACTATTATCTCTATTACTTAAGAAAACTAATAAAAAATAAATAATATTAATTAATTAATATGGTGTTGTGACTAAATACCTATAATTATTGTACATATGCAATTATTTTATGTATTTATTATTTATTAAAAATCCAATAAGAATAAGAATAATATTGTATATAACTATTTTAACCTAATTAATAAAATAAAAATCCAAAAATAAGAAAATAAAATAAAATTAAGTCATTTAATTCATTAAATCGCTTGAAAAAATATTTTATGTATATAGTTGATTTTATTTCTCTTTGATTTCTACATGAAAGGTGTAGATCTCATCGAGATCTACAACTTTCATGTTCACACTTTCTCTAATTTTGTCTCTATTTATTTATTCTCTATTTTATAATATTTTTTCTAATTTCCTTAATCCTGATTGGGCCAGGCGGCGCCCTATGGGCCGCCGACGTGGCCCATCTCTTTCTTCTCCACCCACATCTCTTTGTAGTCCTTTGATGCTATCCTCAAATCACATCATGACCCTCTAGTTGTGCCTTCATTTCAGTCGTTCGATCGTTTGATCCAATGACTGCCAACTTCCTTCAACCTCCAGCCTTCCCCCTTCGTGCATAGCAAGCATCACCAACTGCCCAAAACCCTTTCTTTTTCTCATCTTCCTCAACCAACCCTCCGACCAACTGCCACCGCCCTCACCCTCTGCTAGCTCCAATCTTCCACGTTGACATCCCAACCACTCAAAACCCTAACTCCCCTAATCACTAGGAGTGGTTGAAACCACCATCCAAGTTTCAAAACCTCCGTCTTCATCATCTTCAAATACCTTGACTCCATCACCGTTCATGGATATCCATTCTTTGTGAGAAGACAACCCTATCCATCTACTCCTCTTTGTGATAGAAAGTAGGAGGATTGATCGAGCAATCATGGGTCTTGTTCATCTGGTGTGACCCATGGTGATACGCCATGTTACGATCACAAGCTCGGTCACACGAGCTTAACCGCATTGCTCCCCGAGTATGATGTGACGACCAAGCGCTCAAGAAGCCACCCCCAAGCCGTTGCATCCACCCCAATGACCTGTTCCGAATTTGGTTAATCAGGTCTAGGTTATTGTCTTCTTGTTTTCTCTAATTTCTTATAACTTCTACATGTATATGCACTTGAAGTTTGCCATTGATTGACCTCTACCTTACATTTGAGTTGCGTGCTGGAGGAACCACTTGTCACTGCCTCTCCTCCATCTCTCCAATCATCTCACTCCTTCTCCTCCATTGACGACGATCGAGACCCAACTTGGCCTTCATCTTTTACGCTTTGACAACCCTCCATTCCTCCTCATCTTCACATGCACACACTTAAATTTTCTTTGGTTTTGGTCTTCTAATTCCTGTAGGTATTGAGACCCATCAATGGCTGGAAATCGCAAAGATACTCTGATCTGCTCCATCGTCTTCATCAACTCCTTGGTGATATGCTCCACTGACCACCATCATGCTTCCATCGGCATCCGACCACCTTTGCAAAGGTGGTTGAGCATCTTCCTTGACTGTCATGTGATCTTTACGGGCATGGAGGAGGAGTGGAGCTCTTGCTGGAGCCCCACCTAGTAACCATCATTCACGGCAGAGCAGGATGAACAAGGAAGTATAGTCATCACTGGATAAGTCCAATTTATGTGAAATCCAATGGCTCTATTGCAGCCACGTGATCCGCCCAAGTCCTGCAACCTCGTATTTGACGAACCTCCACTGAAACATCATCACTCGACACATGGCCCAAGCCATGTATTTTAGCCTGAGTTTGGAGTCACATGTGCTTTGTGTGTGTGGCCCTTTAAAATTTGCAGTGCCTCCCCCACTGGTTCTCATTATTGCATAAATATCCTCGTACGGGTGATAGTCTATAAATTCTAGGGCTGGTTTTTATTAATTGCAATTTAGACCCTATAGGGACTTATTTTTAAGATTTTATTTATGTTTTATTTCAGTTATACCCCAGGTTTCATTGTTAAATAACTTGAGCTTATGATGTCCAATAGATGTGATTTCAGGAATTGCAAAGCTCATTTAATTCTCTTTCATTGGTTTCATTAATTCCCTAATTTGATGCATGATTATTGGCTAATTAATTAGAGATGGCTTAGATGCTTTTATGTATATCAAATGCAATTTAACTTTGAATTAATTTCTCGATTGGATCTAGTTTTCATTCTGATTATTGCTTAAGTCAAGTGATCAATTCTAGGGCACATTTATGTGGTTATATGCATATGCTTAATAAGTAATTCTATTTACTTTGTTATAAATATTTAACTTGCATAAAAAAGCAAAAGAAAAATGCATGCTCATTCATGTGTTATCTTGTGATGTATTGTATCTTGTCACTTTTGACCTATATGATTTATCAATCACTTAACATTAACATTGATGATTGATTAACTATGTTATGACTCATGTCCATGCGTTCTACCCTGGACTTACGCAGGTATAATTAAAGCCGAGAACTCTTAATGGAGATCTTCTCTCAGTTTTGTTGATTGTCGATTGGCTCGTTCTATAACGAGATCATATTAATATTGTCGATTGACGAACCATCAGATAGCACCATTACCAGGGACGTGACACATTATTTGATTACATTTGGTATTGATTATTTATTTTTGTGATTTCTATAGCTTCTTAGTTAAGTTATTGTTACAGTGTTCATTGTTTTTGTCTTGATTTTATTTTTTGAGATTCATAGCTATTTTGATTTGCTAAATTATTCTGAGACTATTTTTGACACTCTTATTGTTTTGTGGTAGGGATCGTAGAGTCGACGACTCCGCAGAACCACGAAGGCAAGGAGCTTGGAGCTTCAGCTGAAGAGACCGCAGAGCAATTCTCCTTAGAATATTTTTAGTTAAATTAAGTAGCATCGTTTTTGTGTTATACTTTATTGTGTAGTATTTATTTGTAATTAATATTTTAAAGTAATTTGTAAATAATTTCTTAATTTACAGTGGTTCTTGATCGAGTTCTCACGTATGTAAACAAGGTCTCCTTTATTTTATTCTTTTAATTGTGTGGTTTGTGTCGAGAGTGATTCTCTACTTGAGTGGCGATCTAGGTCAAGGCACTATGCTCCAAATAGACATATATTAGGTCCTTTTGCTTGATATAATTCGTAACTTAGTACACACCACTTGTTCTCATAAGATTCACAATTGCAAAAAAAACTTAGGAGATTCTTTGAGACACATATAAATTACTTTCTATCTAGTCAAATTTAATTGAATTCTTAATCCCTAATAGAACTCTTGTTTAGGTGTGGCTTTCTCGACTTGCATCATATAGTGTAATATTTATAAATCTAGTCTTGCATCCACATGGAGAATGTTGGGAATCAATGTAAGTATTCCTGAACGATTACATTCATCGTCGATTTCTGACTGCATTCCATTTTTCGTTTTCTCCCTCGATTTTTGTCAACCTAAGAATAAAGGAAAGAGGGATTGTACATTAGGCATTTGTGATCACCTAAATTCCAGTGATAACCAACTAATAAAATTAGGGCTGGATTATGCAAGCGATCTAAATAATTTAGAATAAAATTAACCTTGTATTATGGGCAGAAAAACCCTCATTGTATGCAGGTATTACCAGACAGAGTAGTTGAGGATGGATCCCTAAGGTTAGAGCCCAAAATCCTAGACTTCCATCCTAAGTCTCCAGGTCTGACTCTTATTGATTTTGAGAGCTGTAAGTCGTTGCCTCCGACCTTAGAGATAAATTTTGGTTGTCTAGGCCTACGATGAAGCTCCATTTCATCACCTTTATTCTTTCACTTTTGGCCTTTAAATCCTAGCTAAATGAATGTATATATCATTAATTTGTCAAAATAAACACCTGGTAATTTGTACAAAATAATGTATAAAATATTGTACATTTACTATATTTAAACCAAAACAAAAGAATAAAGGAAGAAAAGAAAAAGAAATGAGACACCATGTGTGTTGAGTGACCCTATCCCTCAAGACTCAATCATCATGATGATTTGGTAAATAAGGAATAAAGTAGCGGGAGATAGGGCAGTAAATTATACAGATCACATAGTCTAAAAACTCTAAAAAATGTAGGCAAATAATTACCTTTTGGGGCCTATTTTAGTCTTTATGATTTATGCATCAAATCAATAAATTTTGTACATGAGGTTTGTAGATAAAAATATGTAGAAAAATACAAAATTTATTCCACATTAAAATAATATATAGTGTACATTTTATACTCAGAATAAAAATCCAAAATTCAAACTTCACAGACATGTATCTCCTCCATATGAACTCAAAATGTAAATCACCTTTAATTGTATATAACTTTTATAAGCTATTTAATGAAGGTGGTTCCATTCAATTTGGAGAGCCAGCCATAGTAGCTTTACTCTGTAAGGTAGTTAGTAATCTTTTGTGTGTTTTCCTCCAGCTGATGTACATGTAAATGGTTATAGTGGGACAATGTATCATGTGAACTTTATCTTGTGAATGGAAAAGTGTTGAAATACTTCCTTCTGAACTTTTTTAATTGCAGTCTGTTTCTGAATGTTAGTTGTGATTGATGAATAAATTATTGCTGAGTAACCAGATCCGGATATGTGAGGATCCGACGGTCTGGAATCGGGGTCGTGACACGAGCTTGGTGGATTCATGTAAATGAGGAGAAATTGGCCTTCTCAAGGGTTCTGATGGGGGGGGTAGGGAAAGTCAATACAGTTGACCCCATGTAAACAAAAGAAGCCTCTTGGTTGATCTACATGGACCAACCAATAAATTTCAAGGCAAAAATGCGTTGGAAGATGAAAAGAATTAATAAATGAATTAATTATTTTCAGGTTATAAAAAAGGTATTTCTAATTTTATGTAGAATTTAATGCCTATTTTTTCGAGGTGTTTTATTACATGTTGCTTTTTACAAGTATATTTATAGGTATATTGACCGATGTTTTGAATCTTTTATTTTTATTTTGTATTTTATATTTTATTATTGTATATACTTAATTTATATCTTTATAACTTATTTAAATATACTTAAATATATTTTTAATTTTATTTTTTCTGATATAATATGTATACTTAAATAAATAGAAGCATTTATTACATAAGTATAAATATAGTATATTCATTTATGCATGTATGTATACTATTTTATTTTAATGTATTTTCATGGTTTTAATTTATTTTAAATATGTACATACACTATAAAAATATTTACAAAAATATAAAAAAATGAAAATATATAGAATAAATAAAATGAGTATTTTATTCAAGTATATTGTACAATAGGGATCCAAAACCTAACTTTTGGAGTTGCTTGTGTTGGTAATTTTAATTAATAAGTTAATATTCATGGTTAATCTTCATGGTCGATGAAAGTTTAATATTCATAAAAATTATTTGGGATTTTTACACGTGTATTTTTATAAAAATTTCTAATCATACTTATACCCCACCTTTTTTGCAATTACAATTGTGCCCATATATTCTTACGGAATTCACAGTAGTACAATTTCATTAGTGTAATATTGCGGCACTATTTTTATGAACAAATGAATACACGTAAATGCAAGAAAGTTGAAGCCATAAGTATTATTGGAAAAACTATGGAGATCACAAGTGTAAAATCACTGTTTTTTTAAGTATTCACGGACCTAACAAGATTCTTAACTAGAAAAATAAAGTAGAGATACGTAAATACATTCAAGGGTTTTATACATAAATACCCGAGTAGACTTGATAACATGACATGAATAACCTTGTAGGTTTTGTAATTACTCTGCTGAAATTCCCCCGTAAACTTCTCAATTTGTCAAGATCATGCCGACTGCCAAACCGACCGAGGATATTTTTGTAAAACGAAAAAGTTTACATTGCTATATTTGTAAATAAAAGTTTACCTGAATATTCCGTGTAATGCTACAAATTAGAAGGGTGTTATGTAAATTCTCCTTCAGACCACGTCGGAAACGTTAACACATGGTCACTTAATCAATTTTTATGAATGGAAAGTAAAAAGGGTGTGTTCATAATACGCCCTTTATTGGAGGGGTATCCACGTAAAATAAAACCGGAAAAACGGAGAGATTTTAACGCGTCTAGCCGTTACTGGTAAGGCGGAAACGCAACCGTTGGCGGCAGGTGCGGCGCGCGTTGGAGTGGGGGCCGTCAGGCAACAACTGCAGGCCTAATCTGCTCCGCGGAACAGCACACCGCTGCCACCTCATACTGCCGTTACGCGCACATGCAAATGATTGATGTGTGGTTGTTCAGGCCCTATAAAAGGCAAAATCAGAATAATATTTTTTTAATTATTATACACGCGGTATAGTTTATCCGAAGCCCCTATGAATTTTCCCATGCCCGTAGCAATAACCTCCTCTCTTAGGTCCATTTGATTACCAGGTTACCAGGGTAACTCGGTTTACCCTCTACATTTTTGAAATGAAAATCCATTATAAATCAAGGTGATATCATATCACATTCTTTATTTCAAGCCTCTTCTAACTCTCGTAACTATTCAAACAGTTACTATTCAAAAGAGGATATCGCAACTTACCATATCCCAATAAGCAAACATGCCCTTAGTTTATGCATTGATCTAAAAATCTATCCGGTAAATCCTAAGATTAAGAGTTATAATAATTATTTATGTGGAGGTTATTGTGGACCACTAACAGATATTCAATTATAATAATTTCTATTGAATATCGTATCATGCGTATTTAAAAGTTTAAGTTGCTATCACAAAGACAAGAGCTAGTAGAGAAGGAGGTCTTCTACAATCTTTCTTGGCGAAGTAAAGAACTTGGGATATTTAACACAACTAAAGAAAATAAACTCTATCCATTTGTTGGTGGGAAATCTTTCCTTGTGTTGTTCTTGTACATTTTTTGGACCACAAAAGTCATCATCCATTATGTCCCTGGTAGTTGATTCGTCATTGTTGTGATTACTACTAGGTCCTTAAGGATATCCATAGAGAAGGTCATGATGATTAGTTACACGGTCAAACGACCGCGGATGCATCTTCGATAGTGTTGTCTTATGACGATGCCATAGTCATCGAGATATTTGAAGGAGTCACTGCATAACACAACGAATAGCGACATGTTGTTCGAGCCTAGCAGACCCATTATTCAACACATTTGCTATTGTCGGTGATGTTACCTTCGAACTCTTCGAGTAGATCACTAGAGAAGATCGAGATATTTGCTGACATGGTCGACCATGTCTTGGCCAGCATTGACTTCCTTGTTATTGATGTAATCGCTTCTCCAACATGTTTAATTGTTTTTTAGAATGGTAAGTATGTCTTGATTTTTTATTAATCATAAGTAAATATTTTTTCATATGATCCCTTTTTATTTGAATAAAGATACCGATAGTATTCACAGGATTTAAATGTTGATGAATTAGTCTTTAAAATACAAATGCAAAACATATATTAACAATATGTATATAATTTTTGTAAAAGAATATAGATTATCCAACAGAGTTAGATGCTCATAAGTTATTTAATTACTCAATACTAAAGAATTCAAGAATACGATACTATGATAATTATAAATTACAAGCAGGAATTTATGAGCATTGACAACAGAAAATTTGGTCATGGAAGGAGATGGACTCGCAAAAGGAGAATATCTCCATAGGATATGACTTTTTTCCTATTATCTAAATTCAGAGATTTAAATTTCGATTTCGGGAACTATTTCGGTGACCGATCGAAATGAAATTCGATGGAAATTTCAGTCATTTCGGTCGGTTTTTATTCCGTGGCCTCCAAATTTTGGTCGATATAGTTCATTTCGACTAAATTTTGGTCACTTGTCGAAGCTGAAACTCGACCGAGATTCGGCTGGATTTCGGCGATATTCGAAACCATGACTAAATTTCATGTATTTATTAACATAAGTATTACTAGAAAAATCAGACAAACGCACACATTTGAATACTTAGATGTGTGACTTGAATAAGAATAATTATATCCACTTGAAAAGATATATATGAATAGAAAGAGTCATGTACCTCGTGCATTTGTTTGTGCGTTCCAGCAATCCATACATAACAGAAGCCACACATCTGACGTGATCTTAGGGCAGCTTGATTATCCAGTATCACAATCCAAGAAAATGCATAAGAATTTGCACGAAACAGAGGGGCCTTTCTCTAAATCGAGAATCTGGAAGGAACAATTGCTCATTCCACCTTAAGGTAGTAAATAAAATAATAAGAATGTAAACTTTGGCCTACAAAAAAATTTCTGCTTCGCCCAGCCAGGGGAGAGGAGTCGCAGGCGACCACATTCCCGAGAGAGCCAACTCAGGTAGAGAGGGACAGGGAGAGGGAGGGCGAGGGCGAGGGTAGACGTAGCAGGAAGGACGAGAGAGAGAGAGAGAGAGAGAGAGGCGTCAGATAGACCCATTTCCATGGTAAGAACCGGAAATCTATTACCCGTTTTGGATTGAGTCTCCCATCAGGAAATGGTCTTGCGAATCCGCGTCTCTACACGCGCCTTCTCGCGCTTTTAATGCATGGCATCGCTGTAGGTTCTCTCCTCCAGGTGCACCTTTTCCCTTCCCCAATAGTCCAGCGCCCGTCGTCTTCCCCCATTCCGAAAAACGAAAGCCCTAAACTTGCTCTTCCCCGTCGAGCTCCACCCATCGGCAGGGACAGGATTTCCTGAGGTGGGTTCCCGTCAAAATCGAATTTTTGCCAAGTGTTTTCACCTGGGGCGTGATTTGTGTGCGAAAGTTGGAGTCTTGGCGGAGGAAATGGCCGTGATGAGCTTGGTGGCCGTGAAGCCCATTCTCAAGGGCAGGCCGGATGTGGAGGAGGTGTGCTTCCCCGATTACCCGAGGAAGGATTTTTCCTTGGGGTTGATCAAGTTCGTGACTGTGATAGTGATATTCATGGCCGGTATAGTATTCGGCCTCTTGTTGAGCTCCACCTTTACAAGATATTACCCTTCACAGATTGATGTGATCATCCCCACTATCTTGACGGCCTCCAACTGCGGGAAGGATTGCTCGGACTTTAGGAACTTCATTGCTCCGAAGCATTTGATGCACAGGATGACGGACGAGCAGCTCTTCTGGAGGGCTTCCATGGTTCCCAGGAAGCCGTACCCATACAACAGGATGCCCAAGGTGGCATTCATGTTCTTGACAAGGGGACCGCTTCCGCTCGCACCCCTGTGGGAGAGGTTCTTCGAGGGTCACGAGAAGTACTTCTCTGTCTATGTTCACACCATACCGGATTACAACCTCAATGTCTCGAGAACGTCTCCATTCTACCGTCGGCAGATCCCCAGTGAGGTATAGCCCGTTCTTAATATTACCTTTGGATTTAAAGTTGGAGTTACATATTCATGGCTCGTGGCACTAGTTTATTATCTAAAGATTTGAGCTATTGTTAGCATCATAGATATCCCTTACTGAAACTGCGTGCTTTACTGCAATATCAAGAATTACATGGGTATCATTTTTAAGAGAGGAATGTGATTTTTTTTATCAGAGTTTTAGGTTGAACCACTATTGGTAGATTTATGTTATTACGGGGTTATTAAACTCCCGCCCCTCCCCCACACCACAACTCCCCCCCCCCCCCCCCCCCCCCCCCCCCCCCCCCCCCCCCCCCCGTTTTTTTTTTGAAAGAAGAAGGGTGAAGTAAGATGCACGCACGTCTAATACTGTGTCTTGATGGAGACTGTATATGTTTTTCATCCAGCACAATGACAGCCAATATGCAACCAAGTATTCCATTTTTCTTCCTAGATGCATCATGTACTTCTGGCACAACTCAGGCCAACTCATTTATAGAATATATTGTTACTTTATTCTTCAAACTTTTGTCTAGTCTCCCTGCCAAATTCAACCTAAAAAAGCCACTGTTTATGAATATTGGCATATTCTTGCCATACACCAGAGAATCAGTCAATAATATCATATTATACCGAAGGAGTACTAAATAGGGAATCCTATAATCTACCATGTTGAATTCCTGACGTGGGCATGACTTTTGTTTTACAAGTATGAAAACATTCTTTTTGGATGAGTGCCTGCATTTTCTGAAAATGTGGGCCATGCTACATTTTTTAATACCATGTTATGAATTTTTTCTGTAACCTGCTTCTGTCTGGTGCATTAGCTAAACCTTGGTATTGCATTTTTGCAGGAGGTAGAATGGGGTACCATATCATTGGTTGATGCTGAGAAACGCCTCTTGGCCAATGCATTACTAGATTTCAACAACGAGCGCTTTGTTCTCCTTTCGGAGAGTTGCATCCCAGTCTTTAATTTCCCTACGGTTTACAATTACTTGTTGAATTCTGAGCAAAGCTACATCGAGATGTATGATGAAGATTCAGGAACAGGACGAGGTCGCTATAATAGACACATGGCCCCTGATATCATGCTCTCTCATTGGAGAAAAGGGTCAGAATGGTTTGAAATGAATCGTGAGCTAGCGAGGATCATAATTTCAGACTCCAAGTACCACTCCTTGTTCAGGAAATACTGTAGGCCGTCATGCTACTCGGATGAGCATTACATCCCTACATTTATCAACATGTTCTATGGCAGCCTCAATACCAATAGAACCCTGACATGGGTTGACTGGTCAAGGGGAGGGCCGCACCCAGCGTCATTTGGAAAGGGAGATATTACAGCAGAGTTCATTTCAAGCATAAGAAGCAATGGAACCCATTGCACATACAACAACAAACCTACATCCAAATGCCACCTCTTTGCCAGGAAGTTTACTCCAAGTGCGTTGGAGCCCCTCCTCGACATTGCATCAACTGTAATGAAATACTGAGCTGTTTGAGATAGATTTTTCTTGCTGATTCTTGGAGCATTCCTCTTTTGAGGAGGAGGATCCATTAATTCTTTTAGAGGAGGCACATCTGCTTGTCATCCCCACATAGATGAAAACAATTGATGTTTCTTTTCTCTCAGGCGTGTGGGGTGTGGATGATGAGCCGGTTGTGTCTAGTAAGTGGCACTGCCATTTATTTGTTAGTGACAGTATTTGTTTCGGAGGATTGTAAACAAAAATTGACGAGTTACGACGCTCTTGGTGCTCCCTGTTTTCTGTGAATACAAATTTTTTGGTTCTTTAAGTTCATATGAGCCATCTTGCTGAGATTGACATTCTATCCATCACATAATTCTAAGGTTTGTCTTTTTGGATTGCTTGCACTGTAGTATCCATATTCTTTGATGTTCTGTGCCAAATTTCAGGTTGGGATTGTAAAGTGCACTTTCGAAGACTATTACGAAAATTTTCTTGTCCACTTCGCAGTGAAGTTTCTTGTAATTAAACTTATGTATTTCCTTTTGTCTGCAACAAACCAGAATATTCGATGGTGATTTTCAGTTCTATTTTCAATTCGACATACTTCCCTGTTTGGCATTTGTTTGAGACTAGAACAACCAAAATAAATTGCTTCTCTTGAATGCTAATGTCCAGCTTGCCACAGATTTTGCTACCTGTCTAAACTGTCTAAATGCTTTATCCTGCTACCTAACAATTCTAGCATTTTTTTATACTGATTATTTTTTCAGTATTAATTTAGTTTGAGTGAGGAACATCAGAGTATACAAAACTAATAAAATCCAATATCCATTGTCCCCCTTCCAACCGAGGGTGGCGTGTCTCCATCGCAACCCGATTAATCTTTTCGTACTTGCTTTAATCTACAGATTACTGTCATATTAGCCTCCCGCTTTGTTGACTTCCCTTCTAACCTTTATCCTTCATCTGCATGTCATTCTATATATAGTTTTCCATATTGCTTTCCTTTCTTCCAATGGTGTTCGCTGTGTATCCGCTGTCATTGACAGACAATTTCCACTCTTATCAACAGATTCCCTTCACTAGTGCTCCATCATGTTCTCTTCCTTCCATCCCCTACACTTTAGGTATTCTATGGATTCAAAGCTACTAGGCTCCATAGTAGGTTTCCACTCTTTTTATTCATACGTCCTTTATTATTGTAGTATACATGAACAAGTTCGATTGAAGCATCTCAGGCAAGTGGATTTTAGAATCAAGAGCCCATCTTTTAGTTATTTGAATTCTACTTTGGAAAACAGTATTATCATCAAAGTTTTGATTGTGGTCTTGATGTTTAAACAGGTAGTACTTGTGGATTGCAACTGGAAGATCCACAATTTATCATTTTGCTTATAGTCTCGATATTCTGGAGGAGAAATATTATGGCCTGGGATCATACAACAAACTTTTAATAACCAGTAATATATCAACATCCTTAAAACATGTATGTGATCTACTATGAAAATGCATTTTTTGGATTCTACAGCAGTATAGTCAAAATAAATAAATAAATAAATTCAATAGTTTAAGATGTATTATCTATCTGGATTCTCTCAACCATTTTAGGTATACTTATCAATAGTTTAAGATGTAATAAAATTCATACATTCTTGGGCTCTCCTGGAACCTGGCAGAGGACTGGAAATGATTATTGAATTAAATTGATTATCTTATAATAATGAAGAAGTTAAGGTTCTGTGCTATTCTCGAACCAAGGGTGGTTCCTGATGCAATTATTAAATTTTTTATAAAAAAAAGAAGTAAATCTCTTACTGCCCTCAAGGTTAATTTAAATTAAGTTTTGATAAGAATACACATATATATATATACCCACAACATATATCGAATTAATATATATATTTATATATAACTATAAACATACGAAGTAGTCTATGAGTTTAGACCACTGATCAGGACACATTTAGTTTTCTTGGAAATTGACTAATATGCAAATTAAACAAATTAAGGTCCATTATGTCATTACTTTTTATATATAATGACCAATGACCCTGTGATATTTTCAATATTGGTGACCTTCAATTGGAACTGAGTGTATAATTAGTTGAGATGGGTTGTAGATTAGAATTATATTTTTGCATGTTCCTGGACATGGTTATAACCAATCAGATGCACAAGTTGTGCAATAGACATAACTAATTTTATAAAGAAACTCCACTATAGTTGCCATGAAAATGCAAAAATATTATAGGCATAATATAGGTTACGAGACACTTAGTAACCTTGGTAGGATCTACTTTGATATCCTAATAATATTGACCTCATTCAAGACTGTATACTGAGATTACTAGAATCATAGGTTGGATCTTTCATCTATGGCCTCAATATCATTGGGTGGTAAGGAGCAGTACATAATTTACAGGCAACATACACTTTCAAGATATGTTTAGGTGTCTACTTTTACTTGTTCAAATATCGTTTCAAAGAAATAAACCATGAAATCTAGATATATTAATAAATATAATGCGTATTAACACCCTTCTCAGCTGAAGTCTATAAATGAATTCCTATGATAATAAGGTCATTAATAATTTGCTAAGCATAAATCCATTAATATCATATCATTATTGATGAGAGTTATTGATACAAGATCTCGATCTATACGATTAATTCCGGAAAGAATTAAGAAGGAACCAACCAGATAAGCAAATAAAGATGAATGTGAATCAGTGGCGATTACAATTAATATATGCCGATCATGGCGATCTTTACCATGATCGTGCGAGGGGGCGGTGACCCTCACCTGGGCGGAAGAAAGGAAGCCCAGTTTGGGCAGCGGCCGCCAAGTGCGCGGGTCTAGGATTCCAGTCTTTTACACGGTTTTTACGCGAGCTCGCAATGTTTTTATACCTCGTTGGGATCCTGACTTTAGACCAGTTCCGCTGACCCTGTCTTTTAGGATACCCAGGCGGGGGATCCTTGGTTTTCAGTTTTTACGTACGAGCTCAGTTGCCCGTTACCGGTCGGGCTGTTTTTCTAGAGTGACTTTTCCGGGAAGTCCCTCTCACCCGTCTCAGTGGCGTAGTTGGGGAGTAGACCTATCCCTCTATTGGACCGTCCTTCCAACTAGAGGGCGAGACGGAAGAGCCATTTGTAGGCCTCTTCACCGCTTGAGTTTACCTTCGCCAAACAGACTTGGCGATTCTATATCTAGATCATCCATATCCATATCCACATCATCTAAAATTACATCTGAGACAGTTGCACTTGAGGTTGAAGGGATTACAATTAAAACACCGAGAGTTACATCTGAGAGAGTTACAGTTAAGGTTTGGAGGAAATTATAATTAAGATTGAGTGATAGTGAGTGTTTATAATTTGATTCAAAATCTCATTAAGTTAGTGGACGTGTTGGGAACTTAGTTAGGATGCATTATACAACACCACATGCCTACGGAGGCACTCCAACCCTAAGGTACTTTTAAATACCTTAGAGTCATAGTGTGAGGTTACACACATACCAAGACCACAGACTATCCACTAACTTAAAAGGGCATTTTAGTGTTGGGGAGGTCTCCATTTTAATACATGCAGCATATTACTTGGTCTTCTCTCACCAGTAGCTTTGAGGGGTCTCCATTTATTACATGTAACATATTACTTGGTCTTCTCTCACATATTTACTTGATCTTCTCTCACTGTGAGATGATCAGTTTTTTTATCCGGCATGAGTTTTGCTCAGATTGATGCTTCCTGCCCCTGGAAAGAAATTGAGCTTTATATTGCTTCTTAGGGGAGACACTCCTTAACCAAGTCAATCACTGCGAAGAAAACCAGTTTCTTTTATAACTGAGAATTTTGGACCCTTCCTACTACACTAAAATGGAGTGCCCGGAATAAAAAAGAAGCTTAGCAGAGCCCACATGTAATATTCAAGTGATATTACAGCTGAAATTAGTCTCCAGATCCATGATTTGGACTTCTGAACTGTAGTTGCCTTGTTTTATTTTATGCCTTTGAATTCGACTTTGTATTATAAACTACATTGTCGTATAACTCAGGAATTATCATTTTCTGAAAAAAAAAACAGTTTCATATCTATCCAGGTAATACCTAAGAAGATTAAAAGCTGTATTTAAACAGGGGATAAAGAAGAAACGGAGTTTACTTCCCATTTTGTTTGGTTGGTTAAAGGGATTAAAAGAATACATAATGGATCATTGTGACTATCTATATATTTGAGAATTTGTTTTGAGAACTACAATTTATAATATATGGATAATACTTTATAATGATTTGTGTGTGACCCAAATTGGATTCCCTCTTTGTAATGATTCTGAGCTGACTGTATGACACTTTGTTAGTCTTCGAAGGGACACCCTCTTCCTAACATCCAGAGTGTAATATTCCAAGGTCCAAACTTGGAACGGAAATTGTGGAGGAAAATACATGAAAGGCTGTAGAACGTAAGCCAACCGCCAGTTTGCAGTCTCCCTCATCCAATCTTTACTCGAACTCAGTAGGCAATAAATGCGTGATAACAAAAGTTTTTGACCTGGCACTTGCTTACACATACTCTACAACAACGCTTGGAGTCTTCGTCAGTGGCCAATCACTGTCATCTTCGTCTACCTCGCTATTGTCGCCTCCGTTTCCTTTCGGGCAGCTTCATGAAGCTCAAGGATGAACTCTGGCTCTAGTTCTTATGCTTTTGGATTACCCATGATCCCTTCCTGCTGTGAGATCTGGTGCTTACTGCGCATTGATCGGACCTATCAGGTCTTAGAGACGATCTTACATATTTAGAACTTCGGGATGCAGCTGGTTATCTATTTTTTCTTTTTTTCCCATCTGTAATCGGTTTGTTCCTTGAAAGTGCGCTCTCGAGGTTTTTTTCACTGTTTACTGAGGTGATCAGTTCTCGTGGCGGGTGACGTCGGTCTTTCTCTGTTTGTCTATTTTGGTCTTTGCTTCTTATTTCTTCCCCCTTATCATCTGGTTGTCCTCGTCACGTTGGAAAGTTTGTCTATCCTGTAAGTTCCCGAAATGGTTAAAGAAAGTCTGCTTTGAGGGAGTTTCCTTAAAAAAAACAACACCGAAGCAAGAGATTTAGAGAAGATGATCAAGATGGAGAAGATTGACACTGTAAATAATACATCTAATATTTTCACAAGGTTGTTCAGGGGAGCAAGATCAATCATGGATCTGCTCAATGTCAATTATTGATGTAGCCCTATAAAGTTGAAGAAAGAAGTGGAGTCTAGAAATTATAGTTCTATTGTTAAGGAGATTGTTGATGATGCATTGATTCATTCTATCCTATTTGAATTAGGACTATAATCCATTTGTATTGGAATGTTAATCTTATTTATATCTAAATTTAGATCCGATTTATATCTAAATTTAGATCCTATTTGTAATGGGATATTAGGAGGATCCTTTTAGCCGTCTGGGGGGGAGGTGATTGATATAAATCCCCATAAGGCTTAGATTTTTTATTCATCTTCTATACTTCAATTTTTCCACCCTATTGGGAGAGATCCACTATTATCTTCAACAACGTAGTGAAGTTGATGAACCTTATAAACCATGTGTTGTGATTGGTTTTGTGCTTTCTTATTCATGCAATTGTCTCTACACCCTACTTTGTCTATACACAACATAGACCCATGACGAGTCCTTCATTCATATCTTTTATTCTTTCATATGATCTAAAATCCTGTAACCACTTAAATGGTCCGGTGCTAGTACATTGTATCTACCACCTAAAAGACCATGGTTCAAATCTCCCTCCTGCAGGGGTTGCGTTAGGTAGTCGACAACCGACGTAAAAAATAGTCGAATCTTTCAACATGGATTTGAGCAAGAATCCATGTAGCCGACACTACTCATAGTGGGAGAAGGCTCATAACTTTTTATATGGCCTAAAATCCTCTACAAAATACATGTAAGTATGCATCACTATTAAACTATTCCAAAAATGTATAAGAAGATGAGAAAACAAAATTTTTAAAACAAAATAAAAAAGAAAAAAAGAAGGAAAATAAAATAAAATGAAATAGAAGGATGTATATATGTACACATGTACTTATTGATAGAGAAAACAAAGAATAAACATAGCTTTAAGATATAGTTATGATCATAAATATAGTTTTAAGATACATTGATGACCCTAACAGAGAGATCAAGTCAGCCAAACTTGGTTGATAAACTAATAAATAGGGAGAGATAGGGGAACAAAAAAATTAATTGATATATGCATAAAAAATTCACTTAGAATACTTGTATATATTGTATATGAAAATTTAAAATAATTATCTAATTTATGTTTTTCAATTTTCCACTCATTCCTTTTTCCATTATGAAGATAATAATTTATATTAAAATATAAATTCCACATAAAATAATCAGGGTCTAATTAGGGAAGAGAATCCAACCCTAATTCCTAGGGGTGGCAACTTCCTATACATATATCTATTTACACAAAAATCTAAATGGCTTAAACTAACTTTAACGTCAAAATGTAGTAAATATAACTTGTAAAGTGGAAAAATGGAGCTACTCCTTAGGGGAAGCTAAGTTAGCTTCCCCACCAATTTGTTATTTTTATTGATATTTTGTAATAAAACTTGGGGGATCTAAATCACCTAATATGAACATGCTCTCATTAAAAATTAACTCAATGAACTCCTATCACATCCATGATGTCTATCAAATTTCAATAGATTTAGAGTTAGATGAAGTTGTCCTCTTTTAGATGGATAGGTTATGAATGCCCATTTTTCATGAAATTTTAAACACATATTCATCTTATTAATCTAAGCAAATGCCCCTTCCCTCAAGTGTTATAAAAATACCATAAAAAAAGGAGAGGTGGAGGAAGCAAACTTAGTTCCCCTTTAAGGCTAGCTCTATTTCACCCTTTATAAAAAAAACTACAAAAATTTTAAGATGAAAGAGTTGCGTTTTGCCTATTAGGATCAATTATACAACATGTACAATATATAAGTTTTAACTTACCATGATAGTCTATAATATATTTTGACCCCTTTCAAACTCAATTCTTTCTGCAAATTGTAAATAAAATATAAAGAAACTATAAAAATACTGCCTTTCAATATGCCTATGATTTTTTTACAAATAACTTGCACATGCAAATTAGAACATTATTTAACCCCTTTCAATATGATTTTAAGTTTTCATTATCTTCAATATATTGTATATTGTAAGAAAAATAAAAATCAAGATAAAATCAAAAGAAATTGATGTAAATAATAAAAACATGCAAATGTATAGATTACCCCTATGTGTTCCATGTTCCATAACTTTTATAGGTTTAAAGTAATAATATATGACTCCAATAAAAATATATAAAAGTCTTAAAAATATAGTATTAAATAAGTAAAATAAAAAATAAAAAATTTATATATAAAAATTCAAATAAAAACTATTATAATTAAATTATAGGGATAAATACCTTTATAATTAGTTTTACATACAGTTCTTGCTTCTCTATCTTTCTTCTTATAATTGGAGAGACTTTTCCCTTGACAACTTCTTCCCCCTCTTCAATCTCTTTGATCACCACCATCACCTTCACTAGATTTCTATGTTTCTTACATCTCTGATAAACTCTTGACCACCTTTTCAATTCAAGGGAGTGTTTCCCTTTCTTTCCATCTCGAATCCAGGGGAAGACATCCATTTTCACTCCTATTTTATGAACATTACATGAGCGAGAAGTATAGCTCCGGCTAGCTTCAACTTCAGTGTGCATTGGGCTAAATTTTGAGTGAGTGATATACTTCAAATCTTGTAAAGATCTTTAGGAATTGTTTGAATCATTTTAGAAGCTATATCATTGAGATAAGTATTTACTTTATAACCAAGTTTAATCTCTTAGCAACAGTGCTTCTACATAGTATTTTCATAATTATTCCTTTATTTTTTTGATATTTTATGGGTTTACAAATCAAATTAATTCTTGTAGTTTCAGTGAAAATAGTATAAAATAGTGCTATCTCAGGCACTTGTTGGAGAGACCTTGAAGCTTTATTCATCTGCGTAGCAGAAGAGCCAATAACATCTCCCTAACAGTAGATTTGCATTGCTCACTTTGGTTACTAGCTAGAATTTTCTTTTTTATATTGGCATTTTCTTTTTATTTTATTTATAAGTTACAAAAAAGGAGTTAAGTTAAAAGGGGTGAAAATGAATTTTAGAAAAAAAATGAATTTTTACTTGGGGTTTCAACGTCAAAACTCACTCTTTAACATAAATAGTTTTGTAGTATCTTTATAAAATATTATTTAATACAAATTAAAGTTTAATGGTGAGTCAAATTCGAGTTATTAATAAATTGAAGAGTCTAGAAATTTGTTGAATATAGAATCGTGGTTCGTGTTTTCTTCCCCGATTTGATATCAGTTATGTTTCGTAGAGTTATATATTTTTATATAGTATTTTTATCAGTTGTGCCCCTCTAAGATATTGCAATATCAGTTACATCCCTCCTTTTTTAAGAATATTGTGTTCCTGACTTCTTACCGTTCTATGACTTGTGCCCCTCGGGTTAATTATCGTCCATCCACAATAGAAACTGATGAATCTATGTTTCATCATATTTATTCTATCATTTTGGCCTTAAAAACCCTGGTAAATGCGTTTAAATACTGTTAATTCATGAATTTTAGCATTCATGCATATTTGTGCAAAATGTATATAAAAAACTATTTTTAATGCGAAAATTATAGAATAAAGAAAGGAAAAGAAAAAGAATAAAATATTGCAAATATTTTATGACTCGAAACCCCGAGACCTAGGCATCTCGATGACTAGGTCGACAAGGAATAAAGTAGGGGAGATAAGGGCCAAAAACCAATAAAAGTCCCTTTTATTTTTATTCATTCTTTATTCATTATGGGACCTATTTCTGGTTTCGCTTTTTACACTCCAAATAAAGAAACTTCTTACATAAAAGTTGTAGATAATTAAATACAGAAAAATACAAAATTGATTTGACACAAAAATAATGTACATATAAAAAGTTATGATCTGAATAAGATTCTAGAATCCCAACTTCCCAGACCTGTATCTCTCGAATAAAAACTCGAAACACATCAAAATCACCTTTAATTGTATATAATTTTTAATAATCTATTTAATGAAGGTGGTTTCGTATTTGCAGAGCTACGGTTTGGAAGTTGAGTTTTGGACTCCTATTGTATACTTCTACAGATTAAAATATTCATTTTATTTATTATTCATTATTTTTTATAAATTCTTATTTTTATAATTTTGTAAATAATATTTATAATATATGTGTATATTAAAATCAGAATAAAAACACAAAGAAAACATAAAAATAAAATACTTGTATAAAATACATAGGTATGATACCAATAAATATACCTGTACAAATAATACTTCTATTTATTTAATTGTACAAAACACTTCATAAAAATAAAAAATATATTTAAGTATATAAAAATAATTTATTAATATAAACAAAATTAATAAAATCAAATATACAAAATAAAAATAAAATACTAAAATATATAGATTTGTATACCTATATAGGCCATAAAAGGCAGCTTGTATTTTTATACCTCAGAAAAATAAATAAAAATCATCATTAAATAATTTATAAAATAATAAATATTTTTCATTTTATAACTAAAATTAATTAAATCATTTACATTTTTTAAATTAATTAACAAATAATTTTTGTAGGGTTTTTCCTGGTTGGTCCACGTGGACCAACCAGGAGGGTCCAAGAGTTGACCGCGGGCCAACTCTCTGACCCGCCCCCGTTCTCCCTGTCATACCTCGTTTTTCGTCTTCTTCGCGGATTTTTTGAGGAGACATCATTCACCATTTTGTGACAGGGTCTTGACGACTTTTCTTCCTCATTCCTTGGTGATTCACGTCGAAGGCTTGCCTTGGGCTGTGGATCACTGAGGCGTCCGCTATGCCTCGATCTTCCCAGCCACTTGACCACTCTTTCAAAAACCCAGCCAAGCTTCCTTTGATCGGGGAACCGCTTCTTAGCCAAGTTTAGATCTCCGGGAGTGCTCTGGATTGACTCCGGTGACAGGGGAGCCTCCAGCACTCCCGTGTGAGGTACGGTGAGGCCAGGAGGGCTGACTTCCACCATCTCCGGCCAAGGTTGGCCGTGAGGTCTCATTTCAGGTACACCAGCCTTCGAGGTCCGCTTTTTATTTATTTTTATGCATTTCTTTGTTTACCATAATCCTGGGAGTAGTTTCCCACCTTCGTTTTCGACAGTCGCCCAACCATTCATCTGATTCACCCCTCGCTGGAGCTTGCTCCGGTGAGCTTTTAGTCCGCCACCGCTCAGCCGTATTTTGCCACCAGGAGGGTCGCAACAATTTGCCCGCGACCCCCTTTAACCTCTGTTTGCAGGTCCACGCACTTTGGAGATACCTGGAGGCAATTTTGGGATGCGCCGGAGCCACCTAGAGCTCTCTCTCAACCTCGACATCATGGGCCATCTCCGGTGGACGCCAGCTGATTTTGCCGCCGCCAACAGCTACAAGATCGCCGCAGGAGATCCGGGAGCTACTTTGTCGCATCGACGACCGCTGGACAGGCGCGATAAGGCCGGAAGAACTTCATCTCTGCGGAGTTCTTCCCGGTTCTTCGTCAGGCCCTCTCCGCCGTTGGATCGTGGGGGCTCTACAGATCTCGCCTGCGCCGTTAGATCTCGCCCAAGCCGTAACCGTCCCATCAAGGGCCATGGATCTAATCCTGGCCACTTATCCGCGAAGGGGCATCGCTTAACAGGGGCCTGACATGTGGCAAATTAACTCACATCAACCATCAGATCCCCGTGCGTGGGTATTTTACGCTATTTCCCCCACCATTTTTTGTAATATTTAATTAGTATATATACTTTCATATGAAGTTTATTTAATTTTTATAATTTGCACTTTAGCCCCGGTACTTTCCACATTTACAATTCAGTCCCGGTCCACGTCACCTCACATGCCTGGCGCACGTGAGGCATGGAAATTTTGCGCGGGACCCCAGGTTTTCTTTTATTTCAAAATTGTCTAGCAATTATTTTGTAAGTTATATTATTTATGGGTATTTTACAAATCACCCCCAGCTTTCTGAATATTGCGATTTGGCCCCTGCCAGCACGTGCCCATCACGTGTGTCTTTGACCATTTTGCAGGGGCACTCCTAGGATTTTGGTTATTTGTGATTGGCTCGTGAACATTTTTAATTAGATATATATTTCTGGAAAAATTGCATTTAACCCCCTAGGCTTTTGCCTATTTGCGAAAATACCCCTACTAGGGTTGATTTTTCTCTTTGTTGTTTGCATTTATTTCATGCAGCTATAAAATCCTAACAAATCCCTAAAAATTAGCATAACTTCCTATTTTGTTGCTCTTTCATGCCATATTTTTATTTTGCATTTTTATTGCATTTTAATATTTATAAAAAATAAAAAACAAGCATTTTCATGCATGTTTACATTATAAAATTCATAAAAATTATAAAAACTTTTTGAAAAATTTCAAAAAAAATTATATGTTGCGTAATTAAGTGTGTCTTAACTTCAGACCAAAAATCATAAAAAATACAAAAGAAGACCCCTAAAAATAGCAAACCCCTAAAATATTTATAAAAATATTAAAAATTCTTAAAACTTCTAAAAATCTAATTTCAGTTCCCTAATTGTCTCTGTTTTATTACCTTTATTTTAAAATTAATTTGGAGGATTTTGGATTCTGTTTGATATTTTATTTCTCCATTTTAGTTTCAGCCTTTTGTTTTGTTCACTATTTCAGTATTTTTGACTTTAAAAAATAAAAGAAAAAGAAAATATAAAATTATAAAATATAAAAAGAAAATACAAAATCAGAAAATTAAAAATCAAAATGCAAAAATATAAAATTAAAAATAAAATAAAAAATATACAAAATTAAAAACCCATAAAAAATAACACAATTAGACAAGTAATCACATTCATTTTTGTGCATTATTGCCTCGTTCTACCTGTCTGCTCCCTGTGTTCGACCTCTACCCTTCTTGCACTATATACATCTTTGTTGTAGAGTTATAATAAATTTTAACTCCGTGCCATTTTTTCATGATTTGATCTCTATTGTGGGTTAATTGTTGTTTGAATTTCGGATTTCATGTGAGGTCAACTCAGCGACTGTTGATTCGCCTTGTGAATTGACACGATCTACCGATTTTTAGGTTCAAGAAATGGCACCATTGCCAGGGAGCAACAACGTATAAATCGGTTTTCCTTGATTGATTGTGATTATTTGCCTGTATTTGTGCTTCATTTATTTGCTTTATTATTGATATATCTTTCTGAGCTGTCTAACCTCCTCTCTTATTGATTTCGTGCAAGGTACCGCGGATCGAGGTAGGTGCTCCACCCTAGGCACCTGTGCACCCACGTGAAGCTGGCTCTAGCTTGCCTAGCACCGAAGGAGACTTAGAGGATTTTTGAAGACCGAGCTCCATCTTTAGTTGTAGCATTTATTTTCTTGTATTACTTTTTGTAATCTGAAGTGAGTGAGAGACCCTCTATTATTGTAATAATACATGTACCCAGACTTTGGACTCTCGGGCCCAATTTCCAAGTGATTGTTCACTTGGGGGCTCACCACAGTTTTGTTAGTTTTCTTCGCATTTTTTTCATTTGTTTTTCAGTTTTATTTTCTTTATTTGTGTGATTTAGCCCTTAGTTTTAGGATCTGCTTGGCATAGTATTAGGTCCAAACACTTAATATATTTGCCTGTGCCTATAGTGACGATTGGATCTAGTCAATTTTTGAAAACTGTTCTTCACGTTAATAACAGCTTCTCATCTTAGGGCAATTTCATTGATTGCATTTGCATATAGTTTAGGTTTCAATTCTGCTGAGCAATTTTGCATGTAGAGTGATGGAGGCAAGGTGAGCATTTACGCTTTAACATTCATCATCGTTTGCCGCTTGCATTGCTTTTTGCCACTTCCTCTGATTTTGACTACCTAGGTGCTTAAAGGAATTGGCTCCTCATTAGGCTCATGCATTTCTTACTAAAAATCCAAAAAAAGTGATAACAAATAAAATTGGGACTGCTAATATTACTTGAACCTAAAAAAAGACCAAAAAAGAAAACATTGTCTTGGGACGAGTAATCCCGTCATTGTCTTCGTTTTACATTGCTCACACATACACTAAGGATTAGTGCCAAAATCCCATATCAGTACCCTAAGTGTTTGCGCAATCTTTGACTTCTCACCTAACTCTAAAACAGACAAGATAAAAAGACCGCATTTGCGATCTTCACCGAGTTGAGTAGGAGAATTGAGGGTTTGTTTTGCGTGAGTTTGATTGTTTATGTGCATTCTAGATCGCCTCTGCGCATTTGTGCCTTTTTCTTCACTCTTTTGATTTGACAGCCGTGTTCTCCCGATCGTTTTCTTTTGTTTTCGAGATGGATCCCTGGTGCGTATTTTATCCGGACTTTGCGCATCCCTCGTTCACTCTAGCCGGTCCACCTTCCTTTTATCATGAGGATTCTCCTCCTATTTTTTCTGATTTTTGTACATATCCGCCTCAGCCACCGTATCATACCTCGGATTTCTATCCATACCCACCACCACCTCCGTATTCTCCACCTTCACATCCACCGAGACTGAGCTGTTGGAGTCACCTTTTATGGAGTCCACCCTTGAGCACTTGACCCAAATGATGGATTGTATGAGACAGAGGATTGACAACCTCGCTAGTATAAATAAGAGCGACCATGATATTCTACCATTTGATGATATGGGTTCACTCGAGGACTTCCATAAGAGCTTGCAATCACCTAAAATACAAAAAATGAGAAAATTTTAAAAAGCCAAAAAGAATTTGGGAGACCTTTGATCGAGTCAGACTGTGAGGAGAGCGTCCACTTGCCAGATTCCTTGACCACACATTCATTCACATACTGTCCCACCTTTAACCCTGAGGATGCCGCTGTACAGACTGCTCTTAGCATTCTTCATGTATATGTTGATTCTGACCTTCTCCCTTGTATGGAGGAGGTCCAAAAATTTAAAAAATTATTGACTGAACCCGAGGTGGTGGCCACCATTCATGAGACCATCCGTGCCCCACTTCATCAGGCCATGACTGATTTATCTACTCCTCTTCCCAAGAGGAGAAAGCGGAGGAGTAGATCTGAGCATCATATTTTGACCATGGCCACTGCCCATGCCATCACACACCGTCCCATTCCTAGGAAAAAGAACGCTGCCACACCTTTCATTAGCTGCACCATCTCTGACCACACATGTGATCACACTCTCCTTGACGACGATGCTTCGATTAGCATATTACCCTTCTCGCTGGTACATTCTCTTCACTTAGGACCTCTCAAGAAGACCATGATGATAGTTCAGTTTGCTGATGGATTTATCAGGAGGCCGAAGGGTATCCTTGAAAATGCCGTCATTTCGACTCAGGGCACAAGCTACCATGTTGATTTTGTCGTATTGCCCATGGAGACCTCCACTGGGGAGCACTCTCCAATCATCCTGGGACGACCATTCCTCGCCTCTGCGAGGTCGTTATTGATTACAGATCAGGAGAGATTCGCTTCCGTTCTGTTGACACGAGCGATGTGTTGATCACCGCACCCACTGCCGATCAGAGACCTGCACCTAATGTGACTGCACCTATTCTGGCTGACCCTGAGGCCTATGACTTTTATGAGGATATCAGAGAGAATTTCTTTATGACCGATGATGGGACCCGAGAATTCCTCTCCAAGGAGGAAGACTCGGAAAGCATAGACCTTGGAGTTTCTGCTTCTTGTAATTGGCGATGTGTTGATGACATCTACAGGATTTACACGATTGACACCATTGAGCGGAGGGCAGATTTTGATGAGACTAAGGCCGAATTTGATCTTGTTGCTTTCATTCATGAATTCGAGCCTTTTGATGAAAAAGATGGTCCGGTTGAGATTGTAGAGGACGAACAGAGTTCGACTACTTCCACTGACAAGTTCGTTCCTTTTGGTTTTGACCTAGACAACACCTCGCAGGACGACACTGATTACACTATTTCTGATGATGATGAGTCCGTCCCTTTTCACTTCGATATCAGTGAGATCCCCAAGGCCAGACCTAGCTGTACTTCTTCCACTCATCCGTCTGCACCTTCTCACCCTAGGACCACCGAGGACCTTCACCCTGTCGACCCTGATTAGATTCCGTCCATTGTGGACCCTGATGTCGACTTGCACCATACCAGATCCATCCCCCAACGGTCCCGCAAGAAGGTTCGCTTTCTACCTTCTTGATACCGTGTACATCCACCTCTGTTGTATATTCTCTTCTGTCCATTTCCCGTATTGCTCATCGACCCATTTTCGCGTTTGCCTTACTTAGGGCGTACTTTGTCCTAAGTATAGGGGGTGGATGAGTCGAGTGTTCAGTCATCGTTCCGTTTCATTACTCCTGTTGTCACCTATACTTAGGGCTTCTTTTACCCTAAGTATAGGGGGAGTGATGTGTACATTCTCACGATCTTTCTTCCATCTTCTGATCTCTTTTCTTCTTTTTTTTTCTTCTTTTCCTTTTCTATTCTCTTTTTCTACCGAAAAAGGTGCCGCTCCCTGTTGTCAGTCTTCTATACTTAGGACGTACTTTGTCCTAAGTATAGGGGGGTGTACACCCCGAGTTCTTTTATTCTTTGATCCTCTCCATTGTCTCCTCTTCTCGTATATACTTAGGGATATCTTACCCTAAGTATAGGGGGAGATAGTTTGAGTACGATCTGTTCATTCCCACCCTTGACCCTCCCTGCTTTGTGTACAGTCTGCTATACTTAGGATTATTTGATCCTAAGTATAGGGGGGACGATCAACTTCTCACTCATTCTTTCTTCATTCATTTATTCTTTAGACTTTTCCTGTACTCAGAACGAGTTATGTCTTCTCTTTTCTCTCTGATCTATGAGGACATAACTCAAGCTAAGTATAGGGGGTCGTATATACTACGTATATACTTTAGCCATAACTCGTACTTTCGTATTTTTTCTTAATAAATATGGCTAATAACACCTCTAAAATCCATTAAAAATCCTAATAAAAAGATGTTATTATTCCTCAAATTCTTTTTCTATTTACTGATTAATAAATCAGGTGAAGTTGGTTTTTGCAAAATGTTTGAAAAATAGTTTGAAATCTTTGTGAAAAATCTTTTGAAAGTTATTTGGAAAACGTTTTATTACATGTTTTTAACCTTTGTAAAACATTTTGTTTGAAAAATTTATTTTCTCTGTGTGAAATAAAAATGTTTGGAAACTATTTGCAAATGGTTTGAAAATGATTGCAAAAATATTTTGAAAATTCTATATATACTGTTTGAAAATCCTTTGCAAAATGATTTTCAAATGTGTGACATGTTTGTAAAAATTTTTTGTAGAAATTATTTTGGACTATAGTTTTTCAAAATTGTTTGAAAATTCTATTTTAAATAAGTTTGAGGAATATATACATCACACCAAAATCCAATGTATTTATAAAATTGACCACTTACCCTTGTAAATTCTTAAAATCTACTTCTTGTAAATATAAGATGCTTCCCCGTGTAAATATTTGTACCTAGATTTTAGCCAAAATCTTTTGTTTTCAAAAAGCCCAAAAACATTTGCAAAATTAAAATACCAAAATATTTGGAAAATCTTTTTGAAAAAAAATACAAAAAAATACATATGTATCATCTTTTCAAAAATCCATAAAAAGTTCAAAATCTTTGAAAATTGCATCACAAAAATGTTCTCTGCATTCCGCATAGCATTTGCATGGCAAGAGCATTTTTCGGATTGAGTTTGATAGTCGAACAAGTCTAAGTAAAATACGGAGATTAGAGCTTGATTGGACCTTAAAATCCACCTAATAACAGGAACCTTATAGGAACTGGAATTGAGGTACTTCAGGTCTAGTTGACTTAATTCTTTGAGGATCATGAGACTTGGTTCAATGGATTCTTGACTGCCTAAGTAGAGTATTTCGGAGCACACGCACGACTCTTGTTGATAATGACCTAACTTGAACACCTGCACCTTTCACATGGCTCAACTCAGTTGGAGTGGTGAGGGGGTTGGATTTGCCGGTATGAGACGCACACAAGTGGAAACACTTGTCCTCCTCGAAGTGCACCCCAAACCCGTCCAGTGATGAGGAATTCTAAAGACATGATACTGTGGGTTGTGATAAAGCTTCAAAAGAGGGATAGTCTACTGGCTCAAGAGGAAAAACTCCTTATGTATATGCTACTGTGAATAGTATTCAAAAAAAGTGGACAAGCATGTATAAAAATAAAATGCCTATCGGAGTGTATATATGTTGTACATAAAATAAGCAAGCTTGCGTTCCAAAGTCAAATCATGTGAGCCTGCAGCTGGATAACTTGACTACACTGGTCTTGCATCCTAGGATAGGTAACTACACTGGCTACCGTCCATTCTTCTCTTCACCCCCTCCTCTTGAGCTGGTTGTTACTTGAACTTAGAAGGGAATACCCCGCTCCTCGAGGAAGGAGTTATTGGATTGGGGAATCAATGGGTTGTCATGCTGGAGAAGTCAGTCTCTTTGTCATTCTAGTTGGGGAGAGCCACTATCACTTACACTGTACGAGTCAGATTCATAGTCGTAAGGGTTTGCATATGAGTTGAAATATTTCTGACCTGGCTATTAAGGAGACTTGAGCAGAGTTTTGGGATTCTCGAAGGCTGTTGGATTTCAAATCCGATTTCCATTAAGGTTCCGCCTGCACTAAAATTCCAAAGGTCCGACCTAAGCTCCAAACTTTGATTTTGTGAAGACAAGTTTGATAATTAAATTTAATCCAAATTTCTTCCTTTTCTTTTCTTTATTTTTCTTTTCTACACTTATTGCATAAGTATTTGCTAGGGACTAGCAAAGTCAAGTATAGGGGGATGATGAATCTACATTTCATCATCTTTATTCTATCATTTTGGCCTTAGAAACCCTAGTAAATGTGTGTAAATACTGTTAATTCATGCATTTTAGCATTCATGCATATTTGTGAAAAAGTGTATAAAATACTGTTTTAATGCCAAAATTATAGAATAAAGAAAGAAAAAGAAAAAGAATAAAATATTGCAAATATTTTATGACTCGAAACCCCGAGACCAAGGCATCTCGGTGACTAGGTTGACAAGGAATAAAGGAGGAGGAGATAAGGGCCAAAAACAAATAAAAATCCCTTTTATTTTTATTCATTCTTTATTCATTATGGGACCTATTTGTGGTTTCCACCTTTTACACTCCAAATAAAGAAACTTCGTACATAAAAGTTGTAGATAATTAAATACAGAAAAATACAGAATTGATTTCACTCAAAAATAATGTACATAAAAAGTAATGATCTAAATAAAATTCCAGAATCCCAACTTCCCAGACCTGTATCTCTCAAATAAAAACTCAAAACGCATTGAAATCACCTTTAATTGTATATAATTTTCAATAATCTATTTAATGAAGGTGGTTTCATATTTTGCGGAGCTACGGTTTGAAAGTTGAGTTTTGGACCCCTATTGTATACTTGTACAGATTAAAATATTCATTTTATTTATTATTCATTATTTTATAAATTCTTATTTTTATAATTTTGTAAATAATATTTATAACATATGTGTATATTAAAATCAGAATAAAAACACAAAGGAAAGATAAAAATAAAATACTTGTATAAAATACATAGGTATAAAACCAATAAGTATACCTGTACAAATAATACTTCTATTTATTTTATTGTACAAAACACTTCATAAAAATAAAATAAAAATATATTTAAGTATATAAAAATAAGTTATTAATATAAACAAAATTAATAAAATCAAATATACAAAATAAAAATAAAATATTAAAATATATAGATATGTATACCTATATAGGCCATAAAAGGCAGCTTGTATTTTTATACCTCAGAAAAATAAATAAAAATCATCATAAAATAATTTATAAAATAATAAATATTTTTAATTTTATGACCTAAAATTATTTAAATCATTTACTATTTTTAAATGAATTAACAAATAAATTTTGCAGGGTTTTTCCTGGTTGGTCCACGTGGACCAACCAGGAGGGTCCGAAAGTTGACCGTGGGTCAACTCTCTGACCCGCCCCCTGTTCTCCCTGTCAGACCTCGTTTTTCGTCTTCTTCACGGATTTTTTCGAGGAGCCATCTTTCACCATTTCGTGACAGGATCTTGATGACTTTTCTTCCTCATTCCTTGCTGATTTACGCCGAAGGCTTGCCTTGGGTTGTGGATCATTGAGGCGTCCGCTATGCCTCGATCTTCCCAACCACTCGACCGCTCTTTTAAAAACCCAGCCAAGCTTCCTTTGATTAAGGAATTGCTTCTTGGCCAAGTTTAGATCTCCGGAAGTGCTCTGGATTGACTCCGGTGATAGGGGAGCTCCAGCACTCCTGTATGAGGTACGACGAGGCCAGGAGGGCCGGCTTCCACCATCTCCGGCCAAGGTTGGCCGCGAGGTCTCATCTTAGGTACACCAGCCTTCAAGGTCCGCTTTTTATTTATTTTTTATGCATTTCTTTATTTACCATAATCCTAGGAGTTTTTTCCCACCTTCGTTTTCGAGAGTCGCCCAACCATTCATCTGATTCACCTCTCGTCGAAGCTTGCTCCTACGAGCTTTTAGTCTACCACCGCTTAGCCGTATATTGCCACCAGGAGGGTCCCAGCAATTTGCCCGCAACCCCCTTTAACCTCTGTTTGCAGGTCCACGTACTTTGGAGATACCTGGAGGTGATTTTGGTACGCGCCGGAGCCACCTGGAGCTCTCCCTCGACCTCGACGTCGTGGGCCATCTCCGATGGACGCCAGCCGATTTTGCTGTTGCCAGCCGCTAGAAGACCGCCGCAAGAGCTCCGGAGCTACTTTGTCGCATCGATGACCGCCGGAGAGGAACGATAAGGCCAGAAGAACTTCGTCTCAGTGGAGTTCTTCCCGGTTCTTCGCCGGGCCCTCTCCGCCGTTGGATCGTGGGGGCTCTCCAGATATCGACTGTGCCGTTAGATCTCGCCCAAGCCGTAACCATCCGATCAAGGGCTATGATCTAATCCTTGCCACCCATCCGCGAAGGGGCATCGCTTAACGGGGTCCTGACACGTGGCAAAGTGACTCACATCAACCGTCGGAGCCCTGAGCGTGGGTATTTTGCGCTATTTCGCCTGACATTTTTTGTAATATTTAATTAGTATATAAGCTTTCATAGGAAGTTTATTTATTTTTGTATAATTCGTACTTTAGCCTACGTACTTTCCACATTTACAATTCAGTCCCGGTCTACGTCACCTCACGTGTCGGGTGCACGTGAGGCATGGAAATTTTGCACGGGACACTAGGTTTTGTTTTATTTTGAAAAAGTCCAGCAATTATTTTGTAACGTTATATTATTTGTGGGTATTTTGCAAATCACCCCTAGCTTTCTGAATATTACTATTAGGCCCCTACTAGCATGTGCCTGTCACGTGTGTCTTTGGCCATTTTACAGGGGCATTCATGGGATTTTGATTATTTGTGATTGGCCCATGAACATTTTTAATTTGATGTATATTTTCTGGAAAAATTGCAATTAACCCCCATGGCTTTTGCCTATTTACGAAAATACCCCTGCTAGTGTTGATTTTTCTCTTTGTTGTTTGCATTTATTTCATGCAACTATAAAATCCTAAAAAATCCCTAAAAATTAGCATAGCTTGCTTTTTTGTTGCTCTTTCATGCCATATTTTTATTTTGCATTTTTATTGCATTTAGTATTTATAAAAAATCAAAACAAGCATTTTCATCCCTATTTGCATTATAAAATTCATAAAAAAATATAAAATTTTTTGAAAAATTCCAAAAAATTATATGTTGTGTAATTAAGTGTGTTTTAACTTCAGACCAAAAATAATAAAAAAATACAAAAGAAGACCCCTAAAAATAGCAAAACCCCTAAAATCTTTATAAAATATTAAAAATTCTAAAAAATTCCTAAAAATCTAGATTCAGTTCTCTATATTTCTTTGTTTTATTACCTTTATTTTAAAATTAATTTGGAGGATTTTGGCTTCTGTTTCAACCTTTTGTTTTGTTCACTGTTTCAGTATTTTTGACTTTAAAAAATACCAAAAAAATTAAGAAAAAATAGAAAAATCGTAAAAACATTAAAAAATTATAGAAAGCCTAAAATATTTTATTTCCTGAATTTTGCTTATTTTTACATATTTTTATAAATACCTTATCTCTCTCTTTTCTTATTTTGCATATATATTTTATTTTATAAATTAAACGAAAAAATAAAATTATAAAATATATAAAAAAATACAAAATCAAAAATTAAAAATCAATATACAAAACCTTAAATTAAAAATAAAATAATATATAAAATTATAACCCACAAAAATAACACAATTAGACAAGTAACCACATTCATTTTTGTGCATTATTGCCCCGTTCTACCTGTCTGATCCCTGTGTTCGACCTCTACATTACTTGCACTATACACATCTTTGTTGTAGAGTTATAATAAATTTTAACTTTGCTCCGTTTTTCATGGTTTGATCTCTGTTGTGGGTTAATTGTTGTTTGAATTTCGGATTTCGCATGAGGTCAACACATCGATTATTGATTCGCCTTGTGAATCGACACAACCTCCCGATTTTTGGGTTCAACAGAAACATACATTAACTTTGAGACCATAAGTGGAATTAATTACAAAAAAAGGGTTAAGTGGTCTTTCCTCACCCTCACCGTCTCCCACCTCTTCCCCCTCCGTTGCCCCATGCCTCCTCCTTCTCCGCCCCAAGCCTCCTCCTCCTTCGCTCTCCTCCTCCTCACCTCTTCGCACGTAGCCTCCCCTCTACCCCCATCCTCCTCACCACCCCCCGCTCGCAGCCTCCCCCTCCGTATCTGTCCTCCTCATCGCTCAAACTGCAACCTCCCTCGTCCTCCTCACCCCTCCGCCCACAGCCTCCCGTTCCACTCCGTCCTCCTCATCCCTCTGCTCGTAGCCTCCCCCTCTGCCCCCGTCCTCCTCTCCCCTCTGCTCGTAGCTTCCTCCTCCGTTGCATCCTTCCCCTCCACCCTCGTGATCCTCACCCCTCCGTCAGCATCCTCCTCCTTCGCCCCCAGTATCCTCCTCCTCCTCACCCTCCGCCCGTAGCCTCCCTCCTCTGCCCCCGACCCTTGCCTCCTCCTCATGCATTCTCCTCCCCCAGCCTCCTCCTCCTCCGTCGTTGCTGCCCCTCCCACTAGCCACCTCACTAGCAACAACTCCCGATCACCATCCCTCTGCCTCCCATCACAGTCGGAGATGGTCACCAAGATCCACCTTTCTACCTCGCCTTCGATCAGAGAAGAAGCGTAGTCCTCCATAGTGCTTTAAAGTGTCAAAGAAGAAAGAGAGTTGTTGTCATCAGTCTTCGATCTAGAGAAGATGCTCTTGACTCACAATTCAAGCCTTAGAGAGGAAAAGATGTCCATCCGACCCCTCCCCCTCCAAGCCCTCCTCTGTCAGAACTCATAGATAACCTTGTTGGTTCTGGGATGGAGGAGGATGGTCGTGGCTCGTAGTTGAACTCTCTCCAACCATCAATGACGATGAACTTGGAGGGTGATGAGGTCGGATGGGTCTCCATGCTCCTTCGTTGTCTCTATCTCTGGTTGTGGGTTTCGATTTTGGGAGTGATCATTTTGATAAAACAATGAAGAAGATGATGATTTCCAGTTTTACCCATCTTACCCAAACTATGGTTTGAAAAAACCATGGTTAAGTTCAACTCGTTGATGACCAAAGTAACGGAAGGGCACAAGTGATAGAATGGCAAGAAGTCAGGGAAACAACTGATATTCCTAAAAAGTGAGGGGTATAACTAATATTACAATATCTCAGATGGGCACAACTGATAAAAACCCTTTAATATATATATATATATATATTATTCATATCTATATCTTGACCACATCATAACTATATCTTAAAATGCATCTCAAGATTATGTTAGGAACCTGAATCTTAACATATCTTAACATCATAACGATACCATTCGAGCTCGATTTAACTAGGTTAGGAACCTGGTTTTCTTATCAATTCGAATGACATTGAGTTGGGATATATATGTTGTCTTGTATATGAAAGATCAATGGTAGGAAGGGAAGGTGCTATTAGTTCTCAAAGGATGGAAGGCACGAAAAGTTGCCTTCCATGAGATGACAAGGTATTCAAAAGCTCACTAGTCTGAGTAGGGACTCATTCTTCAGTTATCTGAGGGTTGTGTATTTTCACTTTCTCTTTCGACAAAGGTTTTTTTGTAGCCTATATTCTTATTATTTTATGAGGACAAGTCTCCACAACATATGTCCTACATAATATTATAATTATGTTAGTACTAAAGATGCTTTATGCAATTTGGTCTTGAACCAAGGATCGTGTTAAATATTTGAGGATTTGGAGATATTGTGTTCATGCCAAAAACATGGACACAAGAAAGTTGAAAACTTGTATTAAAGATTGATACTTCATTGGTTATGTAATATATACCGGATTTATGATATTACAGCATGAAAGATGTTTGTTTCTAAAGATGTGAAACTTTTAGAACATGAATTTCTAAAAATCAAGACAACAATGAAATAAAAGAACTTATTAATTGCAACGAGCTTGACAATCCTCTAGAAATATAATATTGTGGTGCTAAAAATGATGGTACACCTTGTTGAATCGAATTTCTATAGCTTTAAATTTTATCTTTAAGTGCTTGCTCATTGCAACTCTTGAAACCAATTAATAAATAATTTTTTATTTGATTTATATTTCAGTGTCGAAGTCAAAGAGGCAAACGTTCAATTTAGGCAGAGTAGTAGATTATTTAGAATTAGGGTATTTTAAGAGCGTTTTTGATTTTTAAATTATTTTGAGAGGTTTAATATATATATATATATATATTTATGTTGTTTTATGTACACCTATATAATATGGTTTACATGTATAATGTTTTATAAATTGAGGAAAAGGAGGTCGTTACATGTAGCAGGCAATCTTGGCTACTACATGGTCATTTTTCACCATTTTTATTTTTTGGAAACTACCACAATGTATTTTCATCACTAAATCCCCCTAATATGCCATTCCAATTTCGTCGTAAACAAAGACTTATATGCCCTCCATCCAAAACAGGCCAATTACAATAATTCTAAGATCATTAAAATTACATGTTCTAGATGAAGGGCATGCGAGTCTCTATTTATGACGAAATTAGAATGGCATATTAGAGTGATATAGTGATGAAAAATACATAGTGGTAGTTTTCCAAAAAAATAAAAAAATGGTGAAAAATGATCATGTAACAACCAAGGTTGTCTGCTACATGTAACAACCTCCCTTGTATATATTTTATGTCTTTTATATTTTTTATACTTTTTATTTTAAATTTTAATATTTTACTTTTTTTATTTATTTTAGTAATGCAAAATGGATTAGGTTTTGAAAAGGAAAAAATATAAGGAATAAAGTGATCTTTTTGTATTTTAAAATACATATAAAATGCTAAAAAATTAAGTTCTAAAATGCTTTTATGTTTTATATATTTTCCCCTTTGTAATGCTTTTTGGGATATTTATATTAAGGATTTTGGAAAATAAATTTTTATGCAAACTACACAATTATTAATGTTTCTATAGCCAGTAATGGAATTTTTGTTTTTATTTTTCATGTGTAAAAATCTTTAATATTATAAAATACTTGTAAATATGTTTTTTTGATTTTTCAACAATTTTAAATGAGTTTTATAAGATTTTTATAAGATTTTATTATTTTAGCATTTATGGTAGATATTTGTATTTTTATTTGATTTTTTGACATTAGTTAGTGTGAAATGATATCTATATTGAGTAGTTATTTTGGAATTTTGTTACTATATATGTGGTTTTTTTATGATTTTTTAAAGTATAAGGGTAATTTTGAGTTTTTTTTATTTCTAAAAATAATAAATGCTTATATTATTCTAAAACTAAAATTATATATGATATAGTATTTTAATAAATATATATGTATATGTATATTTTATTTTAGGATCTTATCAATTGTGCCCCTCCGAGATATTGCAATATCAGTTATACCCCTCCCTTTTTTTGCAATATCAGTTGTGTCCCTAACTTCTTGCATTGTTATCATTTGTGCCCTTCTGTTAGCTTGACTGTCAATGAATTGAACTTAACCATGGTTTATTCAAACCATGAATCCATTAAGAGGGGTATAATGTCTTCCTCCTCTACCAAGCCATCCGTCTAGAACTCCTCCACCCAACCCTCTGCCCCGACCTCCTCCTCCATCACCCAAACTTCCTCCTCATCCACCTTGCCATCTCCCTGACCTCCTCCTCCTCCTCTGCCCAGCCAACCACCCTGAACTCCTCCACTGCTCAGACCTCCTATACCCAACATTATGCCCCAATCTTATCCTCCTTCGCCCAGCCCTCCGCCCCAACATCCTCCTTCACTGCCCTGACCTCCTCCTCCATCGATTCCCTCGACCTCCAGCTAGAGCAAATGGACTATACTTTGATGGATTCCAAGTGGAAAATGCAGCAACAACTGCTACTAAGGTGTGTGTGTGTGTAAGAAAAGGTGTGTTTTATGGGTGAAGGGTGATGAACCACCCAAAAGTAGAGGGATCCTAGCATTCGATCTTGAAGGGTTTGCGGTGCTTGACAAATCGTATACGACAATCATTGTGTCAATCGCTCTCTTGACTCTCAAATATCCACAATTAGGTGTGCCAACAATTAACCCACAATGCTCAAGCAATAAATAACAATGAGCGAAAATTTATTAAACACTACAAAATGATATGTATAGTATGCAAGTGTAGGGGTTAAACCACTAAGGAGCAATAGACACCACAAAAATTGTCAAAAGGCAACAAGTATTTTTGTGTTTTATAGGGATTTTTTATTTTTTTGTGGGTTTTTAATATTTATTTTTGAATTTTGAATTTATATTTTTTTATTTTGTTTTTAATTTTATAATTTTTATATATTTTATATATTTTCTGATTTTTATTTTTTGTTTACTTTTTAATGTACGTAATATGTATATATAGGTGTATATATATAAATAGTATAAATAATATATATAATATATAAATGAAAATCTAGAAAAATAACCTAAAGTACAATCGTTTTATTTTTAAGGGTACTTAAAATATTTTCGCTATTTTAATAATAATACTAATAGTAATATAATTAAATATATCTATATATAAAATATAGAATAATATATGTATATATACATCTATAAAAATGACCAAAATAAAATCTTTTTGTCATTTTCATATTTTCTCTGTTTTGGTATTTTTCTCATATTTTTTCTTTTTTGGTATTTTTAATTGAATAAAAATTTCAAAATAGTAACTTATATTAATTGGCTGAACTTTTTTGGAATTTAAACATATCTATCTAGCTCAAATTTTTTCAAAACCATTTTATTGTATAAATATATAATATGTAAGCTACAGTAACAGAAAATTAAAATTGTAGACTTTTTAAAGATTTTTAATAAATTTTATAAGGTTTTTAAGTTTTGTTTTCAATTTTAGTGTTTTTCTTTTGAGATTTTTAGTGATTTTTGGTTTATAGTTGTAAAATATAATAATAAAGATAATGTAATTTTTTTATACTTTTCCAAACCATTTTTCTAGTTTTTTATTTTTTAATGAAAAAGTAGTTATTGCAATATCTTTGAATTTTAAATATAGGAAATTATTTTAAATGACTTTACGAAATATAGATGTTATTTTATATAATGTCATGCACTTATATAATTTTCCTACAAATTTTTGATGTAAAATGATATTTTTAATACAAGAAATATAAGAAATAAAAATTGTAATATTGGTAGGGACCTAAATGCAATTTAAATAAAATAAAAATTCATTCTAGAGCAAAAATACAAACTACAAGGGCCTCTACGTAAAAATCTTATGAATATTTAATTTAGTACACATAATAGGGCATAAATGCAATATCCAAGAACATATAGGAGCTACTTGCAATTTTTCCTAAACGTTTTACACTTAAATGAAAATTTTAAGGACCAAACAATAATCTAAACCTGCAGGGGGCTCTTGTAAAAAGGCCCCCTCACGCGTACGGGCACACGAGGTAACGTGGCGATGGGCCCAAGTTTAAATAACAAGAGTACATGGCCTACTTGCAAATATGACAAAAGTTTTTAAACTGCAACTAAAATTTTATGGACTGTAATAAAATTACAAAAAACTGAGGGGTATGGAGTAAAATACCCCTCCTACGTGCGATCTGACGACTTATACCATTCACTAATCCATATGTCGCCTCTTGGTGGCTCGATGACGGTTCAACGATGCTTGGTGGAGATTAGATCTAGATAAGCATCCAACGGTGGAAGGTGATGAAGATTTAAGATAGTTGGACATTCTGCAGCGGGAACCAGATCTAACGGCAGAGAGTTACAGAGGAAGAATAGGGAAGAAGCTCTGCTTGGGCGAGCTTCTTCCGATGAGATCTCCAGCCTCCGATGGCTACTGGCACTGTGAGATAGTGCAAAAGGTTCCTAAAAGCCTTGCTTAGCTACTGAGGTTCTTTGTTGAGGTCCGAAGATTCACGGTGAAGCTCTCGAGGTCGAGGAAGATCCAAGGGACATGGGGCCTGTTCTTGGATCAAAATCGACACGGATGGGGTCTTTGCCCTCCTGGACCTGCAGGGTTAGTCCAAAAACACAAAAAGCAGATTCTCGGGGTCTTATTTATGGCGGAATGAGGCAGAATGGAGTCGGACGGAGGATCTCCGATGAGAGGCGACGGGTGAACGAGATGTGTCGAGGCGTAGGAGTAGCGATAGGGAAGAAGATTAGGGTGATAATTGGGTCGAAGAATGGCGTGAGACGATAGAACCATTAGCTGGAGCAGAGCTTTGATAAACTACGAATGATTAATTTAATGAAATAAAATATGAAAATAACTGAAATGAAAATTTAAACTACGCTAACCTAAACCTACGAACAAAAAGAAATGAAAAAACTAGGGCCCTACATCAAATAAGAGGGAGCCGGGCGAAGCTCCACCTGGTGGTGGTCGGTGATGCTCGAATCATCTCCTCTACACCTCGTCCTCCATGCCAACAAGTTCGATGACCCTTCTGTTGTCACCATAAAGATAGGGCATGTGAAAATCAGGAATTTTGAGGGCGAAAAGGGATTAAAATTCGAAGGGAGGCGGTGGAGGTGTATATGTACACGATGACTTTGACCAGGGTTTGCTCGTTGATTAAGGCTCCTACATTCGAGGTGTGATGCGTGTGAGAAATACCATTCCCTGAGGATCAACATTGCTGAAGGAATCAAGCCAAAAACATGAAAGATTTGTCGAGGAAAAATCGAGAAAAAATAATGGTCGGCAAGGTCTAACAGACCTAGGGGCGCAACAGGTCAGTTGGCCGATGAGTCAACCAATGTTGCGTCCCCATTGGTCCATGTCATCTGTTATAGGACAACCATCAATAAAAAGGAAAGAAAAATGAAAATAAAATAATAAATGATTTAATTAAATAAAACTCAAAAAATGAAATTATTTATTATTTTATGTAGTATGTTAATACGATTTTTATTTTTTCTAGTTTGTTTGTTGTATGTTACTTTTTATAGGCACATATATATGTATATTTACATATATACTATTTATTTTTTCTATTTTTTATTTATATATATTATTTATATATTTATGACTTATTTAAACACTTGTAAATATATTTGTGATATATTTTTCTGAAGTAATTTGTGCACTTTAATAAATATTAATGTTTATTATATAGGTATATGTATGTATAACTCATCTATGTATTTTAGTATATTTATTTGTTTTATTGTGATTTTCATTATTTTATTTTATTTTATTTTAATTATGTACATGTATTATGAATAATATTTACAAAATTATTTAAACATGTATTTTATTTTAATTATGTACATATATACTATGCATTTTTTCTATTTTCTTATTTATATGTATTATTTATATATTTATGACTTATTTAAACATCTGTAAATATATTTGTGATATATTTTTTGAAGTAATTTGTATACTTAAATAAATAGTAATGTTTATTATATAGGTATATGTATGTATAACTCATCTATGTATTTTAGTATATTTATTTGTTTTATTGTGATTTTCATTATTTTTTTATTTTAATTATATACATGTATTATGAATAATATTTACAAAATTATAAAAATATAAAAGAATGAAAAATATAAATAATAAATAAATTGATTATTTTATTCAAGTATATTGCACAATGAGGGTCGGAAATCTAACTTTTGCATCTTAACTCCAAATTGAGTGAAACTACTTCATTAAATAGATAATTTAATTTAAGGAACAACAAATATTATTTTGGTGAATTTTGAGTTCATATGAAGAAGATACATGTCTGGGAAGTTTCTATTTTGGATTTTTATTCTAGGTGTCTAGGGCACATTGTGCATTATTTTTAGATGAAATAAATTTTATATTTTTATATGTATTATTATCTATAAGTTTCTTTTAACTTTAAATTCAGCATTTTGTACCATATTTGTAGTATAAATATTAGATGTTATTTAATGCAAAATAATGTTATATACATGCATTTAGCTAGGGTTTGAAGACCAAAATGAAAGAATAAAGGTGATGAAACGGTGATTCGTCACTAGGATGGTGGTGATGATGGGTAGATATATAGTAGGTGGAAAGGAGGAGGAGTGAAGATGAGTAGGGAAGAAGAAGTAGGGAAAAAATTCTCCCATTGCAATAATAGGAGATTTCCAGAGATAAGTTTAGGAACCTCAAATGTTTGATTAATTGGTTTAAAAAGTGACTCAAAAAATTTGGAGAAAATCATATTTGAGATAGAGAAGAGTGATTTATCTGTGAAAATATAAAATTTTTGATGATTTGGTGAACATATGGAGATGCAACAAGGAGAGAGAAAATAAGAGGAGTAATGAAAGAAGAAGAGGAAGGGAGGAAGAAGAGGAAAAAGAACGAGTTACCTGGAGGAGTAGAAGTTGTAGTAGCAATATTCATGGTATAAATCGAGGAGCTGGAGGTGGAGGGGCAGAGGAAGATGTGGTCGGAGGAGGAGGGCAAGGTGCGAGGAGGAGGTGGTCGCATGAGGAAGGGCTGGAAGAGGGGGAGGGCAGAAGAGTTGAAGAAGGAGAAAATTAGAAGGATAAAAAACCTTTTTACCCTATATTTTTAATCTAATTACCATTGTATCCCCAAAATGTCCATTGAGGATATGGAGATGGACGACAACTAACCCAAAGGTCACAAATGATTCTTGTGGAAGACGTCAGGAGTTGAACTGATATTCCAAAAAAGAGAGGTATAATTGATATTGTAATATCTCAGAGGAGCACACTGATAAAAAATCTTTATTTTATTATATATTTTAACTGATATAGAATTAATTAGTGTGCATCTATTTACTATACTGTAGGGATGAAAAATGTAATTATAGGAAACTATAAGTACACACTATGGATAAAGCAAAAATATGAGGGAAAATGTGCATATAGAACCTTAAAAGAGTTTGAATGTAATTCACACAAGTTCAGGAGATATTCATGTAGTATGGCCAACTCACCTACCCAAAGCACTTGCCTGCTCAAAGTGGTGAAGGGCTGAGATGCACTCTCGACAATCTGATTGTGTGGCTCGTATTGAGCTGCGTGGCATGCTTGTAAGCATCATCACAATCTGATTGGAAGGTCTCTAGTCGAACATGTGAATCAGTTTCATATTAGATCGAATGACTTCTGAAATGAATCTCTAAACAAAATCAAGTATGTAAATGTGCGGATACGGATCAGATATTGGTGGTACCGCATTCTTATCGTTTTTAAAATATGGATACGGATACTGAAGTGGATATTGATAATCGCAAACTATATCGTTAGATAGATACAGACATAGAGATATATAATCATTATTCAGAAATGGATAATCTAGAAATGGATATGGATTATCCTACAAATAATAAATTTTTCCTTAGACTTAAATTCAATGTCAAAATTACACAAACTACAAATATAATAAAATAAAAAAATACAATCGTACGTAAAACTAAACTTTTATAACAAATAGTCAAACACTATAAGGTAAATTACTAAGAAAAAGTACCACAGCTATGCCTCACTTCACAACTAAGAGCCTCATTTTTGAAATGATATAAAAAAGGTATTAAACTTTCAACTTTATACTTTAACATCTATCTTGAAAGTTCGCATAAGAAGCATGTATTTAAGGTTAAAAAATAAAATGGGACCACTTATTGTTATGTTTCCAAAATAATACCCTACTTTTGAAACGAGATATATTTAAGATCTTTTTGTAATTTACTATATTTATTTTTCTTACAAATGACTCTAACATGCATTATATTACGTGTAAACTCATAATATATGTAGTTATTTGTTTATACATACGTTAATAAATATGTCAATGATATACACACACACACAAACACACATATATATATTTATAGTAATACGGATATCCGTCTATGTATCTATCCGAAAAATTTGTAACCCATACATATCCCTAAAAAAGTAAAAATGATATCCTTATCCGTATTAGCATCTGCAAAAAATAAAAAATCATATCTATATCCGTATCCGCTAAAATAAAGAACACATATTCATATCTTCTTAAAAATAGATATGATGACGGTCTGACATGGATATATCCATATCCGATTGCATCCCCAAATCCAGGGGCCTAATTGGAGGTTCTGTGGATCTTGGTTCATTCTTCCCCAAGATGTCTTCTCCAGGTAGTGCTCGGCCTTCAGATGATTACTTGATCCAAGTAACACTGCACTCGATCGATGCTCTTCAAGCTCCAGGTGATCTTCATCTTCAGATGATCGTTCTCAGATCTCTCCTCAAATGTCGGTTTCCTCCCCCGAGCGATGGTAGTGATCGAATCAATACTGCGGTGAAGCATGACTCTCCTGATTAGGCACACCTGCAAGAGAAGTTTTCGTGCTCGAGCTAATGGCTCAGCATTTTGGCATTCTGTACAGAAGATATGTATTGACGAAGGGCGTAATGGAGTGCTATGTTGTGATGTAAATGGTGGAGACGAACATAGAGGTGGAGTTGTGTGTGCATCAGTTGGCGGAAAAGGGTTGAAGCAGAAATGGAATATGAACGGAGAGGTGGAATTCATTTTAAAAATTTTACTTAGTGATATTTATATATATATAGTGAGAATATATTACAAAAATACATATATTTTAATATTTTCTATTATTTATATTTTTTAATGAATTTTACTTTTTATTTTATTAACAAAGAATATACAATAATATTAGAAAATAAAAAATATAAAAAAATTATAAAAATATAAATAAACGACTCAAAGTCAGTTGCATCATACGATCCTGAAACTAACTTTTATATATTAACTCTGATTTTGATGAAATCACTTTCATTTGAAAGTTAATTTTATAACTTGAATAAGATGAGTTTTCCCAATTAGGAGTTCATAAGTGAGTTATTATGTTCATAATTTTGAATTTTACAACTTTCTGGTTTGGAGTTCTGTAGGCATTTATGCAAAATTACTTTTGGAATATATTTTTATATTTTTCTTATGATTTATGTATACATGTTAGAAAAAATAATTAAGTTAATTGAACTTAGTTATTAATTTATATAAAATCAGGAAGTTTTATACATATACTTTATAATTATACTACTAAGGCCTGAAAATCGAAACTCACACATTTGCCCCTAGTTTCTTTTAATATTTTTAATAAATAGTTTAAATAGAAATAAAAGTTTAAAGGTGAATTTGATCAATTCGGATTTTCTTCAAATAGTTATAAACCATGAAAATTGGCTTTTATAGCGTTTTTCATGTTGGTTTTCTTCCATAATTTTAACTCCGTTATTTTGGTAGATTTTTCTCAAATGCTACTAATTATTATATTAATTTAAGTGAAGAAGATTTTGAAAAATATGTACACATGTGATCTGAATAAATAGATGAAAATTATACAATGTATAAATAATGAGAAATAGGTCACTTTATGAACAAAATTAGTTATTTTTGTGGTTTTCTTTACTTTTCCTTATTTCTCTCTATTTATTAGCTTGTCGACTAAGTTAGTATTGATTTGGTCCCTATATTAGTATCTAAGTCTATATACATATATAGACATATTTACAACCTTGTTTTATTTTTTCTTTCTTCTGTCAGTATTCTTAAATGTTTATTTCATTGATTCATTCATGAAGCATATACATGCAAAAGTTTGATAGTAACCAATATTTACATGTATTTGATAGAAAATTTATCATAAAACAAAAGAATAAGGATGATGAATCTCATATTCACCATCCCTTATACGTAAACTTTGCTTGTCCCTTAAAAAATACTTATTCAAAGAATAAGAAAGAAAGAACTTAGAATGAGTTTGTTTTCCTAAACCAATTCGTTAGAAAATTTTGAAGACAAAGCTTGGTCGGACTTTGGATTAATGATGCGTCGGAACTCAATTAATGTAAGGATTTTAAACTTAATACATATCGAGTTTCACAAATCTTTATTTACACTCAACTTAATAGTCAATTTAGATCTATTTCTTCATACTCACTCTCCATTTCCCATAAAGCCAACCAACTATAAGTGAAGGGTGTTAGCTCTTCCTACTTAAGGTGGTGAAAAAAACAAGTCCAGAAAGGCACCAAAATATTCCCTCATGTCAATCAACTTACTCCTCGTAGAATCAAGGTATTTTTTGAGTTCAAGTACAACTAACTACATTAAATTAGAATTAGTCTAACTTTGAGTGTGGTCAGTATTATCACATTTCTTGGGAGTCTAATCAATGTAGCTAAATCTCTTTAGGCAGGCATAATCAGGACAATTATTGTCATTTATTGCTTTGGATTTTGGCTTTGAATTTGTATGTTGGCGCACCATTCTTTTTTGTTGCCTTACATTTTTTATTTTCGATGGATCTAAAATCCTCCTTTCTATCCATTTATTTGAGAACACTGTTCCTTTTGTTCTTGAGTCATCAAATTATTCCTCATTCGAAGCGCTATTTCAAAGCCACTACTCGATCATTGAAATTCTCAGTCAACAGACAATGTTAGGACCACTACAGTACCACACATAGAGTGAGATGGTCTTTTACACATCTTATTTAATTTGAGATGAGTGTAAAGTGAAAGAGTTACTTTAGTTTAATGTGTTTCAAATATTATGAATGTCTTAATGTAATCTTGTTAGACACATAACTTGTTTCCCAAAAAATAGTCTTATGGAACCGAAAGAATTAAGTCACACGATCTGAAGAGTTGAAATTCCTATCTAATCAAGTTCTTGAGAATTTAAGTTAATGATGACCATGACCAAGCGCCATCTTTTGAATCTTTTACAAGTTATTGGTTTGAAAATCAAACTTATTCTGAAAAAAGCTATTGGAATGTAAGAACATCAATGAAAGTATTACAGTGTGGCCTCTGGTGACCTACACTATTCAAGGATGCCACATCATAAGTTAAAGGCTGCATCAACTGTAAGAAATTGAGGGGAACCCTCAGTTCCAAAGATTTCCTCTCAAGTTTATTCAGATCTTGGATTTTCTTATGCTTGCTGTACTCACTTTATTGGCCCATTTCCTAATAGTTACGGATTTGAATACATTCTTCTTGCCTTTGATTACATGAGTTGTTGGGTGGAGGTTGTTCCCACCCGATACATTGATAATCATATTGTTTATCACTTTCTCAAGGACAACATTATTGCATGGTTCAGGATTCCTATTCTTATTTCAGGCAGGGGTAGTCAGTTTAGAAACAAAGAAGTCAATAAACTTGTGAAGGAGTACGACATTGATCATCATGTTGCACCTCCTTACCACCTACAATCGAATGGCTTGGCCTACTTATTCAATAGGGAGATTAAGACAATCTTGTAGAAACTTGTTACATCGTATAGAAAGAACTGGCCTCAACTTCTTGTTTTGTTCTATGGGATTATTGGACTGCCTTTAAGTCTCCTTTGGGTATGTCTCTTTATCGCCTTGTTTACGGAAAGCCTTGCCATCATCCAGTGGAACTAGTTAGAGGTGCATGCAGGAAGAGAAAGTCAAGTCCATCTCACGGAACTTTGATTTCCATAGAAGAGGAGAGTCAGAGGGAGGTTGAGGCAAGTTCTTCCTTTGCCGGAAGGGGATACACAAATCTCTTTGTGCAGTAAATATCTGTAATTTGGACTCGCAAACTGGTGGTCTGAATCAGAGAATTGATCTGAATAGACTCTTAGAATTATGAGATTATGCATATGATAACAACCTGATGTACAAGAAGAAAGTCAAATGCTGGCATGCCAAGCATATCAAAAGAAAGACTTTCAATCATGGTCAGAATGTGCGGTTATTTTATGCGAAGTTGAAGATATTCTCGAGAAAATTGAAGAGTAAATGGACATGGCCATTTATAGTCAGAACTGTGTGTGATAAAGAAAGCATACTAATATCTGAGTTGTCATCTGACGTACAACCATTTGTGGTCAACGGATAGTTGCTGAAGCCATATTTATTCAATTAATGTGATATTGAAGAAGATCTCCCAATCACAACATCAAAAGATTCAGACAATGCTTCCACAATAATTTTCGATTAATTCTCTTTTCATTCTTTTTTCAACTCTTTCATTCTTCCATTATTTCATCATCTTCATCATTATTATTTTTAAGATGGCCGTATCCCAAGGATAGGGGGATGAGTATATTTGAGTTATTCTTCATTATTCTCTCTCTTGAAACAAGCCGAGTCATTGATTTGTGTACATTCTAATTATCGATCATCGCTGCTTTGTGTACAGTATGTTATACATAGGATTAGTTGATCCTAAGTATAGGGGGGATGATCGACTTCTTACTTTTTTACGTGAGTTGTTGTAGTATAGAATTTTCTTTACTTAAGCAAGTTATCTCATCCTTTATTGCTCTTTGATCACTATGGGGATATTTTTCAAGCTAAGTATTGGGGGTCGTATATATGTATATATACGTTCGCCTCATACTCTCATATTTTTAATAAATATTGATAATACACTATATATGGTAAGGGTATAGAATAAATCAATGTAAATAACTCTTGTAAATATGTGTGAAATTTTTTGAAAAATTATTTGTAAATGGTTTGAAATTGTTTTAGAAACGATTTTGAAAAATGGTTGTAAAATATTTTAAAAAATCTTTGAAAAACCTATGAAAAATCTTTGTAAAATGTTTTCAAATCATTTGGAAAAATATTCTTTTGTAAATATTTGTAAAAATTTTAAAAATTATTTGTAATTTTTTTAAAAAATTCTTCGAAAAATTATTAGCAAAATAATTCTTCAAATTGTTTGAAAAAATGTTTTCAAATTTATTTTGAAAACCCTATAGATAATATCCTTATATAAGTTCTTCAAATAAAACATGCATATACATGTATAAAAGTCTTTATAAAATTCTTTGTGAATATGTACAATCCTTATAAATACATTTAATTCATTAACCCCTCTTCAAAAATCCCTAAAAATTTGAAAAATATCTTCAAAACTTCATAAAAAATTGCCAAACTTTTTGCAAATCTTATAAAAAGTTTAAACCACAAATTGTTTTGCAAAAATATTTTCTGCATTGCATAATCATTTTTTAGAATGCTTTTGGCAATGGAACTAGTCTAAATAATCTGAAGATTGAAGCTTGATCTAGACCTTAATCTACTTAATTTCACATGAACCTTATAGGAACTGAAATTAAGACTTTTCAGGTCAATGAGACTTAATTCTTTGAGTCTAGATGACTATGTTTACATGTCAACTTGACTATCCTAAACGGAGTATTTCGAAGTGCACACATGACTCTTGTTGATAATGACCTAACTTGGATAAGCACTCTGCACCTAGCTCAACTCTGATGAGGTGGTGAGGACATGATTCTTTAACTTGAGAAGCACAATTGTGGAAACATAAGTCGCCAAATAGGTGGCTAGTGCCCCCAACCTGATGTGTGTTGCAATAAAGCTTTAAAAGAGGGATAGTCTACTAGCTCAAGAGGAAAAATTCCTTATGAAAATGATGTTGTATATTGCATAAAAAATGCAAAATAAAAAACTCAAAAAAATAGACAGGCAAAACTCAATGAAAAATTAATCCCCATTCGAGTATGTATCAAAAAGCAAGGCATTATACTTCAAAGTCAAAGACATCAAGCTTCCCTGCAGTTGGAGACTTGACTACAATGGTCAAGCACAACAGGATATGTGACTACACTGGTCACAATCCATTCTTTTCTCTACCCCCTTTTCTTGAGCTGGTTATACTTGAACTTAGAAGGAAATACCCCTGTCCTCGAGGAAAGAGTAGCTAGATTGGGGAATTAGGGTTATCCTTTGAGGGAGGCTATTTCTTATCGTTTCTTATGAGAAGATATACATTCACATACACTACACAAGTAAGATGCATAGTCATAAGGATTTTCGTATGAAAAGACTTATTCTTACCTCGCTATTGAGGCGACTTGAACAGAGCATTGTGGAACTTGAGGGTTGTTAAGTTTTAGATCCTATTCCCAATAAGGTTCCAAACACAATAACAATTCAAAGGTCTTAACTGAGATCCCAAACTTTAATTTGTGAAGATAAGTTTAAAAGTCATTGTAATCCTAAGTTCTTTATTTTCCTTTTCTTTATTTTCTCTTTTGTATTTCTTATTCTTCTAATAAATATTTACTATGGACTAACAAAGGTAAGTATAGAGAGGCGATGAATAGCCATTCATCTACCTTTATTCTTCCATTTTGTCTTTAAATCCCTATCACCACACTTGTAAAACTGCTAACTGTAAAAATTAACATTCATTTTCCACCTATAATTAATGCATAAACACTTGTATTAAATCCAAAATTACAGAATAAAGAAGAAGAAAAGAAAAATAAATGAAGTATCAAAGATACTGAATTATCCTAAATCCTGAGACCAAATCAATATTGACTTCGTCGGCAAGGAATAAAGTAGGGGGGGATAAGGGCCAAATACTGTACATAAATTCCTAGTTTTCACTCTATTAGTAGCCATTTTGACATTATTTTATTTACACTTATAAAAACTCTAAATAATAAAGTTTTCAACATCGAAGTCGTACGTATTAATATATAGATAATTATAAAAATGATTTCCAATAAAAATGATGCACAATGCAACTTGTACACACATATGAAAAAGCCACAAACCGAACTTCATAGATCAATATCTCATCTATATAAATTCAAAATTCACCAAACCCACCTCCATTGTTTTTTAAATTGAATTGTATATCTAATGAATGTTATTTCATTAAAAATAGAGTTAAGATATAAAAGCCGATTTTTTGGAGTACTATTGTACTATGTATATGTATAAAATATTCATATATTTTATTCTTTACATTTTTACTCTTCTTATATTTTTAAATAATTATATATATATTATATAAAAATATTATAAATATAAACATAAATAAAAACATGTAAGAAGACATTAAGATATATAGGTAATTATACCTATAATATATACATGAAATTATTTACCAATGTAAACAAAATTTTAAAAATAAAATAAAAATACTAAAATACGTATTTAATAATATTATAAAATATGTAAACATTATAATCAGTATATTAAATATAATATAAGATAAAATATATACAATGCAAGTTTATATACCTACATATACGCATTTAGAAACTCACACCTAACAATTAATGTTGTAAAAATAAATAAAAATCACAGAAAAATTGTTCAAAAATTAAAATATTTTTCATGTTTTAAGTTTTAATTAATAAAGTCATTTACTATTTTTTATTGAATTAACATTTAATTCATTTTCTCTTTTGTCCTGACTTGGTCCACGTAGACCAATCAAGGGCCAACATTTGTTTACTCTTGGTCAATTGTCCTTTGCATAGGCGACGACTTGTCAAAATATGCAAACATCCCATTTTTGGTAATTTTCCCCATTGATCCATTGATCCATGCCTCTCGACTCCTTCACGCATTGTCCACTTTGAAGTATGGTCCATCACGCCCCACACTTCGCCTCCTCATACATTCATCGATGAAAGCACAACCCTTAGATCTATCGAGCCTCATATTTTCTATATAAAAGAAAACCCACCAGTTTTGATTTGAGTTTAATTCCTCTTGAATCCTTCGTACCCGTAACGGTCAGTGGCTGGAGTATGTCCTTTGTTGTTGAAGATGGATTATTCAAAGGATCCTAACGTCTGGTCTTGGAGGGCCTATGGTGCCTGACAAGTCGGTTCCAACAGTTGCTGTATCGGCACCTCTCTCAGCTCTCGGATCCTGAACAATCAACAACAACAATGATCAAAACCCATAGATGTGTATGTGTAAAGAGATCATGCAAGTGTGAGTGATGAAATTTATTACATCTACATGAATTGTATATGAGGCAAGCAGGTAGAGTGTCATCCGTGGGAGCAAACAGGGATATATCACAAAAATGGAATCCAAATCAATCAATCAAACACACATTTTTGTTGGTTTTGCAGCACGTTAGGTTTTTGTTTCTTTTTGTGGGTTTTCATTTTTATAATATTATTTGATTTTTAATTTTATAGTTTTTATGAATTTTAATTTTTCAAATGTTTTTTAATTAATATTTATATCAAATATGTAATAATATATAGGTGAGAGATATATAAAGAGAGAAAAAAGGAGTCTTTTTGTATTTTTATATATAGTAAATAAAATCAAAATGCACAAACAAGGTTTTTGTATTTTATATATTTTCCTCTATTTTTTGTAATTTTAGTGTATTTTAAAGCTTTTCTGGATCTTTAAAAATTAAAATACACAAAGTAAAGTAAATAAAAAAATACATGAACTTAAAATGTATCTAATAATATTTATCATATCATAAATGATCCAAAAATATTTTTCTTGTATAATAGACAAAACAAAGAAAATGTGAAGCTTTAAAATGTTTTTTTGTTTTTCTATGATTTTTATGAGTTTTTTAGTTTTTCTATATTTTGTAAATTTTAAGATTTTGCATTTTATATTTTTTAACAAATTTTGGATATATGATAAAATATAATAAAATATATTTACTCTATTTTTGGTAATTTTTAGAGTTATATTTGAATTTTTATGATTTTCATAGGTCAAAACAGTAAAATATAACACATTTTGCAACTTTTTTAAATAAGAAATTAATAATAAATACTTAATAAAGATATAAATGATATAATGGTATAAGGTTTTTAAAATAATTTTTCTGAAATTTTTGGAGTTAAGTAGCTAATTAATATAAAAAAAACAATGACAAATAATTAATGCAGCAACATTGGGACCATTCTACAATTTAAGAAACCATAGGTACACAATTATAACAAAATAAAAAAGTCCAGAGGACAATCCACAATTTATCTAATTAATCAAGCAATTAAAAAGGACCTGGGAGGGGTGGGGTATTCCTATAAATAAACAAAGGTCCAGGGCTATCCATGTAAATATCCTAAAAAAAATATAAATTAACTTTAAACTAGCAGGGACCAAAATGCAATTTCCAAAAATATTTTCAAAGTTTTCATAACAAGTCCAAGAAATCACATGACAAAATATGCAAAATACCCACACAACCCTCACGTGGGACACGTGAGGTGATGTGTCCAGGACTAAAATGCAAATATCAAATGCCTTATAGCTAAAGTTGCAAAATATCCCAATTTTTTTATATTGCAGACCAAAATGTAAATACAAAAATAGGAGGGATTATGTGCAAAATACCCTCTCCTAGTACATGAATAGATGACTAAGATTGATTCACTTGAAGTAATCGACGGTCGTGGGGGGCGGTACTGGTTCAAGCACGTGCGACAGAGATTAGAGATGTGACATACGATTCCTCGGCTAGAGAGGTGCTTGATCGAACGTCAATTGTGCGATATGAAGAACAGTTCTTCATCGGACAGTGGAGACGACATCGAAAAGAATGATTGAAGAACAGTTACTTGACGACTTTGGATCTAAGCTCCTGAGCAGCTCCGACCACCTCCCGCATTACTGATGGTCGGGAAATGCTTCTAGTAGGTGGTTGAGCTTGCGGGTGGTCGGAATCAAGTATGAGACCCAATGATTGGGTCATGTAGGATGAAGATGTAAGTAAGACCTGGAGCACATTCATTCTGACTTGGGACCTCTTATATGGGGTCCTTTGAAGCTGGAGCATGCACGGATAGAACCAGGGCTTGGAAGTGGAGCTTCCATGGCTAAAAATATGCAAGGGAGAGCATGGATGAGATAGGTCAGAGGGTCTCTGATGATGGGTGATGGGAGACTCGAGGATCTGATCTTTGCGAGATCAGGGTGGAAAAGGTGATTTGGGAGCTGGAGAAGGGGTCAAGAAGTTGATGGGGGCGGAAGGAGTGGCTGAGTCAGAGTTGAAGTAATGGAAATAGGTGTCGGAGCTTCAAGTTTCGGTGAGGTGTCATTTTTTTTGGATTTTTGAGTAATTTAAGAAAATCAAAATGAGGAAGAAGAAAAACTATGTTATTGAAGAGCTAAGGAATGGAAGCTCCTAAAGAAAACATAGCTCCCCAAGGTGGATCACTTGAGAGCAAAGCTTCACTGGGAAGAGCTCCGGTGAAGTGGACGCGCATCCTCCTCCTTGATGAACCCTAATTTACCCTTCTAATTCAACCAGATTAACGATTAAATTTAGATAAATGTTTGTTGCAATCGGGCGAATCGAATGCGTCAAAGACCATTTAATTTATATATCAATTAAATCGAATGGTCGATTTATTTTTTTTCTTGGGCAAGCCCAAGGTCAAACTCAGGGACACGAGCTTCTTTAGGGGACACGAGCCTCTTTAGTATCATTAAAACTCTTATTATTTAGATTAAGTGTTGAAGTAATGCTACATAGGTCAACCAATGCATGAAGATATAATTCATAAATAAACATGAACAAATTTTTGTTATTTTATTTTTAACATGCAAGCAACAAGATGCAACAAAATGTAATGAGAATATGCCCTAATTAGATTAAATACATGAGTAATATAAGATCATCAATTTCAATTTCCATTTACGAAACAACTCTCATTGATATGTCATAACAAGGCTTGAGAAGACATTCTACAAAAAGGACTGGGTTAATGAATTTAATCATCATGAATCAGAATGTCAAATAAGAAATCCCATCACGCCATCAGATAGATAATGAAATTAGCTTCGAAACGAGACCAAGATCAATTAAAAAGGAGCTAGGATGCTCAAGATATTCATGAAATAAAGCAGGGGCATAAATGCAAGAAAACATAAAAGATAACTAGCAAACAGGTCCTTGGGAGGGACTGAAATGTAAATAAAATTAAGTGCAGGACCTTCCCTGTAAATAACCCTCACGTACGGGGGTATTTTTGCAATTATTAAAAACTGCAAGGGCTTGAATGCAAAATACCCCAGACGCACGTGGCATGCACATGCTCTGGGGACCTGGATGCAATTTGAAGAAGTTACGGGGGCCTTGTTGTAATTTACCCCAGATTGCACGTGAAAAACACGTGGGCCTAGGCTCGGTTGACTCTGGAGGCTCGGAGTAGGCTCGAAGGGCTCTGGTGCTTCAGCAGATGGCTAGGAATAGGCTCAGGCTCGGTGTAGCTTCGACGAGGCTCGGATAAGGCTTGGTTGCTCCGGGCCTGGCGATTCGTTGGAAGCGACGACGCGGCTGAATAATGACCATTGGATAAGCACCAAGGGGTGCCATCCAACGGCTGCTACTACTGCTCGGTGCTTTTTCCTCCTCCTCGGGGTGGCGGTGGGATTGGACCTCCAGCGATGCGGCTGCAGCTCTGCCAACAACTCCCAAGCCCGAAGGAGCTCCCTGGGACATCTTGGGAACTGGTCGAGGTAGCTGGGACCCAGGGCGAGTCACAAGACGACCGGGAATAGGCCCTCGAGGCTTCTTCGTCGGAGACGGAGTATGCCAAATCCTCTGCGATCTAGCTCCGGCCAATGAACATGTATGCACCTACAAAGGTGAATTCTAGCCGAAGCATGCAAGTATGTTGTGATGCAAGTGAGATGGAATGAGTGCTAGGCCATATGGGGCGAAGAAGGCGGCGACCTGAGGTTCTCCACCGAAGAGTTCGGAGGAGAGGGAGGCGAAGTGACCTGGGGTTGCGAGAGAGTGGGAAGGTGGGCGGAGTGGTGCGCGAAGATGTCCGAAGGTGGATGAAGCTCAAGAGACGATTAATGGATGGTGAACGAGCGTGTGGAGTCCTAATTAATCAAGAGAAAAGAAAGGAAAATGCAAAGAAAGATCAAAGGGCTTACCTAGTCAGAATTTGGTGAAGGCGGCGGTCTATGCTGAGCTCCGAGGGGAGCTCAGATCATCGCTGAACTCCGACGACCCCTCGGAGCAGCTTGGCGATGGCTGAACATCGCATGCCTGACCGACATCAGCCGGGGGTCGACGCTGGGGGCAAACGTCATATTCGCGCTCCATCGTGCTTCCTCGCTGTCACCGAGGAGCGGAGGATTGCTGGGCATGGCCCCACGTAAAGGCGGAGGAAGTCTGGAAGTTGCGGAGGCACGGTATTTGAGGCAGAGGTTGGTGGTCCAAATGATGGTCGTCATGGGATGAGAGGGGGATATGGAGCGTGAGGGAGAGGGATGAGTGGTTATACGTGCGCCGCGAGGATGAAGGAAGAACGGTCGTGGGTGTGGGCCTGTTTGTGGGAGGAGAGGTTGATCGTGAAGGTGGGAGAAAAATAAAGGGTGAAGCGGTCGCATGAGGTTGGCGACATGGGCGAGGAGGAGATATGAGGTAGACGACGAAGTCCTGACCGTTGGATCTTGCGATCCAACAGTTAGGAGAAGGCCGCACATGAGAAGCGTGGGTTAAATCATCGGAAGGTGGATCAAAGGGTGTAAGGAACACCATGTGTCGATATAAGAGTGCAACACTAGCGAACGGTTACGATGAAATCATGAGCTTAATCGAAGGGTGGACATTGGTTGCGGGAAGACACGACTGTGATGGAAGGGAAGAAAAACGATCAGATGGTGTTGGAGTTAACACGTGGCGAAATGTGGTGAAGGCGAGAATTAACGGAGGGGATGAGATTAGGAGACTTAATCCAAGGACTGAGATTAAAGAGGGAATGGACGGCTTGGATCTGGAGAGGAAGAAGTTGATCGGAAGGCAGGAAATGGTGAGCGCGTGGCACGTGAAGAGATGGGCCACGTGGCGCAACCAGAAGGCGCCGCATTGCCCAATCAGGTTATTTGGGGAAAGAAAGTGAAATAAGAGGGAGAAGGAGTCCGATTTTGGAAAAACTCAAAACATGAAAGTTGTAGATCTTGATGAGATCTATAACTTTAATGTTGATAAAAAATGGAGAAGAAGTCAAACAAAGGTAAAAATATTTTTGAGATCATTTTTAAAGGCTTAAAAACACTACGATTTTTAATTTGCTATTTTTTTGTATCTTTAATTTATTCAAGGGGTCAGATAATTACAAGGATTAGTCTGATTATTATTGACATTTAGTTTAAGCTAGGGGGTTAATATCTACGAATTAAGAGCATGAAACTGGGTTTCATCAACCCCCTATACTTAAACTATGCTCGTCCCTGAGCATCACAAAATGAATGAAAGAGCTGGATTAACCCCCTTGTGCATGCGCGTACAGGATCTGATCTGTTCAAGTCCTCTCAATTTTAGAGATCCAAAATCTCAGAGTTCAATCCAGCCTTAACCAAGAGGCATCCAATTCCTCTAATTTTCCAGACTCTCTCTTTGATACATATAAACTAAGGATATGAACTTAAGTGTTGAATGCATTTACGAGAGTAGAGTCAAAACGTCACCCAATGTCTCGATCCAAGAGACTCTCCTAAGAACCCGATTCTCAATACTAGGGAATAAACCATTTCTTGCATCCAATCCACCGTTTCTTTAGTTGTCAGACTTGAAAGTGTAGATGATGGCCAACTGGTGGAGTTCATAAGATTGTGTCATTTCTTCTCCCCCTCTCATTGGAACAAGGATTCTCTCAAGTGCCTTATTACTCAACGCATATTTTGATGTTAATCAGTGCGCCCGTCAAGAGAAGTTGGAGTCATCTGCACTTGTTTTCCTGGGAGTACACCGGGGTTTGCTTTTTTTGAGTACCTATCATACCTTCTACACCCAAACTTGTAGCATTTACGATGCAGAGCCCTTTTTTGGTGCAAGCCCGACTCCTGGTCCTAATAGCGGCGGTCCAAGTGGACACTTTGATAATGGTTGGGAGCGCTCGCCTTGATGGAAGCTCTTTTTGATATTTGACTTTGTAGAATGAGAGCTTTTCTTTAACCTTTCATTGCTTTGTAATATTTTGGCTAGCTCCACTACTTTTACCAAGAGTTGGCGTACACTGATAAACAATTTTTTATTTATTTCACACCCTGACACTTAGGTAAATATCAAGAGATTAGTACAATAACCAAGTTCTCAAACTGGCTAAAATGCTGACACTCAGGTATCATGAAGCCTTCAATGATTTTATCCCATCCTCGAGCATCATTAGATCAAATCCAGACTCAAATCCCTCATTCCAGTCCCTCAAGTGAAATTTCAACTCATCTCATCGAAATCGCAGTCGTGCATGTGATGTGCTGATCATATTCTTAAGGTGGGAGACTAAGCATGCAATATAACACGTAAATCTAGAATCCTAGGGGAATGTGGATGATTAAGTTGAAGACCCTGATGGCTAAGGCTGGTTGACCTAAAATCTCAAGACCTCATAAACTGAGTTTTCTTAAACATCACCAACCCTGTGTGGAAGTGAAAAATGTAGGGGATTTCTTCAAACTCCTTCATCCAAGTTTTGATTTTTTTAAAACTTTAAGAGACATCATGACTGCCTAAACTCAAATGAGTAGATGCATCTGCATTCAGCCAGTATAGGTGTAAGTACAGGCCGGAGCCCGTTACTGGAGGACGGAGCCTTACGCGATGTTCTCTAAACCACCTCCTCTGCTAAGGGCAAACTCTCATTGAACACAGCTACTTATTTGGGTTTAATAGTCACTTTTGACTCTTAAAGGATTTTTGATTTTTTCTTCATTTTTATGGAAAGTTAGAACACAGGTTAGACTCAACTTTCCTTCAAAGAAAATAATTTTCAACACTATGTCACACAAATAAAGATTTTCCAGACATTTTTTCCAAAGATTTTTCAAAATAAGAGAAACTCATTTTTTCAAATCATTTTCTAAAAATATTTTTCTTTGAAAATAGTGTAACATAATATAGAAAAGCTTTGAAAACAAATTTGTCCACTTAGTTCAAGAGATTATACTTCAGCCAAAAAGTTTTAAATTTTTTAAAATATAGCTAAAGTATATATACTGTATATACGGTATATCCCTATACTTAAACTTTGCTATGTCCTCATATCACTAGATGATACAAGGTCATAGGTTTATTTAAGTATAGAAAATTATACTTGAACTGAGGTGGGCTCCACCTATACTTAGGTTAGAAATAACCTAAATATCATGGCAAAGAAAGATGAGTAATAAAATCACAGGGATTCAGGTTCCTCCTATACTTAGGCTGAGAGTATCCTAAGTATACAGATGGATACTTTATGTTGGGAGAGACCTGAGGTGAACAAAGAAGAAGGATGGATCAACAAATGAGCGGATGAATCTTCAGATATTAATGGAGTACTTAAGGACTAGGGGAGGGTTTCGGAGCATTCATGGCTCAAATAAGCATGCAACACCCTTTGATTTCACACGTGAAACCAACAAATGTTGGTTTATTATCTTGTCATTTTTATTGGTCATTAAAACATTCTAATTTACGGGGGAATCAAGAAAATTGAATAAAATCAAACTACATAAACACGGATGTTGCTCTCCCAAAACAAGGTTTTACTCCATTTTAGGTTGACTTGCAATTATCAGTCCCAATTTATTTTCTTAAGGTTATCATTGATTTAAGGTGAGCACATAAATCGAGAAATCATCGTCTACCGCTCATTTCGATTTTCCATTAACCTAGGTGATCAAGCCAGGAAGGGAGGTCGAGAAAAAGTCATGCAGTCGGAAAAAATCATGATCTAGACTAAGCGAGAAAACATGTTTCCTTAGCAAAAATTCGTGAAAAACTCGGACTGAATTAAAATCCAAATCCAAATGTATGCAAGTCGAGAAGAAAACCACACCTAACATGCTTCTATTAGCAGGGAAGAACATTTTTTAATTTTAGCTAGGTGAAGTGATGTTTATGTGCGTCTTAATTAATTGTGTGTCCTACCTGCGATCAAACACGTAAAATAGAGAATGTGAAAATAGCTCGAAGAGTTGCGTGCCTGGTCCTAGGTCGACACTCAAGTGGGGCGATCCCCACATAACCACATATAAGTTGTTCATTTACAAGCGCGAGTCTTCAATCGAAGACTGTTGTAAAGATGATTATTACATGAAATGGAATAAAATGCAAGACATTTTTTTTCTTCGATTTCTCTCTAAAATTGCTTCTGCGACTCCTCGCAGTGGGGAAACACCTGCTCCTCGCCTCCTTGAACGTCAAGGTCCCTGTCACAAAAGCAAATGTTAGATATTAATCGAAAATTTTTTAATGATGCAAGACAACATGAACAAATTGACCTACAAATTAAAAACAAACATTTAACTAAATAAATAAAAATCTAAATGCGAAAGATGAGCCATGTCCCCGGTAACGACGCCATTTGACGAACCCTAATGTACCCTTCTAATTCAACCAGATTAATGATTAAATTTAGATAAATGTTCGTTGCAGTCGAACGAATCGAATGCATCAAAGACCATTTAATTAATATATCAATTAAATCAAATGGTTGATTTATTTTTTTACTTGGGCAATCCCAAGGTCGAACTCAGGGACACGAGCCTCTTTAGTATCATTTAGACTCTTATTATTTAGATTAAGTGTTGAAGTAATGCTACATAGGTCAATCAAGGCATGAAGATATTATTCATAAATAAACATGAAAAAATTTTTGTTATTTTATTTTTAACATGCAAGCACCAAGATGCAACAAAATGCAATGAGAATATGCCCTAATTAGACTTAATACATGAGCAATACAAGAACATCAATTTCAGTTTCCATTTATGAAGTGACTCTCATTGATATGTCATAACAAGGCTTGAGAAGACATTCTACAAAAAGGACAATGTTAATGAATTTAATCATCATGAATCAGAATGTCAAATTAGAAATCCAATCATGCCATCAGATAGATAATGAAATCAGCTTCAAAATGAGACCAAAATCAATTAAAAAGGAGCTAGTGTGCTCAAGATATTCACGAAATAAAGCAGGCTCATAAATGCAAGAAAACATAAAAGATAGCTAGCAAACGAGTTTCTGGGAGGGACTGAAATATAAATAAAATTAAGTGCGAGGCCTTCCATGTAAATAACCCACACACTGGGGGTATTTTTACAATTATTAAAAATCACAAGGGCTTGAATGCAAAATTCCCCAAGCACGCATGTGATGCACATGCTCTGGGGACCTGGATGTAATTTGAAGAAGTTCCAAGGGCCTCACTGTAATTTACCCCAGATTGCACGTGAAAAGCAAGTGAGCCTAGGCTCGGTTGACTCTGGAGGCTTGGAGAAGGCTCGGAGGGCTCTGGTGCTTCGATAGATGGCTAGGAATAGGCTTGGGATCGGTGTAGCTTCGATGAGGCTCGGATAAGGCTTGGTTGCTCCAGACCAGGCGGTTCGTTGGAAGCGGTGACGTGGCTGAATAATGACCGTTGGATAAGCACCGGGGGGTACCATCCAAGGGCTGCTTCTACTCCTCGGTGCTTCTTCCTCCTCCGCGGGGTGGTGGCAGGATTGGACCTCCGACGATGCGGCTGCAGCTCCGCCAACGACTCCCGGGCCCGAAGGAGCTCCCTAGGACATCCTGGGAACTGGTCAAGGTAGCTAGGACCCAGGGTGAGTCGAGAGACGACCGGGAATGGGCCATCGAGGCTTCTTCGTCGGAGACGGAGTATGCCAAATCCTCTCCGATCAGGCTCCGACCAGTGAACATGTATGTACCTGCAAATTTGAATTCTAGCTGATGCATGCAAGTATGTTGTGATGCACATGAGATGGAACGTGTGCCATGCCATATGGGGCGAAGAAGGTGGCGGCCTGAGGTTCTCCTCCGGCGAGTTCAGAGGAGAGGGAGGCGAAGCGATCTGGGGTCGCGGGAGAGTGGGAAGGTGGGCAGAGTGGTACGCGAAGATGTCTGAAGGTGGATGAAGCTCGGGAGATGATCAATGGATAGTGAACGTGCGTGTGGAGTCCTAATTAATCAAGAGATAAGAAGGGAAAATACAGAGAAAGATCGAAGGGCTTATCTGGTCGGAATTTGGTGAAGGCGGCGGTCTATGCTGAGCTCCGAGGGGAGCTCGGGTCATCGCTGAACTCTGGCAACCCCTCGGAGCAGCTTGGCAGTAGATGAACGCCGCATGCTTGGCTGACATCAGCCAGGGGTTGATGCCAGGGGCGAACGTCATCTTCGCGCTCCATCGTGCTTCCTCACTGTCACTGAGGAGCGGCGGATTGCTGGGCATGGCCCCACGTAAAGGTGGACAATGTCTGGAAGCAGCGGAGGCGGGGTATTTGAGGGCAGAGGTTAGTGGTCCAGATGATGGTCGTCGTGGGATGAGAGGGGGATATGGAGCACGAGGGAGAGGGATGAGTGGTGGTACGTACGTCACGAGGATGAAGGAAGAACGGTCGTGGGTGTGGGCTTGTTCATGGGAGGAGAGGTTGACTGTGATGGTGGGAGAAAAACAAAGGATGAAGCGGTTGCGTGAGGTTGGTGATGTGGGTGAGGAGGAGATTGGAGGTAGACAACGAAGTCCTGACTGTTGGATCTTGCGATCCAACGATCAGGAGAAGGGTGAAAATGAGAGGCGTGGATTAAATCAAGGGAAGGTGGATCAAAGGGTGCAAGGAACGCCACGTGTCGAGTTGAGAGTGAGGCGCTAGAGAACAGTTGCGATGAAATCCTGAGCTTAATCGAAGGGTGGACGTTGGTTGCGGGCTGTGATGGAAGGGAAGAAAAACGATCGGATGGTGTTGGAGTTGACACATGGTGAAATGTGGTGAAGGCGGGAATTAACGGAGGGGATGAGATCAAGAGACTTGATCCAAGGACTGAGATTAAAGCAAGAATGGACGACTTGGATCTGGAGAGGAAGAAGTTGATCGGATGGCAGGAAATGGTGGGCATGTGGCGCATGAAGAGATGGGCCGCATGGCGCAACCAGAAGGCGCCACGTGGCCCAATCAGGTTATTCAGAGAAAGAAAGTGAAATAAGAGGGAGAAGGAGGCCGATTTTTGAAAAACTCAAAACATGAAAGTTGTAGATCTCGATGATATCTACATGTTTCATGTTGATCAAAAACAGAGAAGAGGTCAAACAAAGATAAAAATATTTTTGAGAGCGTTTTGAAAGGCTTAAAAACACTACGATTTATAATTTGCTATTTTTTTTGTATTTTTAGTTTATTCAAGGGGTCAGATAATTACAAGGATTAATCTGGTTCTTATTGATATTTAGTTTAATCTAGGGGGATAATATCTGCGAATTAAGAGCATGAAACTGGGTTTCATCACTCCTTTGTCAACACCCAAGAACCGGTGTCCAGCCTTCCTTTCATAAATGCAAAGTTCCTTGGGGTTCTAAGGGGTTATAGATGGAGATGGATGATCAAGGGAGCAAAGGAGGAGGTGGATGTACTAGCTAAAAAAGCAAAAAGGGAATTTAGGATTTCGGCTCGACCATGGGACAAGGATCAGATCAGGACGATCCACGTGAGAGAGCATGATCCGATCTTAATTTTTCAAAAAGGAATTGGTCCCAAAGGGGCAATGGAATTCATGTGAGAAATCAGTAAACTCGGTGCCTTGACTAGATCTGAGAAGCAGTAGAGAGAGGAGGGGTTGTTGACCTGAAGTCAACACTCCAAGTTACGCGATTGGGCCACGTAGGTGCCACATATGCACAAGAAGGCAAAAGTAATAATAAAAAAATAAATTAAAATAGAAAATGATTTTATATGAATAAACTTAAAATAAGAAATTTGTTCTATATTTAATAAGCTATTTTTAGTGATTTTATTTATTTTTACAAATTAATTTATAAGTAGTTAATTTTTACATGTAATATTATATGTATAAAACCTATATATACAATATTTTATTTTTATTTAGTATTTTATATTCATTAGTTTATATACATAATTTTTTTATTTACACTATATTTAAATACATATGCACATATTTTTTTATCTACACTATATTTAAATACATATGCACATATTTTTTATTTTTCTGAAGCTATTTATGCAAATAAATAACTTACATTAACATATATTATAGGTAATTTTTACATATATTTACCTATAAAGTAAATTATTTATTTTAATGATTTTTTAACTATTTTATTTTAGTGTTATTACGTACATGTATTATAAGTAATATTATAAATATGAAAAGGTGAAAAATATAAAGATAAACTATATTGAATATTATATACAAGTATATTGCACAATGAGGTGCATAAGCCAACTTCTATATCTTAACTCCAAATTGAATGAAGGAACTTCATTAAATAGAAAATTTAATTTTATGAACTATAATGGTGAGTTTGGTGAATTTTGAATATGTATGGAGGAGATACATGTCCGAGAAGTTTTTTGCAGCTTTTTATTTTGTGTGTCCCAGGCACACTGTGCATTATTTTTGTATGAAATATTTTTTGTATTTTTTATTATATTTTTATGTACAATATTCATGTTCAAAATTTATTTATTTGAGATATAAAATATGAAAAATAAAATATGTGCCAAAATGTATATATTGACAAAAAGAACTAGGGTTTTAGTTTAATTTTTGTATAGATTCGTTGCCCTATCTCCCCCTACTTTATTCCTTGTCGACCAAATCACTGCTTGACTTAGTCTTGGGGTTAGGCTCAGTCAGTATCACTGAAACTTCCTTTATTTTTCTTTTCTTTCTTTATTCATTCATTTTAGGGTTTAATTACATGTGTTTATACACATTATAGAGATGAATATACAAGTGCTAATTAAGGTGTGTTATTGATATTTACATGCATTTATCTAGAGATTAAGGCCTAAAATGAAAGAATAGATGTGCATGAATGGCAATTCATCACTTGTGACAGGAGGTGATCCTCTCGATTGGCGGTGAGGAAAAGATCGATTTAGAGGTGATTTAACCATCGCCAGAGAAGCTTCTCCTAGCGGTTCTGCTTCCCAAGTCCTTGATGAATCTCCAGTTCATCACCTTTATTCTTTCATTTTCGCCTTAAATCCCTAGCTAAATGCATGAATATATCATTACTTTGTTAAATAAGCATATTTAAATTTTTACAAAATATTTTATAAAATATTGTACATTTTTTGTATTCAAGTCCAAAATAAAAGAATAATAGAAGAAAATAAAAAGAAATGAGACACCATAGGTGTTGAGTGACCCTAGCCTCTAAGACTCGATCATCATGATGACTTAGTCGATAAGGAATAAAGTAGTGGGAGATAGGGCGGCTAACTACACAAATTACGAAGTCTTAAAACCCCAAAAATATAGGCCAATAATTACCTTTTGGGCCATATTTTATTCTTTATTATTTACACATCAAATAAATTAATTTTATACATGAAAGTTATAAATAAAAATATTTAGAAAAATACAAAATTTCTTTCACATAAAAATGATACACAGTGTACATTTTATACTCATAATAAAAATCCAAACTTCCCAGACCGATATCTTCTCCATATGAACTCAAAATTGTACCAAAATCATCTTTAATTGTATATAACTTTTAATAAGCTATTTAATGAAGGTGGTTTCATTTAATTTGGAGTTAATATGCAAAAGTTAGGTTTTGAACATCTATTGTATAGTTTACCTAAATAAAATAATCATTTGATTTATTTTTACCAACAACAACAACAAAGCCTTTTCTCACTATTAAGTAGGGCCGGCTACATGGATTCTTCTCCTCCATTTAGATCTATCTTGGGTCAATCTTGATCTTATATCCAAAAAACTAAGATCCCTTCGTATAGTCTCTTTCCAATACTTCTTGGGTCATCCTCGCCCTCTCTTAGCTGGCTCAGCATCCCAACACTCGTATCTCCTACCTGGTGCATCAGTTGACCTTCTTTGCAAATGACCAAACCATCTTAAGCAATTTTCTCCCATCTTATCCTCGATCAGAGCTACACCAACTTTATTTCTGATTGCATCATTCCGAATCCGATCTTTACGTGTGTGTCCACACATCCACTTTAGCATTTTCATTTCTGCTACAACCATTCTCTACACATGTCTATGGTTCTCAGGCCAACATTCAGACCCATAGAGAATAACTGGTCTCATGGCTGCTTTGTAAAACTTTCCTTTAATTTTTAAAAGAATTTTCTTATCATAGAGAACAATAGAGGCTCCTCTCCATTTTGTCCATCATGCATATTCTATTAGTAAAATCTCCATCAATTTCCCCATCATGTTGCAAAATAGATCCCAGATATCTAAAAGAATCTCTTTTCCGAATGTTATCATCACCAATCTTCACCTTAATTCATTCACCATTTCTTCCATCAAAGGTGCACTCTATATATTTGTCTTGGCCCTACTTATACAAAAACCTTTAATCTCCAATGCATGTCTCCAGACCTCAAGCTTCTCATTACTCCATCGCTAGTCTCATCAATGAAAACAATATCATTAGCAAATAACATACACCAAGGTAACTCATCCTGAATGTGACTTGTCAACTCATCCATAATCAAAGTAAAAAGAAATGGACTCAAAGCTGAACCTTGATAGAAACCAATGTTGATGTCAATATAGTCAGTCTTCCCAGGCGGGGTCCTTACACAAGATAAAGCCCTATCATACATATCTTTTATGAGGTTAATGTATAGGACATGTACTTGTCTCTTCTCCAAAACTCTCCACAATATCTCTCGAGGGACATAATCATAAGACTTCTCCAAATCAAAGATCATATGGAGGTTCTTCCTCTTAGCTCTATAAATCTCCATTGTTCTCCACATCAAATGAATGGCTTCAATAGTTAAGCGACCTGGCATGAAACCGAATTGGTTTTCTTTTACTTTGGAAACTTGCGTCAACCTTCTTTCGATCACACGTTACCAAATTTTCATAGTGTGACTCATCAACTTGATACTTGTGTAATTTGAACAATTTTGAATGTCTCCTTTATTCTTATAAAGAGGCACCATGATACTCCTCCTCCAATCTTCAGGCATTTTCTTGCTTCACCAAATAACATTGAATAGATTCGTAAGACAAGTCAAATTACGCTCTCCATACTTCTACAGGGATGTCATCCGATCCTACACCTTTCCTAGGTCTCATAACCTTCAAAGCATCCTCTACTTCCTTTCTTTGTATTCGTCTATAGCTTACACGATTCAAGTAACTTTCACTACTTGCTAGATCACCCAAAGTGATCTCTCTATTTCCTTCCCAAATGAAAAGTTTATGGAAGTAATTCTCCCATCTAGTCTATATATCCTTCTGAGTAACAAGCACATGACCTTCCTCATCCTTAATGCATCTCACTTGAGAAAGGTCTTTGGTCTTTCTTCTCTTACTTTGGCCAACCTGAAAATATCCTTCTGGCCCTCCTTAGAGTTGAGATTTTTATACAAAACATCATAAGCTTTTGACTTAGCTTTGCTTACAGCCTTCTTTGCTTTCTTCTTCTCTATTTTGTAGTTTGTGACAGTTTCCTATGTACTGTCCTTAGACATAGATTTAAAGCATGCTCTTTTAATTTTTAGCTTCTCTTGTACCCCTTCACTCCACCATCAAGCCTCCTTTTGACATGGAGCACCTCCCTTTGACTCGCCTAGCATCTCTTTGGCTACCTTTCATATACAAGATGCTACTGCCTCCCACATCTCGTTTGCACTTCTGCTACAATCCCAAGACAAGTCTTCTGAAACCATCTCCATGAAGCATGATTGCTTCAGTGGAAGATTCCACCATCTAGTTCTAGTGATCTTAGGAACCCTCCTTTTCTTTACCAGCCCTTTTATTTGCACATCCAAGACTAACAAGTAATGTTGGGTTGTCAAACTCTCTCATGGGATTACTTTGCAGTCTTTACAACACAACTAATCTCTTCTCCCCAACGTAGAGTAATCTATCTGTGTTCTAGTTGGGCCACTCTTATAAGTAATTAAATGCTCCTCCCTCTTCTTGAAGAGAGTGTTTGCTATGAAGAGATCATATGCCGTTACAAAATCTAGAATGACTTTTCCCTCATCATTTCTATCTCCAAAATCACGTCCTCCGTGAACACTAGCATAGCTTGAAGAATCTTTTCCCACATGTCCATTAAGATCTTCGCCTATGCAAATCATCTCTCTTTGTCAGATTACTTGTAAAATCGTAGCCAGATCCTCTTAAAAAGCTTGTTTAGTCCTTTCATTTAAGCCAATTTGCGGTGCATAAACTGAGATGGTATTCAAAATTTCTTCTTCAAGCACCAATTTTAGCAAAATAATCCGATCCCCGAATCTTTGCATCTCAACCATACAATCCTTCAAATCCTTATGAACAACCACTCCAACATCATTTCTGCCCTTATCTTTACCTAAATACCAAAGTTTAAAGCATGTCTTCCAATCTCCCTTGCTTTCTCTCCAACCCATTTGGTCTCTTGAATACATAGTATATGAATCTTCCTTCTTTCCATTGTATCCACTATCTCCATCAATTTCCTGTTAAAGTGCGAATATTCCAACTACCAGTCCGCAACTTTCTTTGCAATCTCTTTTGGAATAACTTCTTTACTCACATGCATCCATTATGCAGAACCCTTTCAAATTTTGGACTGCATCTAGGCAGTGATGTAGCGGAACTAGCTTATTTACCCACATACGTTGCTCATGCGAGAACCCTTGCAAATTTTGAACTACATCCATGCTAGGATGTAGCATCCCTTGCCAATTTTTCATTGCATTCGGGCGATGCAATGCATCGCAAGTTGGGAACACCCCAAAATATATATATTTGCTTAAATCCATGTTGAAAATATTCGACTGTCATGAGACAACCTCCTAAATAGTATTTTTTAAACAAAAAATACTCTTTAGGAAGTTGTCTTCGACTATTTTACACTGGCTGTCGGCTACCTGACACAACCCTCCTCATTTACCCGAGCATAAGACTAGCCACGGCTAAGTTTGATTTATTCTTTATAAATTTTATAATTTTATAATTTTGTAAAATAGTATTTATAATATTTGTATGTATCTATAGTAGAATAAAACCATAAAGAAAACACAAAAATAAATAGTCTATATAAAGACAAGATGAATATACTATACTTATACTATATAATAAGTATGAATATTTATTAAAGTATACATATTATATCAGAAAAATAATATTTACAAAAATTCTAACTATATAAATCATGTATAAAATAATAAAATTTAAAATACAACATAAAAAAACATACAAAACATATGTAAATATACCTATGTTTAGGCTTGTAAAAAGTAACATATAATAAACTAAGTCATAAAAATAAATAAAATATGAATTAAATTCTACATAAAATAATAAACATTTTCTATTTTATAACTAAAATTTAATTAATTCATTTATTAATTATTTCTGATTTAAAAAACCTTTTCAATTCTCTTTTTCCTGACTGGTCCACGTGGACCAATTAGGGACTCCCATTCGTTGACCGACGGGTCAACTATACCCCAACTCCCACTAACTCTTATCAAAAGTCACAGACCACCCTTCTTCACTAAAACTGTATGCCTCCACCCTTCTCCTTCTCACCTCGGGCCTTCCACCATCATGTGTCCTGATCATCCCTCACCCAAGCCCATCCTCAAATCTCCACCTACCACAGCCTCCGATCACGCAATCTTCCCTCGAAAACCATCAACGCCTCGCCTGCAAATAAACCCCCAAATCCTCTTTTGAGTTTTTGATCCCTCTTTCATCGTTCTTGGCCCCTCAGATTGAACCCTTGAGCTTTGTCTTGGTGACAGCAAGACGGAGCGGCCTTCTGTAGTGAGGATGAGTGGAGGATTAGGTGATCTAACCACCACCGACGACATCGCCGGAGGTTCTGCTTCCTGAGCTTCCAGCTTAGTCGAGGCCCCGTTTCATGCTATTTTAGGTAATATCCTTAGTGTATTTTCGATTTTAGTCTTAAGTTTTAGGTTTTAATTCACACTTTTAGGTAAAATCAAATCATTAAGTTGAACTAGAGCTCGAGCTCCAGGTCTGATTCACCATGACATACCCTATTATCTGATCTGCCTTCACACTCATTTTGATCCTCATCATTTTCTCCGCAAGCACACTCCATTTCTGACTTGATCCGTGCTTCGAATTAAGCAACTCGAGCTCCTCTCCGATCGCGTCACCAGAGCTGCACCCATCTACCATCCCACGCATCTTCTAGCTATAATTTTTGGGTCGAGGCATCAGCCTCGAGCCACCTAATTTTGCTGTGCAGGGATGAATGCGTGAAGACCATTATAGAGCTTTATCGAAGGCTTGGAACAGTTCCAGCTTGATTGGAGCTATCCAAGATCCCTGATCGTTCTAGTCCATGATGGTGACCACCAACGCACGCGGAGGACTTCCATGAAGAAGAAGAGCCCATCGAAGTGAGGATTTGAGCTTGGAGTCACTGTCATTTTTTGATCGAAGCAACCTGCATGAGGTATTCTTGGGTGTTCTTCCAACACCCTCGAATACCGTTGGATCAAGAATCCCCGCCAGATCTAATCGTAGCCCTCGGATCAGATGAAGCATCACCCGATTAGAGCTATCAGATCTTCCACACGTCGAGCAGCGAACGACTGGATCCAGGACCTTATATAGGTACATTTCTTAGCCTCCCTCTACTCTTTTGTAAGTTTTAAAAAGTCTTGTAAATATTTTATGCCATTTAAAATGTAGTGGAATATTTGCATGCACCCCTCGAACAATTTTAATATTGCAATATAATCCAGTCATGTGCACCCGCGCGTGTTATCTTGTAAAAATTGCATGTAAACCTCTCGTGTTTATTTAATTGTTGTTTAATATATAAACTTCAGTTATCAGTTACAAATTTTCGGGTGATTTGCACCGAGCCCCTTGCGTTTATTTTTAACTGCAAATATACACCTACCAGTTCAAGTATTTTTGTGCATATTTTTTTAGTTTTATAAATAACATCTATGCTCCAAAAAATATATAAAATAGGATAATGTGCTTGATGTAGTGTCCTTTTACACCATAATTTTTATTTCGCATTTCACGCATATTTCCTATTTATTAAAATCAAATAGTGTAAAGATATTCCCCTGTTTGCTTTAAAAAATAAAAAATATATAAAATCATGTTTAAAATTTCCCCAAAAATAGTGTGAGTTTACTATAGTATATAGTACCCAGATAAAAAATCCCTAAAATAAAAAAAATGAGAAAAAATTTAAAAAGCTCTAAAATCCTATAAAAAATATAAAAAATCTTCAAAATCCTCAAAAATATTTGTTCCTATTCTGTAATTTTATTCATAAATGTATTAGTATATATTAAAGTTGATTTGGAAAAATTTTGAGACTTTTTGCTAGTTTTAAACCTCAAATAAATTCAGCCTATTTATTTATTCCCTATTCTAGGATATTTTTGACTCTAAACAATACCTAAAAATCAATAAAATTACTTGAAAAATCATAAAAATAGTAGAAAAATATAAAACACAAAACCATTTTTTGCTATTTTGACTATTTTTACCTATATTTATAATTATATTACCCTAGAGTCTATTATGTAGTTATATATATGTTTCAATAGTCATTATTATTATAAATATTTTATAATTATTTTAAATCATATATATATACACATATATAAAATTTAAAAAGGAAAAAATATTTAATTTGAAAAATAAAAAACCCATAAAAATATAAGTAAATAGTGTGCATACCTATATACATATATACCTATATTATATATTTATATTTATTCATAAGTAATATATCCATGCTACAAGTGTGTTCCTTGAGTTTGACCCTTACATGCTTGTCTACTATACACATTCATCGTAGGGTATAATAAATTTTGATCCATATCATGTGCTTGTATTGCTTCATTGTTATTTGTGGGTTAATTGTTGATTTATCGTATTTGGTCTTTGAGAGTGGTCACTACAACGACTGCATGTCCACCTTGTTTGACACATGCAACCCTCCTCTTGGGATCATCTACGGTATTTCAAATGGCGTCGTTGCTAGGGAGCGACGGATCGTAGCACATTTTGTACATATTGCACATTATTTTTCCTTTATTTTTTACTTGCTTTATTTTGATAATTATTTGACCTGAACACTTGTTTCTTTGTGACTTTTCTTGTGAGGGACTGCTTGGCAATGACCATTTCTTAGGAGGTGGGCGCACTCGATTCGAGCGGAGGTTGGGTGTTCTTCATATAAGCCAACCAGGAGAGAGCAAGAGGAAGATGGAGAGAGAAGGTGCAGAGCAGACACATAGCTTTTTATTTTTATTTTGTGAGGAGAGTGATTTATTTTGCTAATTAATTTGTAATTAGTTTGAACACTACTCTCTTCACTACGAGGTCTAGTGCCCAGGTGTCTGTTCACTTGTGGGCCTCGCAACAACTTTTTGTGTTTTATCACCTTTCTTTTATTTGGTTTCACGCGTTTGAGCTTTCCACCTTTGTTTTCATTTGTTTTGTGGAATGAGCCCTTAGACATTAGGATTGCTTACATGGTAAAGTAGTCTAAACACTTTATAGAAGCATGTTCCTATAGTTCCTTATGTTTGGACTTAGTCAAAATTAATTGTTGATTATTTAGAATTGAGATCGGAGAGAGAAAGTCTATACAATGCTTGTAGGACTCGTTGTGGAGGGCACCGATGAACTTCCGAGACTGGACTTTTGGATCTCATTCTGAATAATTACCATCTGGTTCTTCATATTAGTAGCAATTCCTTTTTAGGGTGATTTCTACCGTTTACATATCGTACATGTAGCATAGGTTTGTATATTCTGTTTTTATCTCGCATGGAGAGAGTTGGGAAGCAGTGCAAGTAATTCTATCTTTGCATGCATCATTAGTCACTAAGGTGAGATTTCCATCTTAGTGACATCTTGCACAGCTTTTTCATCCTCTCCACATGTATTTAAATCACTTAGGACAAAAAGGAAAAATACAAAAAATTGTTAGGATACTTTCTTTAAAAAATATTCAAAAAAATTGAAAAAAATTAAAACAAGGGACTATTAATAAAACTTTATCCTTAATAAAAATTATAATGGACATCATTGTTTTGGATTCATAAAGCTCTCATTATCTTCAGGTACATTCTAGACCGAGTGAGGCGTAATCCATAAGGAATAGAGCCCAAATCCTGATCTGCGGTGCTTTGATTATCACCTAGGATGGTGAAGTATTGGCACTTCTATAGTACGTGATCGAGTACGGCCTTGCCGAGTACATTGTTCCTGCCTTGTGTGCAGCATCTGACTTGGTCTGAAGTACTGAGCGCAGGCCACACCCTCATGGGTATGTCTGTCTCATCGATTTGCGTCTGAGTAGGTAAATCCACACTCACGGGTGATTCCGTTGCGAGCGAGGACTAAAGTAGTGGTTTTTCCTATTGTCTTCATTTCTTATTCTTTGGCTGAGTAGCCCCTAGGCACGAGATCAAAGACTTTTTAGTGCACATATCACATGTTACAAAGGAGGTGGAAGAAATACGAGGCACTTGCCTACCAGTACACACGCTTGTATAGGGTTAGCGCTCATAAGGACTTGTTATAAGATCTTGTTTGCAAAATAAAAATAAAATCGAAAAGATAAAAATAGCCGAACTCTTACGACTTCAACTGTGTTGAGTTGGTGAACCAACAGTATTTCGTGTTTGTTTGATTTTAGTTAAGTTCAAAGATCAGTCCCGCAAGCTTCGTGCCATTTTTACCTTCCTTTTATTCTTCACTTACCTTCGCTAACTTTTGATCCTTTTATTATTTTACATTCCTTTTGATTATCATTGACCACTGTATCTTTCATCCAACTTGATCTTCCTCTTCACCTTTGAGATGGCGACTCAGGGATGGCTTAGTCGAGACTCCGCCAACACCATCATCGATTCCGTGCACTTGCCTTCTCCAGTAATTTGGGGCGATTACTGAGAACCCGGTTCGGACTCTGCGAACCGATCTCCAGACTCCCCGCCTTCTTCAATAATCTAGGATCACTTTTGTCCCTAACTTCTCCCATTTTGGATGGTAATTGATTTCACTCCTTACACTTTTCCATCCTTAATGAAATTATGTGTTGACCTTAACACATAACGATTTATTCCATCAGGTTCTTCTATCTAGACTAATCGAGGAATCATTCCATGTGCAGATCACGAGCCTGATCTGGAGCCAGATATTTTGTCAGATACAGATCCGGAGAAAGAAATGGCTCCCGCATGAAAAGGAAAGGGACCACAGCACCTGCCACAACCACAATTGGAGCAAGGTCAACCAAATCAGAATGCCATGAATGCCCAGCTTCTCGCCTCCATTCATGCGATACAACAACAACTCACCGATCAGGCGTTGGTCCACATCACCTTTATGGACAAGAACAATGATCTAAGGATGAGGAGAGACAACCCAGGAGGGGGAGGAAGAGAAGAAGAAGGAAGAGCAGGTGGAGGCCATGCAGGCCCTGCAGAAGAAGCTTGAGTGGGGAGGCCCAAGCCGACTCTCAAGGAAACCTACAACCCTATTGCCAGGCAGGTTACTAAGTTGATCTAAATCCCAGCAATCCATGCCCATTTTGAATGAAAGCCTCAACTCTTGGCACTCCTACCAAGCTTCTACGATAATGCAAATGAAGAGCCGTATATCCACCTGTAGCGATTTGGGTGCATATATGGTACAACACACTACCTTAACATACCGTTAGGAGTATTCAAGATGTCATCATTCATGTTCAGTCTCCAAGACAAGGCCCTTCATTGGATCAACCACTTGGGGAAGGTCATCACGACATGGGAAGAGTTGAAATATACCTTTCTACATAAATATTATCCTCTTGGGAGACTCAACCAGATGTGTGCTCGCATCGCCAAATTCACCCAAGCCACCCATGAATCCATTCATGAGGCTTGGGAGATGTAACTGAATTGTAAGAGAGATGTCCCTACCATGACATTCCTAGGACTAGCTTGGTCCAACACTTCTTTTGGGGACTAACAACTGAGAGTCAGAAGCTCATGGATGCCGCTTGTGGCTGCTCGCATTTCAACAAGGACATCGTTTGTAAGATCTTCGAGGAGATGGACAAAGGAGAGGCCACCTTGTCGTCATCCCGTGCAAATCAGCGCCATCCTCACAACCTCTAGAAGCCAGTTCATATGGTATATTCATACAAGTCGGACAGGGACGGGAGCTCAAACTTAAGCATTATAGGGGGCCACCTGTCCAAGATGGACATCATAGAGAAACGATCACATGACCTCGAGAAACTTGCCGTGATCGAACATAGGACACCAAATCTGGACAAGTTGGACCAGATTACCAAGCAACTAGAGTTCCTAGTCAGTACGATCAACTTCTGCAATTCCATGTCTGCATCAACTACCACTACCATTGAGTCAAAGGAACCAACATCGGCGTGACCTCCTCAGTAGAGTCAGATCTAGCCAACAGTCCAACACGTCCATTACATGTAGGCCCCATAATCGACATCTCAATAGTTGCCACAACAACAGCTAGCAGTCTATCATCCAGAGCCCTAGCCCATGCAAGATCCATGTTTCCCTCCTACACCTCTCATTCAAGAGGTGAATGGCGTTTGAGCTAACGATGCACAGTAGGTCCACCTGGGCAAACCTCAATAGGGCCATCAATCAGGTAACTACCAGTTCCCTCAGCAACATGGAGGGGGATTTGTCCCAGCAGTCTCCATTGTTCCATGGCACTGGAGACAGAATAAGTCCCAACAACGACAGTACTGCCAATACCAACATAATCTGCAGTACTCGATTGTTCCATATCAGAACCAACCTCCTCAACAGTACCCGCAACATCACCCCTCTCCTCACTACCAAAACCAATATTCCCACCTGCAGCCTCCACACCAATCCTGGCATCAGCGTGGATAGCACGTCGAATCATCCGAGGCTTCCCCTCCTGTGACCCCTCCTTGGATTGCCTGACTCAACTAGTGAAAGGCCTAGCAAATATGAGCCAGAAAATCGATGACCTTAGCATCGCGAAGACTTCCATCCCATCATAGGTGGAGGCTAATCCCAACAATTTCTGCAAGAAAGAGCATGTAGTATGTGATGTTCTCTCCAGTCTAACAGAGTCAGATATGAATGAATTGTTTTTATCTCATGTTGTCACTCTCAAGAGCGGTAGGACCCTGCAACCTCTATGAAAACGCGTCGTTTTGCGAGGGTCTAAAGTAGTCTACACAAGGCGAGACCATGACGTCACTGAAGCGACCGCTCACGAAACCCGGGTAATCAACAATTAACCCACAATATGTAATCAAACAATGAAAATCAGATGCGGAGTTAAAATTTATTATAACTCTACAACAAGGATGTATATAGGTGCAAGTATGTAGAGGTCGAACACAAGGAGCAAACAACTAGATTGGGGCAAGGATGCACAAAATGATGGTTGTGAACTATTTGTCTATGTTTTTAATGTGGGTTTTTGGATTTTATTTTTTCAAAATTTATATTTTTATATTTGATTTATAATTTTCTATTATTATATTTTCTTTTTAGATATATATATATATATATTAATTTCTTCATTATTTAAAAAGTATATAAAGCTATATATATGATATATATAAACTATAAGCTATGGTTACAATAAAAAATCACAACATGTTCAAAAATATGAAAATAAAACATTTTTTGGATTTTTAATAAATTTTTACTATTTTTATGATTTTTGAAGAATTTTTGCTAATTTTCTATATATTATTAAAGTCAAAAATACCCTAAAACAGGCATAAAATAAATACCCAAATTTAAATTGGAGATATAAAATAGAAAATAGAATAAAAAATTCTCTAAACTTATTTTAAAATAAAGATAATAAAATAAAGAAAATTCAGAGACATAAAATACATTTTTAGGATTTTTCTATGATATTATATATTTTTACGAAGGTTTTAGGGATTTTTTATTTTTTAATTTTATTTTATATTTTTTATGATTTTTGGTCTGCAGGTTAAAAATACAAAAATACACAAAATATATTTTTTAGGAATTTCTAAAAACATTTTTATATTTTTTTGTATTTTATATTGCAAACAGGGAACAAAAAGACTCTTTTTTATTTTTAATAAATCTTAAAAGGCCACAAAATGCAAAATAAAATTATGGCATGAAAGAGTAATGCAACATGAAGCTACATGTATTTTTGTGGATTTTGTAGAGCAATGTAGATATATGAAATAAATACAAGAAATAAAGAGATTGAATACTAGTAGGGGTATTTTCGTAAATATCAGAAAGTGCAGGGGCCTATAAGCAAATTTCACAAAATATTTAACTTATTTAAAAAGCTTACTGGCTAAACAAAAATAAGCAAACACCTAGCGGCCCAGCCGCAAAAAGTCCCCTCACGTGAAGCGTTACGTGAGGTGACGTGGCTCGGAGCAAATGGTAATATGAAGAGATATGGGGGAGTTTTTGCAAAATATACAAAAATATAAACCTGTCGATTAATGTTTGAGAACTATTAATTAAATTACAAAAATGGTGGGGCGAGTTATGCAAAATAGCCACGCCAGGCTCGAATCGAACGGCGGGGAGCTGCTTACTCGGACACGTGTCGTCACCAGGGGTCGCGATACCCTTTCACCTCAGACGAGTAGGATTAGATCCCACATCTAGATCGGATGGTGGAACCATGGGCAAATCCGACGGCAACTGCATCTTTGGAAGATCAGGGTTATATCAAATGGTTCTGGGTAGATCTAGATGAACGCTCGAAGAACTTGAGCTTGGCGAGTTTGAATCGGCAACAACTCGAGTCTCCGTGCACCTGGGACTCCCACGATGGTCTCTGTTCAATCCGACAACTCGTATGCGCCACCCAGGTCCTTCAAATGCATCCAAGGGCAGGTGGTTGGGCCCCTTGAGCTCAAGCTCCTACACCCGACCTGAGGGGGTCGTTTTTTGATGAAATCCGAGGCTTATATGCCTTCTTCAGATCATGCAAAGATAATAGCAAACACAAAAACACAAGGAGACAGAGATCTGACTATTATCGGTGAAGGATTGACGAGTTATGGAGTGGGGAGCGGTGGCCGAAGCTCAAGAGCTCCGGCGAGGTGTTTGAGACCTTGATATACACTAATCACTTGACTTGATTAAACAACAAAATAAATGCACGAAATTAAAGCTAACACTACGGCTAACTAAAGGGAAAAAATTCAGTGGAAAACGACCTCAACTGGCCGAAGAGCCAGGAGATGGGACCTCACTGTCAGTGGTCGGAGATGAGGTTGAGCCGCCCTTTGCACCGCCTCCTCGATCACCCTACAGGTAGGAAGAAGGAGCTGCCACATCCTTCTATCTTTTGAGCGTGAGAGGAGGACATGAAACAGGTCAAAGAGGGTTCAAAAATCAAAGGGTAAATGGAGGGGACTTATGTACAAGCGACTGGGGTGGCTCGATGAATGAAGGATATTGAGCGTTGCAGCGATCCAATCCTCGAGGTTAAGCCTGGGCGTGTAAGAGCACTCTACGAGGAGAAAAAAAGATGAAGGGCGCAAAGCGATTCGGTGAAAGGTTTGGCCTCGAAAAATCCGAGAAAACAGGCAAAAGAGGTATCAGACAATGGCAAACCTCGAATAGAGAGTTGACCGAGGTCAACCAACGGGAGGATCTGGTTGGTCCACATGGACCAACCAGAAAGATCCATGGAAAAAGTATTTAAAAATTCAACTAAAAATAGTAAATGAATTTATAAGATTTAGGTTATACAATAAAAAATATTTATTATTTTTTGAAGTACTTTATGATTTTTACTTATTTTTTGGGGTTTTAAAATTACAAGTTACTTTTTAGGGGCTATATATAGGTATATTTATATGTGTATTTAAGTATTTTATTTTTATCTTGTATTTTTGTTTTTATTTATTTTTTTATTGTATATATTTATAACTTATTTTTATAGACTTAAATATATTTTTATTTTATTCTTTTGATATGGTATATACACTTAATTAAATAGATGCATTATTTGTATAGGTATAGTTCTAGGCATTTTACCTATGTATTAGATATTCATATTTTGTTTTAGTGGTTTCTTGATGTTTTTATTCTATTTTTAATATGCACATATATTATAAATAATATTTACAAAATTATAAAAATATAAAATTACAAAAATAATGAATAATAAATAAAATGAATATTTTAAATGGGTAAACTATACAATAGGGGTCCAAAACCTAACTTTCACACCATAACTCCAAAAAATATGAAACCACCTTCATTAAATAGCTTATTAAAAGTAATGGTGATTTTGATATATTTTGAGTTTTTATTTGAGAGATATGGGTCTGGGAATATGGGATTTTGGAAACTTATTTTGAGTATAACTTTTTATCTGTATATTATTTTTGCATGAAATAAATTTTGTATTTTTATATATTTTATTTTCTAAAACTTTCATGTACAAAGTTGCTTTATTTGAAGTATAACAAGTGGAACTAAAAATAGGTCCCAAAAAAGAATAAAAAGAATGAAATAATTGGGAAATTTATTGTATTTTGGACCCTTATCTCCCCCTACTTTCTTCCTTGTCGACCTGGTCATCGAGATGCCTAGGTCTCAGGGTTTAGGGTTATAAAATTTTTCAATAATTTATTCTTTTTTCTTTATTTTCTTTATTCTATAATTTTGGCATTAAAAATAATAATTTATACACTATTTACACCACAAATGCATGAATTAATGGTATTTACATGCATTTACTAGGGTTTTTAAGGCCAAAATGATAGAATAAAGGGGATGAAATGGAGATTCATCACCCCCTATACTTGCCTTTGCTAGTCCCTAGCAAACACTTATGCAATAAGTGCAGAAAATAAAACAAAAGAAAAGAAAAAGAAAGAAGTTGGATTGAATTTAATTATCAAACTTGTCTTCTCAAAATCAAAGTTTGGAGCTTAAGTCAAACCTTTGGAATTTTAGTGCGGGTGGAACCTTAATGGGAATCAGATTTGAAATCCAACAACCTTCGAGAATCCCAAAACTCTGCTCAAGTCCCCTCAATAGCCAGGTCAGAATACTTCAATTCATACGCAAACCCTTACGACTATGAATCTGACTCTTATAGTGTAAGTGATAGTGGCTCCCCCCAACTGAAATGACAAAGAGACTGACTTCTCCACCATGACAACCCAGTGATTCCCCAATCCAGCAACTCCTTCCTTGAGGAGCGAGGTATTCCTTTCTAAGTTCAAGTGACAACCAACTCAAGAGGAGTGGGTGAAGAGAAGAATGGACGGTAGCCAGTGTAGCTACCTATCTTTGGATGCAAGACCAGTATAGCTCAAGATGGCTTAATTTCTATACAATGTATATACGTACTCCGGTAGGCATTTTATTTTCAATGAAGCATGTCCACTTTTTTGGAGTTTTTGTTTTTTTTGAAATACTATTTACAATAGCATTTACATATGGAGTTTTTCCTCTTGAGCCAATAGACTATCCCTCTTTTGAAGAATTATTGCAACCCACACTCTCCTATCTTTAGATATCAACTCCACTGGACGGGTTGGGGTGCACTTCCCTGCCTAGAGGAGGATAAATGTTTCCACTTGTGCGCATCTCATACCGATAAATCCAATCCCCTCACCACTCCAACTGAGTTGAGCAAAGTGAAAGGTGCATGTTTCAAAGTTACGTCATTATCAACAAGAGTCGTGCGTGTGCTCGGAAATACTCTACATAGGCAGTCAAGAATCCATTGAACCAAGTCTCATGATCCTCAAAGAATTAAGTCAACTAGACCTGAAGTACCTCAATTCCAGTTCCTATAAGGTTCCTGTTATTAGGTAGATTTAAGGTCCAACCAAGCTCCAATCTTCAGAATTTACTGAGACTCATTCAATTATCAAACTCAATCTGAAAAATGCTAATGCTATGCAGAAAAAACAGAAAATATTTTTATGATGTAATATTCAAGATTTTGAACTTTTTAGGGATTTTTGAAAAGGATGATGCATATGTACTTTTTTTGGATTTTTCAAAAAGCTTTTTCAGTGTTTTTGGTATTTTAGGTTTGCAAATGTTTTTGGGACTTTTGAACAGGGATGCTTCTTATATTTGCAAGAATTGGAGTTTAAGAATTTACAAGGGGTATGTGGTTAATTTTATAGATATATATACATTTTAATAAAGACTTTTAGTGTGATGCATATATTCCTCAAACTTATTTGAAAATCATTTTACGAACAATTTTGGAAACTATAATCCAAAATAATTTTTACAAAGAATTTTTACAAACATGTACACACATATGAAAATTATTTTGCAAAGGTTTTTCAAACAGTATAAATAGATTTTTCAAAACATCTTTGCAACCATTTTCAAAACCGTTTGCAAATAGTTTTTCAAACATTTCTATTTCACATAAAGAAAAGAAATTTTCAAAACAAAATAATTTTTATAACGGTTTAAAATTTAACAAAACATTTTCCAAATATTTTTCAAAATATTTAAAAAAGATTTTCAAACTATTTTTCAAAAATTTTGCAAAAAAACATTTTTACCTGATTTATTAATCAGTAAACACAAAAAGAATTTGAGGAATAATCAATATCTTTTTATTAAGTGATTTTAAGGAATTTTTAGCCATAATTATTAATACAAATACGGAAGTACGAGTTATGGCTAAAGTATATACAGAGTATACACGACCCCCTTTACTTAGCTTGAGCTATGTCCTCATAGATCAGAGAGAAAAGAGAAGACATAACTCGTACGGAGTATAGAAAAGTCTAAAGAATAATCGAATGAATAAAACAAATGAATGAATGAGAAGTTGAACGCTCCCCATATACTTAAGATCAAATAATCCTCAGTATAACAGACTCTACACAAAATAGGGGAGGGTCAAGGGTGGGGATGAATAGATCATACTCAGACTGTCTCCCCCTATACTTAGGGTAGGATATCCCTAAGTATAAACAAGAAGAGGATACAGTGGAGATGATCAAAGAATGGAAGAAATCTGGGTACACATACCCTATACTTAGGACAAATTACGTACTAAGTATAGAAGAATGTCAACAAGGGGCGAAACCTTTTCGGTAGAAAAAAGAAAAATGAAAAGGAAAAGAAGAAAAGGAAAATAAGAAAAGATATATGAAAATAGAAGATGATAGAAGAGGATGTACACATCACTCCCCCTATACTTAGGGTGAAAGAAGCCCTAGGTATAGGCAAAAACAAGAGCGATGAAATAGAACGAAGACTGAACACTCGACTCGTCCATCCCCCTATACTCAGGACAGAGTACGTCCGAAGCAAGGCACACATGAGAATGGGGTGGATGAGTAGTACAGAAGATAGACATAGGGAAACGGAAGAAAATAAACAACAGAGTGGATATAAAAAGGATCAAGAAGGTTGAAAGTGAACCTTCTTGCAGGACCGCTGAGGAATGGATCTGACAAGATGGAGGTCGATATCAGGGTCCATAGTGGACGGACATCGATCAGAATCGACCTGGTGAAGATCCTCAAGGATCGCAGAGTATAAAGGCACAAACGGATCACTGGAAGTAGTATGGTTAGGTCTAGCCTGGTGTCTCACTGATATCGAAGTGAAACGGGACGAACTCATCATCATCGGAAGAAGTGGAGTCAAAGTCATCCTGCGAGATCTTTCCTAAGTCAAAACCAAAAGGAACAAACTCATCGATGGAAATAGTCAAATCGTATTCGTCCTCTACAATCTCAACCGGATCATCATCTACATCAAAAGGCCCGAATTCCTAAATAAAAGCAACAAGATCAAATTCGGTCTTTTCAGTCTCATTTGAATCTAAGTGAACAGGAACATACTCATCAGTGGAGGTAGTCGAGTCATGTCCGTCCTATCTAGTCTCTGAATCTGCCCCCGCTCAATGATGTCAATCGTGTAAATCTCGTGGATGTCATCAACATATCGCCAAGTTCCAGAAGAAGGAACTCTGAGGTCCATGCTTTCCAATTCTTCCTCCACAAGGTGGAATTCTCGGGTCTCAGTGGAATCCAACATACAACAAAAATCTCGGATAGTATCGTCAAGGTCATGGTCCTCGAGTCAACTAAGATAGGTGAAGGTCCATCAGGTACAGGTCTCTGATCGGCAGTGGGTACAATGATGATCACTTCACTCTCGTCAATAGGATGGAAGCGAATCTCTCCTTATCCGTAATCAACAACAACCCTCGCAGAGGCAAGGAATGGTCGTCCCAGGATGATTGGAGAGTGCTCCCCCGTGGAGGTCTCCATGGGCAGTACAACAAAATCAACAGTGTACTTCATGCCCTGAATCGAAATGATAGCATTTTTGAGGATACACTTAGGCCTCTTGATAGATCCATCAGTAAACTAAACGATCATCCAGGTTTTCTTGAGAGTCCCCAAGTGAAGAGACTGTACTGACGATAAGGGTAATATGCTAATAGAAGCACCACCGTCAAGGAGAGTGTGAATACAAGTATGGTCAGAGATGGTACAACTAATGAAACGAGTAGTTGTGTTCCTTTTCCTAGGGATGGGACGATGTGTGATAGCATGGGCAGTGGCCATGGTCAAAATATGACGCTCAGATCTGCTCCTCCGCTTTCTCTTCTTAGGTTGAGGAGCAGATAAATCGGTCATGGCCTGCTGAAGTGGGGCTTGGATGATCTCATGAATAGGGACCACCACATTAGATTCAATCAACATTTTTTTCAATTTTTGGACCTCCTCCATATAAGGGAAGAGATCAGAATCATCATATACACGAGGAATCCCAAGAGCAGTCTTTATAGTGGCATCCTCGGGGTCAAAGATGGGACTAGATGTGAATGAATGTGTGAGTGAATGATATGGCAGATGGTACCTCTCCTCACAGTCTGAATCAACCAAAGGTCTCCTGAATTCTTTTTGTATTTTTAAAATTTTCTCATTTTTTGTGTTTTTGGCGATTGCAAGCTCTCACAAGAATCCTCAGTCAAGTCCAAATCATTAGATCATGAAGCATCAATATGGCTCTTATTTAGGCAAGTGAGGTAATCAATCCTCGAATTCATATGCTCCATGAACTGGGTTAAGGTCTCAAGTGTGGAAATCATGAGAGGTGACTCCAACAGATCAGTCTCGGGTGGATGTGAAGGTGGAAAATATGGAGGCGAAGGTGGATGTGGTTAAAAGTCCGAGGTCTGATACTGTGCTTGAGGCAGATATGTACAAAAATCAGGAGCAAAGTCCTCCTAGAAGAAAGGAGGTGGACCAGCTGGAGTGTACGAGGGATCCGTGAAATCCAGATAAAAATATCTCTAGTTGGCTATCTCGAAACAACAGAAAATGATTCATGAGAGCATGATGGTCAAATCAAGTGAAGTGAAGAAAAAAACACAAATGCATAGAGGCGATCTAGAATACACTCAAACAATCACAAATAAACATACACAAAACAAACCCTCAATTCACCTACTCAACTCGGTGAAGATCGCAAAAATGTAGTCTTTTTATCTTATCTGTTTTAGAGTTAAGTGAGAAGTCAAAAAATTGTACAATCACTTAGGTTTGGCTTAATGGGATTTGGACACCAACCTTCGTGTGTATGCGAGTAAATAAAAGCGAATACAATGAGGGGATTACTCGCCCCAAGTCAAGATTTTTCTTTTTGGTTGATTTTAGGGTCAAGTAATATTAATAGTCCCAATTTTACTGATTATCACTTTTTTTTGGATTTTAATGAGAATGCACGAGCCAATCGAGGAGTCAATTTTACTTAGCACCTATGTGGTCAAAATCAGGGGGAGGGTCGGAAAAGCAATGCAAGCGACAAAAACGATGATGAATGTCTGAAATGTCGGAAAAGCAATGCAAGAAGAACATTTATTTCAGCAAGGAGAACATGCAAATAAATATCTGAAATACAGGGACCAGAATGCAAATATTTGAAGTTTTTTGGACTGAAAGATAGCAGAAATAAAATGTGGCATAAATATCAAAAATTACCCAATAGGGGGGTGCGACGCACGTACATTGCTTTGGAGGTGGGGGTGATTCCGCAATTTTGAAAACTTCCTGGGGTGTTTTTGTAATTTACCCATTTTTTTATTTTAAAATCCGCCCTAGGGTTCCTGTGGGTCTTCGTTCTTTACTTCAAATAAAAGGGGCACAAGGCGCTGCCCCTTGTTAACTTCCTTCCCAAGTCGGCGTGCGGCGGTGAGCACGGGTGGACTGAGCGGTCGCGATTTCAAGCTTAGGGCGACAACGGAAAGATGCCACCTTGCGTAGGGGTGCACATCAGCCCAGGAAGTGGTCGGGCATGATTGGTGAAGGTGGAGGAGGCTCTGAAGGCAGCTGGAAAGGTGTGACCGGTAGACGAAATAACACAGATCTGGTGATGGACGCGGCAGATGCCGCGATAGCGCGGGTGGAGGGACGCGGAGACGGCAGAGGACGGTTGGGTGGATCAGGGCTGTCTTGCGCGGGGTGTCTGGGCAGAGGGCCGCGCGGTGGCACGAGCACGATAGGGCGAGCGTGGTAGGGCAAGCTTGAGGCGGTCACGCGACGGAGGGTCGTGCTGGAGAAGGTTGGCGCTCTGCGGTTGTACGACGGAGTCGATGGCGTCGGGCGTCGGTGGGAGGCGCCAGGCGGTGGCGGCACGCGCTGGTGAAGTGTTTTTTTTATTTTTTAGTTTCTTTATTTGTAAACAGAAATGAGAAGAAAAAAGTTTATATTTTTTTTAAAACAGAAACAGTAAATGTTTTTTTATATATTTTTTAATATATTTTGTTTTTTTATCCTGCAAAACAAATGTTAGAGAAAAAGAAATTATTTTTATTATAATTATTTATTTATTATTATTCATTTATATACAAATGAGGATACGAACCGTATGGCTCGACCCAATAAAATTCGAACACGGAGAAGTGTGAGTGGATTCAGATCCACGAAATGGGAGATAGATCCGAGTCTCCGATCACCGTGTTTGACCTAAGTTAGTGGTCGTGTAGGATATAATGAGAAGTGTCTAGATCTAGAAAATGAGATGGAAATCCGACGTCGGATCAGAAATCAAATGTGTGGTCGGAAATGATGCCATCTACGATTAGAAATTTGATAAAAAAATGACTATGAAATTAAATCTAAAATTAATCTAGACGAATGGCAGAAAATAAAATGGATCTCACCTTGGGATCGGATATGCCGTGATGGCCTCGACGAGGGTTGACTCGCTGTCACCGGACAGCTCGGAGGCTGGGCACCCTTCTTCGACAAGATTGCTCTCGGAGATCGTGCTTCTCTCCACCAAAGATTGATCAAGAGCAAATGAGAGAAGAGGAGCCCAATAAAAAGAGAAGAAAAATCAAAAAGGAAAGAATGTGCAAATAAGGAATGTGTTTGGTGGTGTTAATTAAAAATGAAATTGGGAATTAAATAAAATAATTAAAATAATTTATTTATAAAAATTAATTGACCACCTTAATGGTGGAAATTTAAGGCATGGAATCATATCTTTATATACAAGGCATGTTTTCAAATCAAATAAATAAAAAACTAAATAATTAAACAATTAAATATAAATTTCGTAATTAAATTAATTTAATTAAATAATGTTGGATATTTATATTTTTTTGGTGATTTTTATGTATGGAAATTAATTATATACAAGTATTATATACATATAGTATAATATACACATGTACAAATAAGGAAAATATTTTTTAAGATTTTTTTAATTTTATTAATTTTTTACTTTTATTTTTAATAATAAAGACAATATTTACAGATATGTTCATTACGTAAAAAAATAAATATAAATAAATATATACATAAGTAAGTGGTAAAACTACACAATCCACTCCAGAAAACTGACTTTTCAATCGTAACTCCAAAAATATGAAGCCACAACCATTTGAAAGATAATTTAATTTAGAGTACAATGGACGTGAGTTTGATTCAATTCGAGTTTGTATGGAGCCAGAATTGGTCTTTCAATTATCACTTTGTAGCTTTTTCTGAGTGTGATTATTTGTAATCTGTACATTATTTTGCTTTGCAATTATTTCTATTATTTACAAAACATTTTTTTACAACTTTTTCATTAGAAAAATATTTAATTTTAGGTCAATTTGTATACAAATAAAATTGTGTAAGTTTTATACAAATATATATGGAAAATTTTACAATTTATTTTTAGGTTTGAATTAAAGACCCTATCTCCCCTACTTTATTCGTGGTCGATCAGGTCAAGCAATGACCTTCTCTCAGGGTTCGGGTCAGTCTGCATTTATTTCCTAAATACAGCCTTTATTTTTCTTTTCTTTTTCTTTTCTTCTTTATTATTTTATTTGAGTATAAAAAAGTGTTAAAATGCATATTTAACAAATGCATGCAAAATATTAATTTCATGAAATTAGTGGGTATTTACATGTGTTTGACTAAGGAAATGAAGCTAAAATAAAAGAATAAAGACGATGGATCGTGGATTCATCATTCCCCTATACTTTACCTTTGCTAGTCCCTTACCAAATACTTATTTGGAAAATAAGTGAAAACAAAAATAAAGAAAAGAACAAGGAAAGAAGTTAGAACAATGTTGACTTTTAAACTTATCTTCATAAAATTATGGTATGGAGCTCTGTTGGACCTTTGGATTATTAGTGTGTCGGAACCTTAATGGGAAATGGATTTAAAACCTAACAGACTCTAAGTTCCACAAGACTCCTATTCAAGTATCCTCAACAGTCAAGTCAGAACAAGTCTATATACAGAAATTCTTATGACTATGAATCTTTACTTGTACAGTGTAAGTGAAATATAGCTCCTCATCTCAAAAGTAGCAAAGAAACAACCTCTCTCAACAAGGTAACTCTAATCCCCCGACCTAGCAACTCTTTCCTCGAGGAGCGGGGATATTCCCTTCTAAGTTCAAGTACAACCAGCTCAAGAAGAGGGGATGGAGAAGAGAATGGATGGTAACCAGTGTAGCTACCTATCCTTGGATGCATGACCAGTGTAGCCAAGTCATCCGCTGCAAGCTTACAAAAATTTGACTTTAAAGCTCTTATTTCTTTTTTTTACTTGTATATACACTCTGGCAGGCATTTTACTTTTCAATCAGGCATGCCCACTTTTGGAGATTCTACATTTTTTTCTATTATTTTGAAAATATATACAAGGCGCAACATGTACATAAGGAGTTTTTCCTCTTTATCAAGTAGACTATCCCACTTTTGAAGCATTATTGCAACCCTACAGCATCCTGTCTTTAGACCTCAACATCGCCAAACTAGGTTGAGACTCACTTCCCTCCCTAGAGGAGGATGAGAGGTTCTGCCTAGATGTACTACCCTCGTATGCTACCCCAAGCCAAAAGATTATGCTCCCTCACTACCTCCTCTACGAAGAGCTACGTGTAGAGTGCTTGTCCAAGGTAAGCCACGGTCTGAAAGAATCATGCGTGTGTTGTTAAGTATTCTACTTAGACTAATCAAGATGACATGTGAACATAGTCTTATGGACTCAAAGAATTAAGTCACTAGGACTTGAAAAGTCTTAACTCCAATTCTTATAAGGTTCCTCTAAAATTAAGTGGATTAAGGTCCAACTAAGCCCCATTCTTCAATTTTATTCCAGACTTAGTTCAAATGTCAAAATTATCCTGAAAAATGCATATGCTAATGTAAGAAATATGTATAATGCAAAGAAAATAAAGCAAAATCTTTTTGTGAAACAATTTTCTAATTTTGAACTTTTTATGGATTTTTTAGAAAAATGATGCACATGCAAACATTGTTTTTTTATGCAAATTTTTATTGACCTTTGGGTTTTGTAGTTTTTTTATAACCAAATGGTTAATAATATATACAAGTATATACATTTTTTTAATAAGGATTAAGGATGAAATACACATATTTATACATGAGTGATCTATTATTTACAATAATTAGGTGAAAAGGTTTACAACTTGAGTAATTTATACAGGTATATACATACTGTTGGAATTTTTTTATTAATTTTTTTATGTGTGATGCATATATTCCTTAAACTTATTTGAAAATAGTTTTACAAATAGTTTTGAAGACTATAGTACAAATATATTTTTTCAAACAATTTTACAATCATTTACAAATATTTGAAAACAATTTTTCAAACATTCTTCAAACAGTATATATAGATTTTCAAAATAATTTTTCAACCATTTTTCAAAACATTTGCAAATAGTTTTTACAAAATAATTTTATTTCACACAAAGAAAAATCTTTACAAGCCAAACTATTTTTACAAAGGTTGAAAATATTTTTCAAACATTTTCAAATAGTTTTCAAAAGATATTTTCAAATAGATTTTCAAACTACTTCCAAAATATTTTTCAAAATATTTTAACCTGACTTATTAATTAGTATATACAAAAAGAATTTTGAGGAAATATGTGCATCTTTTTATTAGTTGATTTTTTGAATTTTTATAGCATTTATACAATATTTTATTAAAATATGAAAGTACGAGTTATGGCTAAAGTATATATAAAATATATACGACACCCCCTATGCTTAGCTCGAACTATGTCTTCATAGTGATCAAAGAGTTGCAAAGGAAGACATAACTCATGTTGAGTATTTGGAAGTGAAAAGAATACTATACTACAATGATGAATAAAAGAATAAAAGCAATAGGAGTCAGTGATCCCCCTATACTTTGGATCAAGTAACCCTAAGTATAGAAGATTGTACACAAGGGGAAAACCGAGGGTTAGAATGTACAGTATCTATCTCCCCTATACTTAGGGTAAAATATCCCAATGGGTAGCAAAATAGAGGTAAAAAGAATCAAAAGGATGATAAAAAATCTGACACACCCATATACGTAGGGTAAAGTACACCCTAAGTACAGCATGATCATGAGATGGAGATGGGGTGTTTAGATAGAAAGAATGAATGATATGGACAGAATGGATCAATACAGTTGTGAATAATGTTGAGGTGCCTCTCAACAAGCGCTAGAGTTTATGCCCCTAGATGGGCGCAAAGGCTAGGATAACACAATATCGAGGTTCATAACGGTATCTATGAGGCAAATACCGTACTGTCGTCGTATTCTCAGTGTGAGAACAACAACGAACTCAACGGTGTAGATGATGGCACCCAGGTAAATAATCAGGAGTGTGTCTACTACTGGGTAAAAATATTGGAAGATGAAATCGGGCTCCGATAGCACAAAAAAATCATCGGCTCAAGGTCTGAATGGAGTGGATGGATGGAGCCGAAGAAATCGAACGTGGAGAAGGAAGGATATGTCAGGGAATTCTCTGCATAAATCACCGTCTCGAATAGATAAGAAAAGTCATGATCAGGAGACTCATAATAAGGGTTGATATCTGATGTATGTAATGTAGAGAAATCAGTAAAATCATCGAATACCTCAAAGACCGGCTCATCCTCGTGAGGGTCGTCAAGGAGAGAAAACTCAAACTCATGATCAGAAATATCAGAAGACTTGGTCTCATGATTTGATGGATCAGATACACTCTCAGAAAGTGAAATCGACTACACATGGTACGTGGTATCCTCCCGCAGATAACCCCCAGGGAGTAATGCAAAATCATCAATGGGGGAACATGACTCAAAATTGAACTGGGGATCTATGCTATCAAATATCAGATCCTCCAAAAATATATCAATATCATCAAATGGGATGACCCATGGCTTAAAGACGGGACTATCTAGGTCTGTCAAATCAAAAATCGGTCCCTCATCAAGCTCTCTATGATGAGATTAATCCAAATGTGTATCTGAATCAGAGAGGATCTTCTAAAGATAGATACTGAATCAACTGGACAAGGATACTGAAAGGACTGAAAGGACGGTTGAGATGTGGGCTCCTCATCCATTTCTTGGGATTCTAGCAGATCTAGAATCCAAGAATCTTCGATGTGAAAATGCGGGATTGGCTCAAACTCTGAGTGTAAAACCAACGGGAACTCGCCCAATGTCCGGCTCTGGAAACTCACAGTGGTGGTCAACACGTCTGTCACCTGACATGTAGTATCCATATCCTCTTACTGGTATGTGCTGTCTGAATCGGCATGAAGTGCCACACACTCAACTGGTGTCATATATCCCTCGTGTGTTGTACCGAATAAATCATCTGATGAATATGGAATGTCTAAAAGTGCTCTCAAGATGGTCTCAAATAAATCCATGCCGGGACTATGGTGTGATCCACCACACGAGTTAACGACTAATGCAATCTGCTCTGCGGTCATCCCCCTCATGGAGATCCGAACAAGGTCAGACCTTGAGATTCCGTGATCTAGAAATCTCCTCAATAGGTCAACAAAACTAAGCCATGAATCTCTCAATGGTTCCTGGGGGTCAACTGAAAAATCTCAAATGCAAGACCGCATCATATCTGCTCTACGATAGGGGTAAAATCTCTGCAAGAACAATGATCTTAAATCTCCCCACGTAGCGAACTTCCTTCCCAATCGTCTGTTCCAACTCTTGGCTCTATCCTGAAATGAGAAAGGGAAGGTGATCATCATCAGCTCCTCAGAAGTGATATCTAGGTATGCTTGTGATCCACAAAAATCCTCAAACTCAGATATAGGAAGATACAACTCCTCGTGCATTCCCCCTGAAAACTTCGACAATAGATTAATGAACTCTAAATCCAGAATGAAGGGACTCAATGTAGAAGTGGACTGCGCTTCCTGATCTGGATACTAATCCATCATCCCAGGATAGAAGTCATCTAAAACTTGTAACTGCACTATGTGATCTCCTATGGAATGCACTCTCATCTCAGCAAGGTGATCACCCATATCTTGTATCTGGTCAATCTGTCTTCTTCGGGTATTTTCTCTTAGGACAACATGCCTAGTAGAAAGTAGGAATGGGGAGGGGGTAGAAAGAGAAGGTGACGAGAGGTTGGTCGTAGTTCCGACCTCCCTGGAACGTGATCGAATATGAGGGGAAGGCAGATAAAGAGCCACAAGATCTGGCCGAAATGAAGGGTGCCCCATCATCAAGAGAGAGGAAAGGAGAATGATAAGGGTGGGAGGGAGGGTAAAGAAAACATAAGGAAAAAGAAGAGAAGGTGACTGCTAATGATCTAGATAAGAAGATCATAACCATCTCAAACCAAGCACATACAAACACAATGCAAACCCTCAATTCACCTACTCTACGCAATGTGAAGGCCGTGAGAACTGGTCTTTTATCTTTTCAATTTTAGAGTTAGGTGATCAAACAACAGTTGTACAAACACTTAGGAGGCTTAATGGGATTTTGGCACTACTCCTTAGTGTGTACACGAGCAATTAAAAGCACAAACAATGAGGGGGTTGCTCTCCCAAAATAATGATGAATCAGTTACGTTTTATTTTATGTTAAAGTTCAATTAGCAGTCCCAATTTTTAATTTTTGATTTTTTTCTTTTTTTTTGGATTTTTTCAATAACACGTCTAACGACTTTTCTAATTTCCTCTTTGATTATTTTGAGTCCAAAAACATGTGGAGGAAGTCGAAAAGGCTGATGCACAGTCAAACACGATGATGCATGCAGAGATAGAAATGTGTACCTTGCTCCAGCACTCTACATGCAATATGATACACACATAAATTTAAATACTGAGAGGAAACTAACTATATGATGCACGAGGAAATCGGCCTTCGACGAGCAACTTCTATTGATCGTGAAGAATCGATAGCTAACTAATCAGAGAGAGGCCTGAGTCCGGTCTCAGATGTCGATCGGTGTCCACCACAACGGATCCTGCCAGTGCTGTATACGACCTCTGACGGTGCGTGATCTCTCAACCGATTAAGTTAACTTTTCAATTTATTTTTAGCTAGGTCCAGTTACGTTTTATAGGTACATGCAAGCAATTAGGTGTTTAGCCTTAGCTAATTACATCACAATCAATCAAAATCCTACGTCTAGGGGCCAAATCCACGAGAATCAAATAGAAAGTAAGGCAGATATATCAAGAACGAGAAAACAGCGATGAAGTCCCCCAAGTGCACCGGCACTTGGCGAAACAGACCTCGAATAATGTCCAAGTTCCAAATTATTACAATATATTCCAAATGATCTCTCAAATAAAAATAACTATCTTCTTCTCTTCCCTACTCCACATCCTGTGCGGGTCCTCCAAAAAGAAACTCCAACTCGTCCTCCAAGCAATCCCTCACACAAAAAGTAAATAAGAGAGGGTCAGAAAATAATTATAATATAGAGAGACAAGCAAAACTGAAAAATGACAACTAAGCCGTGCTCCTCGGCAACGGTACCATTCTGATGAGACGGGAGTGGATTTGTAAAAATTCAATATTTTATATTCTCGGCAGCAGCGCCATTCTGGTGACACGGAATTTTGATGCGATTAAGATGGAAAAATATGCAGTGGTCGTTGTTCTCAACCAATCGATGCGATCAACAAGAAAAATATGTATAGACCACATAATAAAAAAATCAATCAACGAAATGTAAGCGATCTTCGCTATTTAATTTGCATGTTACAACAACCATGGTCGGACACACGGAGAACGATTTAAAAACTTAGCAATCAAATTTTGAAGATAAAATTTTTAGTTGTTTTTTATTTTTCAATTTTTTTTATATTCAACTGAGGAACAAATCACAATATGCACACACACCATAATATTTTGTATTTTTTAAAATATTTAAAAATGTCCAGAAAATTACAGAAAATGTAAATTTTGAGTTTTACAAGTTTTAAAATATATTTGATAATTTTTCCAAATTTTTATGATGTTTTTGTGATTTTTTTTAAAAATCAAACAATGTCAAGCAAGGTAAACAGTGAACAACCAAGAGTGTTTTGCACCTTAAAAATATTCCAATGCCCAAAATTCCTGGAACTTATTTTTATGCTAAAAATGAACAATTATCCACATATAGAGATTGAAATCACCATTTTTCGATTTTTCTAGAATTTTCTACAATTTTTATAAGATTTTTAGTTTTTTGCAATTTTTTGGGGTTTTGTAAATTATTAATGCACAAAAATCAGATAAAAATAAAAGGGGAATAAAATACACTTACAGTAGTTTTTCTGGAATTTTTAGAAAAATTTTCGAATTTTTATGATTTTTTAATTTTGGTAGAGAAAAAGACAATATTTTTGATTTTTTAAAATATCAAATGATGATAAAATGTGATAAAAATTTTATACAATGATCAAGGACATAGCATGAGCATACACAAGTTTTTGTAAATTTTTTAGAGCAAGAAGAGTATTTATTTCAACAAGAAGAACAAGCAAAATTAATGACTGAAATACAGGGACCAGAATGCAAATATTTAAAGTTTTTGGACTGAAAATAGTAGAAATAAAATACGGGATAAAAATCGCAGATTACCCAATAGGGGGTGCGACGCACGTGACTTGCTTTGGAGGTAGGGGTGATTTTGCAAATTTGAAAACTTCCAGGGTCATTTTTGTACTTTACCCATTTTTTAAAATCCACCCTAGGGTTCCTGTGGGTCTTCGTTCTTTGCTTCAAACAAAAGGGGCACAAGGCTCTACTCCTTGTTAACTTCCTTCCCATGTAGGTGCACGGCGGTGAGCACGAGTGGACTGAGCGGTCGTAATTTCAAGCTTACGGTAGCGATGGAAGGATGCCACCTTGCACGGGGATGCATAGCAGTCCAGGAGGTGGTCAGCTGCGGTGAGTGAAGGCAAAGGAGGCTCTGACGGCGGCTGAAAAGGCACGACCAGTAGACAGGAGGACACAGATCTGGTGGTGGACGTGGCGGATGCCGCTGTGGCGTGGGTGGAGGGATGCAGAGACGACCGAGGACGTTGGGTGGATCAGCGCTGTCGCGCGCAGGGGTGTATGGGCGGACGACCATGCGGTGGTAGCACGAGCGCGGTGGGGTGAGCTTGAGGCTGCCGTGCGATGGAGGCCCGTGTTAGAGGAGGTTGGCGCTCTACGGTTGTAAGGCTGAGTCGATGGCGCCGGGCGCCGGTGGGAGGCGCCAGGCGGTGGCGGCGTGCACTGATGATGTGTTTTTTTATTTTTTTTAGTTTTTTTATTTGTAAATGGAAATGAGAAGAAAAAATATTTTTTAAAAACAAAAACAATAATGTTTTTTATATATTTTTTATATATATTTTGTTATTTTTTTATCCTGCAAAACAAATGTTAGAGAAAAAGAAATAATTTTTTTATTTATTATTATTCCTTTATACACAAATGAGGATACAGACCCTATGGCTTGATCCAATAAAATTCGAACACGGAAAAACGTGAGTGGATTCAGATCCGCGAAATGGGAGATAGATCCGAGTCTCTGATCACCGTATTTGACCGAAGTTGAGTGGTCGTGTGGGATAGAATGAGAAGCGTCTAGATCAAGAAAATGAGATGGAAAACCGGCGTCAGATCGGAAATCAAATGTGTGGTCGGAAATGATGCCATCTACGATTAGAAATTCGATAACTAAATGACTATGAAATTAAATCTAAAATTAATCTAGACGAATGACAAAAAATAAAATGGATCTCACCTTGGGATCAGATATGTCGTGATGGCCTCGACGAGGGATTACTCGCTGTCACCGGACAGCTCGGAGGCTGTGCACTCTTCTTTGACAAGATTGCTCTCGGAGATCGGGCTCCTCTCCACCAAAGATTGATCAAGAGCAAATGAGGGAAGAGGAGCCCAATAAAAAGAGAAGAAAAATCAAAAAGGAAAGAATGTGCAAATAAGGAATGTGTTTAGTGGTGAATTAAATAAAATAAATAAATTAATTAACTAAAAATGAATTTCTGAATAAAATAAAATAAAAAAATAATTAATTTATAAAAATTAATTAGCCACTTTAATGGTGGCTATTTAAGGCATGGAATTGTATCTTTATATACAAGGCATGTTTTCAAATCAAATAAATGAAAAAATTGAATAATTAAATAATTAAATTTAAATTCTTAATTATATTAATTAATGTTAGATATTTATTTTTCGGTGATTTTTATGTAAGAAAATTAATTGTATACAAGTATTATATACATATAGTATAATATACACATGTACAAATAAGGAAATTATTTTTAAAGTTTTTTTTAAATTTATTATAATTTTATTATTTTTATTTTTAATAATAAAGACAATACTTATGAATATGTTCATTATATAAAAATAAATAAATATAAATAAATATATACAATAAGTAAGCGGTAAAACTGCACAAATCACCCCAGAAAAACTGTAACTCTAAAAATTACGAAGCCACATCCATTTGAAAGAAAATTTAATTTAGAGTACAATAGAAGTGAGTTTGATTCAATTTGAGTTCATATGAAGCTAGAATTGGTCTTTCAATTATCACTTTGCGGCTTTTTTGGGTGTGATTATTTGTAATCTGTACATTATTTTGCTTTGCAATTATTTTTATTATTTACAAAATATTTTTATTTACAATTTTTTTAGAAAAATATTTAATTTTATGTTAATTTTTATACAAATAAAATAGTGTAAGTTTTATACAAATATACAGGGAAAATTTTATAAATTATTTTTGGATTTTTGAATTAAAGACCCTATCTCCCCCTACTTTATTCCTGGCCGATCAGGTCAAGTCCCGACCTTCTCTCGTGGTTTGGGTTAGTCTGCATTTATTTCATAAATACATCCTTTCTTTTTCTTTTCTTCTTTATTCTTTTATTTGAGTATAAAAAGTGTTAAAAATGCATATTTAACAAATGCATTTAAAATGGTAAATTCATGAAATTAGTAGGTATTTAAAGGTGTTTGACTAAGGAAATGAAGCTAAAATAAAAGAATCAAGACGATGAATTGTGGATTCATCACCGGTCTCTAAAGTGCATCGTTGTTCGCCACAGCGGATCCTGCAAGCGCTATATAGCACTTCTCTCGGCGCTCGATCTCAAATCCAAATAAATAGCAATTTATAATTTAACCAGACACAAATGTAGACTATAGGAGAAGGTAAATATAATTAGGTGTTTGGACCTAATTCTATCGACAAGCAATCCTACACCTAAGGGCTCAATCGCACAAAAGAAAGAAAACCAAAACCGAGAAACAAAAAAAATAAAAAAGGTGACGAAAACCGCGTCAAAACCCACGAGGCCCCCAAGAGAACAATCCCTTGGCCACTGGTGTAGAGTAGTGTCCTGAGAGTCATGTTTAAGTTATTACAATAAATGTCTCTCTCTTACTTAAATTACTCAAATAAATGCTACAAATAAACGCTCTAAAAATTGTCTTCAAAATTCCATCCAAGTCCTCCTTGGTGCTAGATCCAGTCGCCTTACGTGGGTGCGCAGGTGCTTCAAAGAGGAGCTCCTCCCTCGATCTGTGTTCCTCTCAACAAAGACAACCAAGAGAGTGGTTAGACAACTCAAACCATTATATCAAATAAAAAAGAAAATAGAAGCACAAATATAGGCAAAAGAATCACAATCACTCAAGCAATGCCAATCTATGTGATGTTGCTCCCAGGCAACGACACCATTTGATAACACGAGTTCGACGAGGGTCTAAAGTAGTCTACACAAGGCGAGACCATGATGTCGCTGAAGCGACCACTCACGAAACCCAGGTAATCAACAATTAACCCACAATAGATAATCAAACAATGAAAAGTAGATGCAGAGTTAACTTTTATTATAACTCTACAACAAGAATTTGTATAGTTGCAAGTATGTAGAGGTCGAACACAGGGAGCAAACAGCTAAATTGGGGCAAGTAATGCACAAAATGATGGTTGTGAACTATTTGTCTATGTTTTTAGTATGAGTTTTTAGATTTTACTTTTTTTTTAAAAAATTATTTTTATATTTTTATATTTGATTTCTAATTTTCTGTTTTTATATTTTCTTTTTAGATTTTTATATATTTTAAAAATTTCTTTTTCTTTTTAAAAGTATATAAAGCTATATATAGGATATATATAAACTATAAGCTAGGGTTGCAATAAAAATTCACAAAAATGTTTAAAAATATGAAAATAAAATATTTTGGATTTTAATAATTTTTTACTATTTTGTAATTTGTTAAGATTTTTTGCTAATTTTTATATATTTTTAAGTTAAAAATACCCTAAAACAGGGATAAAATAAATACCTAAAATTAAATTGGAGATATAAAATACAAAACAGAATAAAAAATCTCCAAATTAATTTTAAAATAAAGATAGAAAAATAAAGAAAATTCAAAGACATAAAATAATTTTGGGATTTTTCTTGGATTTTTTATATTTTTATGAAGGTTCTAGGGGTTTTAATTTTTTTTGAGTTTTCTTTTATATTTTTTATGATTTTTAGTCTGCAGGTTAAAAATACAAAAATACATAAAATATTTTTTTTGGGAATTTTTCAAAACATTTTTATAATTTTTATGTATTTTATATTATACATAGGGACAAAAAAGGCTCTTTTTTATTTTTAATAACTCTTAAAAATCCTCAAAATTCAAAATAAAAATTTGTTGTGAAAGAGCAATGCAACAGGAAGCTACATTTATTTTTGTAATTTTTTTAGAGAAATGTAGCTATATAAAATAAATACAAGAAACAAAGAGGAATTGTAATACTAGCAGGGGTATTTTCATAAATATCAGAAAGTGCAGGAGCCTATAAGCAATATTCAAAAAAATATTTAACTTATTTAAAAAGTTTGCAGGCTTAACAGAAATAAGCAAACACCCATGGGCCTAGCCGCAAAAAGTCCCCTCACGTGAAGCGTCACGTGAGGTGACGTGGCTAGGACCAGATGGTAATATGATGAGATCAGGGGGGCATTTTTGCAAAATACACATAAATATAAACATTTCAATAAATGTTTGAGAACTATTGATTAAATTACAAAAATGGAGGGGCAAGTTATGCAAAATACCCACGACAGGCGTTAATCGAATGGTGGAGAGCCACTCACTTGGACACATGTCATCACCAGGGGCCGCGATACTCCTTCGCCTCAGACGGACATGATTAGATCCCGCATCTGGAATGGACGATTAAACCACTAGCTAATCCGACGACAACTGCATCTCTGGAAGATCAGGGTTATATCCAACGATGTTGGGTAGATCTGGATTAATGCTCGAAGAACTCAAGCTTGGCGAGTTTGAATCGGCCACAACCCGAGTCTCCGTGCACCTGGGACTCCCACGATGGTCTCTATTCGATCCGACAGCTCCTATGCGCCACCCAGATCCTTCCAATGCATCCAAGGGAAGGTGGTTGGGCACCTGGAGCTCAAGCTCCAGCACCCGACCTGGGGGGGGTCGTTCTTTGACGAAATCTGTGGCTCAGATGCCTCCTTCAGATCTTGCAAAGACAATAGCAAACGCAACAACACAAGGAATCATAGATCTCGCAATTATTGGAGAAGGATTGGCAAGTTATGGAGTAGTGAGAGGTGGTCAGAGCTCAAGAGCTCCAACGAGGTGTTTGAGACCTTGATCTACACTAATGATTTGATTAAATGACAAAATAAATGCACGAAATTAAAGCTAACACTATGACTAACTAAAGTGCAAAAAAAATTCAGTGGAAAACAACTTCAACTGGACGAAGAGCTAGGAGATGGAACCTCACGGCCGGTGGTCGGAGATGAGGTGGAGCCACCCTTCGCACATCCTTCTCGATCACCCTACAGGTAGGAAGAAGGAGTTGTCACCTCCTTCTATCTTTTGAGCGCGAGAGGAGGTGATGAAACATGTCAAAGATGGTTCAAAAATCAAAGGTAAAATGGAAGGGATTTATGTAAGCGATTGGGGCGACTCGAAGAACGAAGGATATCGAGCGTTGCAGCAATCCAATCCTCGAGGTTTAGCCTGGGCGTGTAAGAGCACTCTACGAGGAGAAAAAGTGATGAAGGGGGCGAAGCGATTCGGTGAAAGGTTTGGCCTCAAAAAATCCAAGAAAATGGGCAAAGTGAGGTGTCAGACAATGGCAGACCTCGGTCAGAGAGTTGACCGAGGTCAACCAACAGGAGGAGCTCGTTGGTCCACGTGGACCAACTAGAAAAATCCCTAGAAAAAATATTTAAAATTCGATTAAAAATAGCAAACGAATTTATTAATTTTAGGTTATAAAATAATTTTTTTTATTATTTTCTGAAGTATTTTATTATGATTTTTATTTATTTTTTGGATTTTAAAATTAGAAGTTACTTTTTAGGGGCTATATATATGTATATTTATCTATTTATTTAATTATTTTATTTTTATCTTGTATTTTTTATTGTATTTATTGTATTTATTATTTTATATATTTATAACTTATTTTTATTGACTTAATTATATTTTTATTTTATTTTTCTGATATTATATATACACTGAATTAAATAGGTGTATTATTTGTATATGTATGGTTCTAGGTAGTTTACCTATGTATTAGATATTCATATTTTGTTTTAGTGGCTTCTTGATGTTTTTATTCCAGTTTTTAAATGTACATATATTATAAATAATATTTAAAATATTATAAAAATATAAAATTACAAAAATATTGAATAATAAATAAAATGAATATTTTCATCGTGTAAATTATACAATAGGGGTCCAAAACCTAACTTTCACATCGTAACTCCAAAAAACATGAAGCCACCTTCATTAAATAGCTTAATAGGAGTTAAATACAGTTAAAGGTGATTTTCATATATTTTGAGTTTTTATTGGAGAGATATGGGTCTGGGAAGTTGGGATTTTGGAAACTTATTCTGAGTATAACTTTTTATCTGTATATTATTTTTGTATGAATAAATTTTGTTTTTTTCTAGATTTTATTATCTACAACTTTCATGTAAAACGTTTCTTTATTTAAAGTATAAAAAGTAGAACTAAAAATAGGTCCCAAAAATGAAAAAAAATGAATCAAATAATTGGGAAATTTATTGTATTCTGGACCCTTATCTCCCCCTACTTTCTTCCTTGTCGACCTAGTCATCGAGATGCCTAGATCTCGGGGTTTAGGGTCATAGTTTTTCTTTTCTTTTATTTATTCTATAATTTTGGCATTAAAAATAGTATTTTATACACTATTTACACCACAATGCATGAATGCTAAAATGCATGAATTAAGGGTAGTTACACGCATTTACTAGCGTTTTTAAGGCCACTGTGATAGAATAACGGTAATGAAATGGAGATTCATCACTATACTATAACGAAGGGGAAGAATAAAGCTTCACCGGGCGAATCATCATCTTATGCATCAACCGATCCAACATCTAGGCCGGGTGAGGAAGAAGAAGGAGAAGCACCATCAACAAAAAAGCCAAAAAAAGTTAGAAAAAAGCTAAAATGCCAAAAAGATAGCACCAATAGCAGTAGCCGGAGCACCAGCCAGCCTTGGAGGAAACTACACCTGTAGTTGATCTAGTGCATGCCGATGGAGACCCTACCTGTAGATTTTGGATGCCCGCTTTTCTTGGACGACCCTCCTCATTTTAGTCATCCATTTGTACAGCCTGATGTGGGCACAAATTTTGATGTAAATAAGAACATTTTTCCTACTACTGCTTTTGATTCTGTAAATATTTCGTTTTCGGATGCAGTATGAAAATCCAAAAAAATAAAAATTTGAAATCAACCTTGTCTGATCCCGATGTTGTTGAGATTATCCAAAATCTTGTGCTTGAAATGCCTTTGCTCAAAGCCATTAAGTACATGCCTAACATCAAGAAAGGTATGAAAGAAGCATGTTCTTCAAAGAGATAGCCGCACAGAGCTATAGAAAAAATGTGAAATGTATTTTGACCATGTCTATAATCAATGTAATTAGCTATCTCCCGACCAAAAGAAGGATATGGGAGCTCCTCTAGTCAGATGGCGGATGTTCGATCAGGAGTTCGACCGAAGTCTACTCGACAGTGAATTCTTGATACCTCATGCCCACTTTACTACTCAAAGAGTTTAGGTTGGGACCGCTCAACTCTACTAGAATGATTCTGCAGTTCGCAGACACATCCACTAAGCATCCCAGAGGAATCTTGGAGGATGTCATCGTCACCATTCAGGAAATGCAGTTCCCTGTGGACTTCGTTGTGCTAAACATGGACACCTTAGCTCCTCTTCTACATACCACGATAATCCTTGGATGGTCGTTCCTTTAAACAACCGAAGCAGTGGTAAATTATGGCACCGAGTAGATCACCTTCCGCTTGAACAACGACAAGGTGCCAATTGAGCCGATCCAAGTGCAGAAACCGTCATAGCCTGCATCAGACAAGAGTGAGCCTATAGAGAAACAAATAGAAGACTATGACTTTTTTGCTGAAATCCATGATAAAAAACTGTTTATGGATGATATTGAAACCCACGATTTCCTCTCCACAGAAGAATTAGTCGATAGCACAGCCGAGTTCCCAGATATCCTCGATGTTGAGATTTTCGTTGAGTTCCCTAATGAACACATCTATGGCCACCTGTCCTTGGTAGAGTAAGAAGTAATCATTGAAAACTTTTGTGAACAAGAATCACGATAGAGGAATTCTGTGCAACATTGAATGTGGAACCAACAGTGCTAACGGTGGACATCATACAGTTGAAAGGTCCGACACCATCGCCCTGCATAGTAGCTAAAGTCACCATTGAGGTGAATCAGACCCCTTCTGAGCTCAAATCACTTCTAGAAAATATGAAGTATGCCTTCCTTGTAAGTGCACAGAACATGTTCCTAATGACTATCAATTCACAGATGTTCGAGGAATAATAATCTCATCTACTCGAGGTTCTAGAAAGAAACAACAAGGCCATAGGCTAGAAATTTTCAGATCTCCATGGGATCAACCCATCACTATGCGAGCATCACATATACCTTGAGGAAGACAACACGCCATTCCGAGAATTTTAGCAAAGATTAAAACCAAATCTCCTGGAGGTTGTGGTGAATGAGATCACGAAATGGTGTGATGCGGGATTCATAATTCTCATCTCTAACTCGCAATGGATGAGCCCCTTGCACGTTGTGCCAAAGAAGTCAGGGATCACCATGATCAAGAATGACAAAGGAGAGGAGATCGCAACCAGAATGCCGAGATCTTGGAGCGTATGTATGTATTACAGACGCCTGAATCTAGCGATGAAGAAGGACCATTTCTCGCTTCCCTTCATCGATCATATCGTCAAGCAATTGGCCGTGAAGGAATATTTCTGTTTCTTGGGCGGTTACTCTGGCTACAATGAAGGTTCTACCTCTCCTAAAGATCAAGAGAAAATGGCCTTCACCTGTCCATTTGGGACTTACGCCTTCCATAGAATGACGTTCGATCTATGTAGTTCTCTAGCGACATTCTAGCGATGCATGTTGGTCATATTCGCAGATGTTGTTGGGAATTTTCTTAAGGTTTTCTTGGACGACTTCTCAATCTACGAAGACAGCTTCGACCATCTTATTTAGACCGAGTCTTGAAGAGATGTTATGAAGTGAACATTGTGCTCTCATGTGAGAAGAGCCATTTTATGGTGACCGAGGTCATCATGCTAGGCCATGTCATATCAAAACGTGGCATGGAGGTAGACCCTGTGAAGGTGGACGTCATCTCAAAGCTTGAGCCACATATAAATCTGAAGCAAGTCAGATCGCTCCTAGGGCGCGTTGGTTTCTACTAATGATTCATCAAAGATTTCAGTAAAATCGTCCGTCTGCTGACTAAGCTTATGGGAAAGGAGGCAGATTTTATCTTTGATAACATGGTCCTCCATGCATTCAATCAGCTGAAATAACTAATCACCCATGCCCATGTCCTTTAACCACCAACTGGTCTCTCCCGTTTGAGATAAAAATAGATACATCAGACTACACCATTGGAGTTGTTATGGGACAGTGAAGAGATAATCTACCATTTACAATTCACTAGGCTAACATAACTCTAGATGAAGCTCAGAGATACTACACTATCAATGAAAAAGAGCTGCCACCAGTAGTCTTCGCCCTAGAGAAATTCAGATCCCACCTTCTTGGATCCAAAGTGATAGTTTATATAAATCATTCTACCATCTAGTACTTACAGGCCAAGAAGGATGCCAAATTGAGACTCATCAGATGGATCCTTCTGCTCTAGGAATTCAATCTTGAAATCCATGACAAACCTGGAGTTAAAAATGTGGGGGCAAATAACTTGTCAAGATTACCAGATCCGGATATTCCTTAGCAAATATTATTACCAATTACTGAAATTTGTCTGATGAAGCAATCTTGTCAGTTACCTCTCTCCCCTGGTTCATCGATATTATGAATTATCTTATATCCAAGAAAGGTCCACAAAATTGGTCAAAGCTGAAAGTTGATAAATTCCTATCGGATATTCATTTCTATCAGTGGGAGGACCATTATCTCTTTCGTGATGGGGCAGATTGCATCTGAAGGAGGTGCATTCCTCAGGAGGAATTCCAAAGTGTCCTTAAACATTGCCACGCTAGAGAATCGGGAGGACAACACTCTAGGAGAAGAATGACAACAAAAGTTCTACAATGCGGCCTCTAGTGGTCGACTGTATTAAAAGATGCAGAAAATTTTGTTAAACATTGCACTGGCTGTAAGAGGCTAGGTGATACTATTGGAATGAGAGACACCATGTCTTTGAAATACATTCAGATCTCGACCGTATTTGATTCGTGGGGCATTGACTTCTTGGGTTCGTTTCCCAACAGTTAGAGTTTTGATTATATTTTGCTTGTTGTTGACGATGTATGTCATTGGGTGGAGGATATCCCAACCCGAGTCGTCGGCAGTCGCACCATTTGTTGGTTCCTAAGGGAAAATATCAACGCAACATTCGGGATCCCAAAAATTATTATATCAGATGGAGGCAGCCATTACATTAACAGAGAGGTGAAGAAGCTAACCCGTGAATTCTACATAGAACATCGTGTCGCCTCTCCGTACCACCCATAGTCCAATGGCTTGGCCAAAGGTTCAAACATGAAGATAAAGACAATTCTTCATAAACTTGTGTGCCCCGATAGGAAGAATTGGTCACAACTTCTAGATTCTGTACTTTGGGCCTATCAGACTGCCTACAAGTCACCTCTAGGAATGTCTCCCTACCTCCTAGTGTACGGCAAGTTAAGCCATTTGCCCGTAGAACTCATTCACAAATCTTCGTGGGTAATAAATGTTTGTAATTTGGACTCCAAGAAGGTTGGAAAGAATGGAAAGCTGGATCTAAATCGAGTCCTAGAATTCCGTGAGTACGCACGACAACAACCTAATGTACATGGAGAATGTCAAGAAGTGGCACGACGAATAGATTCACCACAGGACTTTCGAACCAGGTCAAAAGCTTTGGTTGTTTGATGCAAAAATCAAATTATTCCTAGGGAAGTTGAAGAGCAAATGGACCAGGCCTTTCATAGTGAGGTATGTGCGTGACAATGGAAGCATCACGATATCTGGACTATCAGCTGATGCACAACCATTTGTGATCAATAGGTAGTTACTGAAACCCTATCTCGAGCAGGATATGTTTCTGTCCATAGTTGATTCAGTGCAAGTGGTCTACGATGAAGAAATTCATGCTGCATCATCAGCACAATCAGACGAGGCCATCAAAAACATTTTTGATTAGTTAATATTTTTCTTCTTTTCTTCTTTTTGTTCTCATTCTTCAAATTCTTTCTTCTGCGCTGCCATCACCCCATTTAGCTGTGCTATACTTAGGATATGCTTCATCCTAAGTATGGGAGGTGAGCATCCTCGGGGTATTGATTCTTCTATCCCTTGCCTGTCTTCTTAACTCTTGATAATCTGTCTTTACTTAGGGATATTTTACCCTAAGTATATGGGGCGATAGGCGAGCCGATGATTCATTTATTCGTTCCCACCCTCGACCCTCATTGCATGTAGAATAAAGTCTACTATACCTAGGATTAATTTATCCTAAGTATAGGGGGGATGGTCGAATTCTTATTCTTTATTGAGTCGTTGTAGTATAGACTTTTCTATACTTAGTACAAGTTATGTATTCCTTTTCTCTTCGATCTATGTGAACATATCTCCAGTTAAGTGTAGGAGGTCAATATATACTATGTATATATTTTATCCATAACTCATACTTTCGTATTTTCAATAAGTATGGCTAAAATTCAATTGATTAATTGTAAAGAACATACCTATAAAATTAAATAAAATTCTATATATATATATTGATTAATAAATCAGGTTGACAATGTTTTGCAAAATGTTAGAAAAAATGGTTTAAAAATCTTTTTGAAAAACCTTTTGGAAATCATTTGGAAAATGTTTTGTAAAATGTTTTTAACCTTTGTAAAAATGTTTTTGTAAAAAGTCCTTTTCTTTGTTTGAAATAAAAGGTTTTGAAAATCTATTTGCAAATGGTTTGAAAAATGGCTGCAAAAATAGTTTGAAAAGTCTATATATATTGTTTGAAAAATCTTTACAAAATGATTTTCAAATTTTGTAAATATTTGCGAAAAATACTTGTCAAATTAGTTTACAAAATAAAGTTTTCAAAATGTTTGCAAAAATAATTTTAAAATATTTTGAGAACTATGTTCACAATGCAAGAAAATAAAAAACTTTTACAAAACTAACACATTAACCTGTAAATAATAATTAAGTGCATGCAAATTCCTAAATCCTAATTCTTCTAAATTACTAAGATGCTCTCCCGTGTAAATATATGTATCTATTTCTTTCCCTAAAAACTTTGTTTGAAAAATCCCAAAAATATTTGCAAAACCTTTTTTAAAATTGTATAAAAATTTACAAAACTTTTCAAAAATCCATAAAAAGTGTAAAATCAGAAAATTGCTTCAGAAAAACATTTTCTTGCATTGTACATAGAATTCGCATTTTTTGGATAATATAGACAATTCAACACGTCCAACTAAATACTGAAGATTGGAGCTTGGAATAGACCTTAATACACTTAATTTTTGAGGAACCTACTGAGGAATGGATGTGGAGATATCTCAGGATACCTTGACTTAATTCTTTAGGTCCTATAAGACTACGTTCATGAGTCAATTCAATGTGCCTAAATAAAACCCTTCATGTCATTCGTAAGACTCTTGAGAGAGTGACTTGATTGGAAACCTCGCACTTAGAGCTCAACTCAGATGGACTGTTGAAAAATCTTAGAGTCTAAGTCGAGACGATGAAAGGTCGCTTCGTCAAGGGTGGATCAGGAACCATTCTTGGAGATTGCCGATACCGGTACTCTAACCCACTTATTTTGGTAACAATGATATCTAAAGACTGAGATGGATTGAGACAATGCTTCGAATGAGGAATGGTCTACCGACACAACTTTCTCCAAGACCCTAAAAAATAGGTGGAACAAAAGATGCTATATCCACAGGGGCATAAGCAAGAATGCGGAAGCTATAAAGTCAAAGAAAATATCCAAAAAGCCTACACCTAAAAATCCGACAAAAATTTGAGCTTCAAAAAAATCCTACTTCTTGGTGAAGAATCGGTTACCTTGACCGACGTCACAATGGAATGAAGACTACACTAGTCGATTCCCATTTATCTTCCCATTCTTCTAACTTCTTCCCCCATATGGTTGTAAAGACCGGGAGCACCTGACCATAGAAGGGAATATCTGTCTCCACGAGGACGACTTACCAGAAGAGCAGATGCCTTGGTAGTTCAATAGTTTGTTTGGGGAGAGCTGAACAATTTCACACACATGGTTCAATCACTTCAAGGAAGCAAGAGTATGCGACTGAGAGGATGGTTCTGACCTAATTGTGAATTGGACTAGATCGTAGGAGTATGGAACCTAAGGGTTGTTATGTCACACTTCCTGACTTCTACGTGGTTCCGAACACATCATTAATCCAAAGGCCTTCTTTGAGTCCAAACTTTGACTCTACTAAGACAAGTCTAAAAGTAAAAAAATATTCCAAGTTATTTCCTTTCCTTTTCTTTATTTTCTTTTCTGTACATATAGACATAAGTGTTTGCTAGGGACTAGCAAAGGCAAGTATTGGGGGGAGAGAGGGATGAATCTCCATTTCATCACCTTTATTCTTCTATTTTGGCCTTAAATCCCTAGATAAATGAATGTATATATTATTACTTTATCAAAATAAGAATTCTTTAATTTGTACAAAATACTATATAAAATAATGTGCATTTATTGTATTTAAGCCCAAAATAAAAGAATAAAGGAAGAAAATAAAAAGAAATGGGACTCCATAGGTGTTGAGTGACCCTAGCCCCCGAGACTCAGTCATCATGATGACTTAGTTGATAAAGAATAAAGTAGGGGTAGATAGGGCGACTAATTGTACAGATTACACAGTCTAAAAACCGTAAAAATATAGGCCAATAATTACCTTTTGGGTCATAATTTATTCTTTATTATTTTTACATCAAACCAATAAACTTTATACATGAAAGTTATAAATAAAATAACGTAAAAGATACAAAATTTATTTCACATTAAAATGATACTGTACATTTTATACTTAGAATAAAAATCCAAAATTCAAACATCCCAGACCCAAATCTTCTCCATATGAACTCAAAATGTATGAAAATAATTTAATTGTATACAACATTTAGTAAGCTATTTAATGAAGGTGATTTCATTTAATTTGGAGTTAAGATGCAAAAGTTAGGTTTTGGACCCCTATTGTATAGTTTACCTGAATAAAATATTCCTTTTATTTTTTATTTATAATTTTTATAATTTTATATTTTTATAATTTTGTAATATTATTTATAATATATGTATATATCTAGAATAGAATAGAACCATAAAGAAAACACAAAAATACAATAATCTATATAAATACATAGATGAATATACTATACTTATACCTATATAATAAGTATGCATATTTATTTAAGTATACATATTACGTCAGAAAAATAAAATAAAAAATATATTTATGTATGTTTAAATAAGTTCTAATTATAAATCATTTATATTAAATAATAATATTTAAAATACAACATAAAAATAAAATATACAAAAAATATACATATGTTTAGACTTGTAAAAAGTAACATATAATAATTTAAGTCATAAAAATAAATAAAAATATGAATAAACATCTACATAAAATAATAAATATTTGTTATTTTATAACCAAAAATTAATTGATTCATTTATAATTATATTTTATTTTAACAATACCATTTCAATTCTATTTGGACTCTCGTTCTTTGACCGATGGTACCATTCAGGGACTCCTATTCATTGACCGACAGGTCAAGTGTACCCCAACTCCCTCTGACTCTTGTCAGAACTCACGGACTGCCCTTCTTTGCCAAAATTCTATACCTCCACCCTTATCCTTCTGGTCTCGAGCCTTCCACTATCATGTAGCCTGATCATCCCTCACCATGCTTATCCTCAAATGTCCACCTACCACCGCCTCCGATAATGTAATCTTCCCTCAAAAACCATCAACTCCTCACCTATAAATAAACCCCCAAATCCTCTTTTGAGATTTTGATCCCTCTTTCATCGTTCTTGGCCCCTCAAATTGAGTCCTTGAGCTCTGTCTTGGTGACAACAAGGCGGAGTGACCTTCTGTAGCGAGGAGGAGCGGAGGATTAGGTGATCCAACCACCACCGTTGACATCACCGGAGGTTCTGCTTCATGAGCTTCCAGCTCAGTTAAGGACCCTACTGCTATTTCAGTTAATATCCTTAGGGTGTGTTTGGATAGTGGGTTTAGGTGGGTTAAACTGGTTGCAGGTAACCCATTTTTGGGTTTTGGTGTTTGGATAGAGGGTTAAACTGGGGGTGGGTTAGAAGTGGGTTTATTGTGATATGATTGTATTGAAGTTTGAAAAAGTGAGTAGTTATTGTGATGTGATTGTATTGAAGATTGAAAAAGTGAGTAAAAGTGGAGTAGTTTACAATTTTTATATGATATGATGGTATAATATATTAATTTTTGATTGAATAGATGGAATAAAATTAATTTATTTAATATTTAAATAAAGAATAGATAGTGGGCCCCACAAGAAAGAGAAAATGGGGGTTTTGGGGGGTAAACCCACCCCAAGGGGGGTAAACCCCCATCCGAACGACACCTTAGTGTATTTTCGATTCTAGTCTTTAGTTTTAGGTTTAAATTCACACTTTTAGCTAAAATTGAATCACTCAGTTAACCTAGAGCTCAAGCTCTAGGTCAGATTCACCGTGACCTACCCTGTTCTCCGATCTACCTTCACACTCATTTTGATCTTATTTACTTTCTCCGCAAGCACACCCTATTTTCCCCTTGATTCGTGCTTCGAATCAAGCAACTCGGGCTCCTCTTCAATCGCCTCGTCGAAGCTACACCCATTTACCATCCCACGTAGCTTCTAGCGGCAATTTTGGACAGAGGCATCCACCTCGAGCCACCTAATTTTGTTGTGCAAGGCTGAACGCGTGTAGACCATTTTGGAGCTTCATCGAAGGCCTAGAACTATTCCAGGTCGACTGGAGATGTCTAAGCTCCCTAATTATTCTAGTTCTCCCCAGTGGCCATTAACACATGTGAAGGACTTCCAGGAAGAAGAAGAGCTCGTCGGCGTGAGGATTCGAGCCCAGAGTCGCTGACATTTGTTGAACGAAGCAACCTACATGTAGTGTTATTGGGTGTTCTTACAAAACCCTCGAATATAGTTTGATCAAGAATCTCTGCCAGATCTAATCGCAACCCTAAGATCATAATAAGAGTTGCCTGAGAAGTGCCATCAAATCTTACATGCGTCAAGCAGCGAACGGTTGGATCCATGCCCTTAATTGGGTAAATTTTTTAGGCACCCTCCAATCTTTTGTATTTTTTAGGAAGTCTTGTAAATATTTTATGATGTTTAAAAAGTAGTGGGATATTTGCATGCACCCCCTCAAACATTTCTAATTGTAATATAGTCCCTGCTAGTTACGTGCACCCGCACATGCTATCTTTGTAAAAATTACATGAAAATCCTCTCGAGTTTGTTTAATTATTGTTGAATATATAAACTTTAGTTAGTAGTTACAAGTTTTGTGTTATTTGAACCGAGACCTTTGCATTTATTTTTAACTACAAATATACTCCTACCAGTTCAAGTATTTTTATGCATATATCTTTAACTTTTTTATAAATATCATCCATGCTCTAAAAATTGTAAAAAATAGGATAATATGCCTGGTAAGTGTCCTTTCATGTCATAATTTTTATTTTGCATTTCACGCAAACTTCCTATTTATTAAAAATAAAATAGTGCACAGAAATTCCCTATTTTCTTTAAAAAATAAAAAAAATCTAAAATCTTCTTTAAAAATTCCCAAAAAATAGTATGTGTTTTCTATAGTATCTAATACCCCCATACCAAAAATCCCTAAAAAAGGAAATGAGAAAAAATTAAAAAGATCCAAAATCTTATGACAATATACAATTCTTTTAAAACCCCAAAAATATTTCTTCATGTTCTTAATTTTAGTCATATATATATTAGTATATTTTAAAATTGGCTTGGAAAAATTTTGAGGCTTTTTGCTATTTTTAAACCTCAAATCAATTTGACCTATTTATTTAATCTTATTTTGGGATATTTTTGACTTTGAAAATACCTAAAAATTAGCTAAATTACTTGTTCATAACATAAAATAGTGGAAAAACAGAAAACATAAAAATATTTTATTTTGTTATTTTTAATTATTTTATATATTTCTAATTATATTACCCTATAATGTATTATATATCTTTATATAGTTATGTATATATATGTTTTAATAATCATTATTATAAATATTATTATTATAGATATTTTATAATTATTTTGAAATCATATATGTATACATGTATATATATAATTAAAAAGGAAAAAATATTTAATTAAAAAAAACCCACAAAAACCTAAGTAAATAGTGCGCATACCTATATACATATATACCTATATTATTTATTTATATTATTCATAAATAATATACCCGTGCTACAAGTGTATTCCTTGAGTTCGACCCCCATCTGCTTGTCCACTATATACATTCATCATAGGGTATAATAAATTTTGATCCACATCCCTTTCTTGTATTGCTTCATTATTATTTGTGGGTTAATTATTGATTTATCATATTTGATCTTTGAGAGTGGTCACTTCAACGACTGTGTGTCTGCCTTGTTGGACATGTGCGACCCTCCTCTTGGGATCATCTATAGTATTTCAATCCCCTGACTAGGTGAGGCCTTATTTTTATCTTTTTCTCTCTGTTTTTCAATCCTTAGCATAGTTGCATCTTTGATTTATGTCGATTTCCCTTTGATTAAACCCCAAATCCAAAAATTATGGTACGCCAGAGCAATATGCTCCGACCCTTTGTTCATCATCAGCAACCCCTATTCCATCACACCAATCACCTCACTTCCTTACTTATCGCCTTACTTGTAACCCAAACCATTTATCCTCCCTCGATCTCGCGAAGATTGAGGCTTATCATCTCCTTGCTCCGCTCTACATTAGAGACACATCATTCCACCTCATCCTTCATTGTTTTCTCCCAATAAAAGAGCCTAGGACCTTCGCCTTCGTCTGCTTGTGTTGAACATGCATAACCTAGGAGTTGAGAGCTTCATATGAAGCCATTCACTTTCAGGATAGCAGCTCCTGTAGGCCCGAGTTTCACTAACCCTCCAAGCCTCCTTTGATGAGGCGCGAAGCATTTTGAGCGTACGAACTGCTACGGAGGTGTCTTAGCTCCATTTTGTGACTTTTGGAAGTGCTCCAGGTGGCTGGAGAATCAGTTTGTGTCTGGAAGAAGCTTGCCCTATGAGTTGTTCTTCCCCGTTCTTGGAGAAGAGCAACTATCGTCAGATTGAGGAGGATTCCCCGTTTGAATCTCATCCGTTCGTCCAAGAAGCAATGCCAACCATAAAGTCATCCCTTGTTCTGATCCCAGTCGTTAAATCAGACAAAGCAGTCTCCAATCAGGGTCGTTGATCTGTTAGTGAACATGCATAGCAGCTCAAGAGCAATCCATTAGTGCTGCACGTGAGCAGGCATGCACCTAGAGGGGTATGTTGCTTAGACCCCCTCCAATTTTTTGAATTTCATAATAGTCCTGTAAATATTAAACATAGTGTAATATTTTAGCGAAAATTGCAAGTAGGACCTCATACTTTCCTATATTTTCTAATTGGTCCTCCCGCCTCACATGTTGTGACACATGAGGCATTGGTGAAATTTGCATGTGCATCATTGTATTTGGTGGAGTCATTATTAAATGCATATTTAGTTTAATGAAATTACAAATAAGTCCATGTATCAGTAACGTTTTTATTTCTTGAATTTTGTGCATATTATTTATTTTGATTGCTCTAAAAATTATAGGAAAATAAAGATGAATGTATGATACCATGCTTTTTTATTCTTGAAATTTATTTGGAATTTTAAGTTATTTTCCTAGCTTCTTAAACTCCAGAAAGATGCTTTTATTCCTTGTTTAGCATATTAAATCTATAAAAAATATAAAAACTTCTCTAAAAATTCAAGAAAAACCCTCTTATCTATATTTTTATATAGTATAGAACATATCCAAAAATCACAAAAAATACAAAAAATAAAACATAAAAATCACAAAACTCTCAAAGTCTTATAAAAAATAGCAAAAATTATCTAAAAAACCCCAAAAAATATCTATTTGTTTGTGAATTTTATTTATTAATATACATTATATATTAAAAATAGTTTTAGGTTAGTTTTTGACTTGTATATATTATTAAACATAAAACAATATCAGATCTTTATTAGATTCACCATTTTGTACATTTATTAACTTTAAAACCACATAAAAATTAGAAAAAATCTATAGAAATTATTAAAAATCGAGATAAATATAAAAAACCAAAAAAACATTTTTTTGAAATTGAAATATATTTTGACTTCTTTATAATTATAAATGTATATATTACCTTTTTATATATATTACTTTTACAAATATCTATAATATTCTAATTATTATATAATTATATATCTTAATTTTTTTAAAAAATAAAAGTTTAATGATTAGAAACACAATATAAAAATTAAAAATAAAAATGAAATTATAAAACAATTAAAAATCCATAAAGATATAATTTAAAACCCACATAAAAAAAAGAGAAGCAAGAAAAATAAAAAATAATGATTATTAATTAGCAATAGTTATTACTAATTAACTACTGACCAATTTGCTCCCTAGATTTCAACACTCTACATACTTACGCGTAAACATAAATTTATAGATAATAAATTTTAACTCACATTCACATTGTCTGATTTATCTTGTATGGTGGGTTTATTGTTGGTTGAATTTGAGGTTGATCACCATAGCGATTAAGGTTCCAGCCTTGTTAGGAACTCTGGATCAATCCCTTTTTACTAGTAGGCCATCAAAGGCCATAGTGAAGCACTTTTGTTTCCATTCTCTTTCTATAATGATGTCCTCATGTCTCCAACTTATGCATTGCTCAAGGACACTGGTGTACTCCTCTTGATTAATGTAGCTATGCTAGATACAATCTGCACCCTCATGTAAAAGGTATATATCTTACCACTAATAGAAATTAATCTCAGATAAGAACTTGTCTACCGTAAGCTTGGGCCAAACTTGTGGAACTTTCTGGGAGACAAGATAGTTCATATCAACATAATAGGAGAGAGAGGTGATGACAAGAATCACCTCATCTGGGAAAGTCTTAGTAATCAGAATGGAAGTCAGGTTGGGAGTCTCTAGTTTTTTAAACCTAGAAAAGTGATCTACCACTACATATAAAAATCTAAGTTTATCCCTTATCTCTATATGAAACTCTTGGAGCAGAAGGATTCAGTGTAGAAGTTGTGACCTGGCACCCTTCTTCTTTTCAAGGTAATTTATGACAGAATGGTCTATGTAAACAATCACCTTCAAGTTGAGACCTAAGTTTATCTAAGATGAATAATACTACTTGCATCTGATGAAGTGCTAAATGCATAGGTTAATATGTACCCATTGTATCACGTGCATTTAGCGTATCATATAGAATCGCATGAATGATCTCCGCGAGGAGGATTCGGCTTGAATTTATAACATGGGAAGTCCAAGATCGAACACAAGGACACGAGCCATAATACGATTATTCAGGTGTTAAAGCATCTAAGTTATGTGTCTAATAAATTATTTAAGTCAAAACTAACAAAACAAAGCAGGCAATCACTACAAGGTGATGCACATCACAAATGCATGTATGAAATGAAATGAGTTTTGTAAATATTTTTGTGTATATTAGAAAATGATGCTTTGATGAACATAATGAGATTATACATGCAAGAATACAAATCAAATGCCCTAAAATGATTTATCATACTTAAGCAACTTATCTACTTGATCAAGATCCAATTGAGCGAATGATTCTAAGCCCAAGTTCCTTATAATATGAATAAAAGCATCTATTTCTTCTCTAATTAATATAAGACAATAAACATCAATCAGAGAATAAACATAGACATATTAAAAATAATTAAATAAGGAACAAAATGGCACTAAAATCATCTTAATTGGATAAACGAAGCTCAAGTTATCTATGATTTAGTCTAGAGGCATAAATGAGATAAAAATATATAAAAAACCTTACACATAGGTCCCTATAGGGACACAAATGCAAACAATAAAAACCGATTGGTGAATTTATGAAATACCCCCCACCCAAGGGTATTTTTGTAATTATGGAAAACTGATGAGGCAAACTTGTAAATTGCCCAAACACGCACATGCATAGCACATGCGACCGGGCTCGGACGAAAGGTGACTCGATCGGAGGTTAGGAGGCCACGTGGGCAGCATCCGTGCTTCAAAGCGGGCTCGGTCCCGCCGAACCTCCTAGGCCAGTACCGAGGCTAGGACATAATCAAGCCATCCGATTGCAACATTCGGACGGTGACTGTAGCGTGCGGCTCCACCGTCCTCGTCCTTTTGTGTAACGGGGATGGTAGGATGCCAATGACCCTATAAACATTCCATCAAGCTCCTCCTTGCATGCTGAATGTAGAAGAAGGTCCACTGGAGATTGGCGAAGATCTGAGGAGGGAGATGTTTCACGGAGAATGGTCGAAGGAGAATATCGAAGACCCATCTTTGACGAGGAGGCTCTCGAACGGAGGTGCTTTAAGGCTTCTGGCTGTTGAATCTTCAAGTACCTGCGAAGTTAGGAAATATACAAAGGGTGTTCATGCATGCAATGTGAGGTGAAATGGAGGGCGATTGATCTGGATAATGTGGTGCTCAAGATGGTTTCATCTCCAGCTCCGTCGGAATTGAAGGCTTGGGATGAGAAGTGTTCTGACCGTAGAAGAGATTTAGTGGGTGGTCACACAAATGTCATTGGTGGTTGGAGATGATTGGATTCGGATTAATCGAAGGTGGAGTGGATTGTATATGACTGATTTAGAGAAAAATGAAGTAAAACGAGCAGAAGGAAATTTACCTAATTGAAGAAGAACGCATGCTGAGTGATGACTTGGTTGAGAGCCAATGTGGTTCTCCAATTATCTCTTAACAAGGACAACCGATCCTCAAGGCTCTAACGATGTGATAACTCGCCTATAGCATGGCTTATAGGCCATGGATCGCACCAGAAATAAATCGCCATTTTCGCACGACATCGACTCCTTCCTCCTATCACAAAGAGGAGTGGCTAGGGGTTACTCCTTGCAAGGGTGGACCGCCTCCTCCTTGGGTGGTGGTTGCAGGAGGTTTCGGCAGAAGTTTCAACCATCACCAATGATAGGGTGGTTAGGGTTAGGATAAAAGAAGATGTTGGTGAGAGTTAGGGATGATCAGAGAAGAATTCAACGATGGAAGATGGTCAGAAAGCAAATGGGGGTGGTTGGGATAATTAGGAGATGGTGGCTAGTTAGACCGTTTGCGGAGGAGGAAAGAGAGGTTCGGGAGGTTGGGGATGAAGCCCCAACCTTCCGATCATCATCAAACGCTCAGGATTTGGGATGACCTGGATCCACTTGATCGCGATGATCAAGCGGTCTAGAACGAGGTGCCAACAGAAGGATGGGATGAAGATTCACAATGATCTGACGGTCATGAGTGGATACAGGTTGAGACAAATGAAGCGGACCACGTGGGCAACCCAACAGACGCCACAAGGCCCAACCAGATGTGAAGAAAAACAACAAATAAAAGAAAATCCGAAACAATTAGATATAAAATGAATTAGGAAAAATCATGAACATGAAAGTTGTAGATCTTGATATGATCTACAATTTCTTGTGGAAGTCAAAGAGATCAGAGGTCATTTGTACATATCTAAAAATTAAGTACCTATTAAAACCATATAGAAAAATTTTCTTTCATTTTCCTTTTTCTTATTTTTTTATTTTTATTTTGTTTTATGTTAATGTATTTATATACAATATTATTCTAATTTTTATTTGATTTTTAATGAGGAAAAAACATAAAATATTACACCATAATATATTAATATATAGTAATTAGTGTTAACTATTTACAACACATAAAATACTATTTAGTGTTATTTGTCAATGAATCTTATGGATTAACTTAGGCTCGAAAGATAATATTGGTATCTAATGATGATATATACGTAATTAATCACCCCCTAGACTTAAGCTAAGCTCGTCCTCGAGCTAATAAATAAAGAATGAATTAGAGAGTTGGTTTAATTGGTGAGATTCCTGGCATGTGCAAGTGAAAATACAAGGCTCGATTTGACCTAGAACACTAGGTTTTTTTAGGAATCCTAAAAACTCTAAGTTGAGCCAAGTGTTAGTCAAAAGGAATTCAACTCCTCTAATTATTAGACTCTCAAGATACATACATACATACATATATATATATATAGAGAGAGAGAGAGAGAAATATGGGTTAGTGTTGACTGCATCCACAAGAGTAGAGTCAAAATTTCACCAAAGATTCCAATCTCAGAAGCTCTCCTAAGGACTTAACCCTCAAAACTAGGGAATAAATCTAGTCTTGCTTCATTCCACCATCTTTTTAGTTTGTCAGATTTCAAAGGTATGGATGGAAGGCCAGATTATGGAGGATATAGGATTGTGTACATATTTTTTCTTCCTTTAATTGGAACAGGATTCTCTCAAGTTCCAATACTCAACACAATTTTGATTTTTATATTACCAATTTGTGTGCCCATTAAAAGAGATTGAGTCTTATGTACTTGTTTTACTGGGAGTACATCGGGATGCATCTTTTAAGGCGTCTAATATACATGCACCCAAACTTGTAGCACTAACGATGCAGAGCCCTTTTTGAGATACTAGCTTGACTCACAAAAGTCTAATGATTTGGTCCAAGTGAACACTTAACGGTTGGGAGTGCTCGCCTTGAATGTAATATCTCATATGATGTATCTTTGTAATGTGATGAGCCTTTTCTTTTTATTTCACTTTTCATTCTTATTTATTTGAGGGAACTTCCCTTCTTTTTGGCTAGCTCCAGTGCTTTTACCAAGGATTGATGCACTCTGATCAACTTATTAATTTAATGTCATCACACCCTGGCACTTTAGGTCAAAGTCAAAAGATAGCATGAGATCATGTCCCATACTGGCTAAGATGCTGAAACTTAGGTTTTATGAAGCCTTCATTAATTTTATCCCATCCTCGAGCATCATATAGATCAAGACCAAACTCAAGCTTCAAATCCCAGTCTCCTTAGTGATACTTTGACTCATACATATCTTCTAACTAGGGAAGTTTGAATTTTTAAGTCCAAGATCCTAATGATTGAGACAAGATAACTCTAAGTCTATGGAGTACTTAAACCCAGTATTGAAGATCATCTCATATCTTAAGTGCATTGTGAAAGTGTCAGTGAAGAACACCAATTAATAAGTCAATCTTTTTGTGAATTTTATTTTTCCATATATATATATATTTGAATTAAGTTAGAGATTTAAACAATTACTTAGACTCATTTACGTCCTTAGCTTAGAAAAGGATTTTTGAAAACTTTTTTACAAGTATTGTCACATAAGTGTAGAAATTTTCCAAACATTTTACAAATATTTTCAAACCAAGTAAAATTCCATTTTTAAAACCTAATTAAAACATTTTTCAAACAATGTCACTGAGATATAGGTTTTCCAAATATTTTACAAATGATTTTCCAAATAAGTCAAGCCGTATTTTCACAAACCATGTAAAAAAATTGAAAACCATGTCAAATATGTATATACTTTTCAAAATCATTTTCAAATATTTTTACAAAAATCAGTTCTCAAAATGTAATATGATACCCGTATCCCCAAGAATTTGAAAATTTTAAAAACATGAGCTATGGCTAAAGTATATATGTATTATATACAGTAGACCCTCCTATAACGTTTGTTATATCCTTAAGCACAAAGTGATATGAAGTCATAACTCAACTAAGTATAAAAGAATGTATAAGAACTGAGTCTTGAATCACAAGTGCATAATGAGTAAAACGATCGGTTAAAGGTAAATAGGGACTTGGGTCTCCCTATACTTAAGTTGAGAAATAACTTAAGTAAAAAGATATGAAATAAAACTGGGTGACCTGAGGGGAACAATCAGAACAAAATTGGACCCCCCATATTTAGGTTGAAAATAATCCTAAGTATAAAGAATAGGAAGCTAATTGAAGAAGGGACCAATGTTAGTTGAATCTCTAGATGATGAATCTCAGGAGATGAAAATGGAGTCTAGGGTTTCGAGAGCTTGGAGAGTCAAACAATATCAAATAAACCCAATTATTTCACCAACACAAATAGTGAAGGCCATAAATTTGGTCCAATTATCTTGTCATTTTTATTGGTGATAATACAAATTAGATTTCATTATGAGTAGGTCTAAGAAGGATTTGGGCACTATCCTATGGATGTGTCCCTCATCTCTCAACATTTAAAAATAATCCTACAAATAATGACGGGGTTACACTCCCAAAACAAGGTTAATTTTAGCTTCATTAATTAAATCAACTTGAATTAACAACCCCATTTTTAGAATTAGGTCATCACTTGTATTAAATCTCTGAACACGTAAATCATTGTCTACCATCCAGTCCCATTTCCATATTATCCTAAGTGACAAATTATAAAATGAGAAAAACCATGCAGATGTAAAATCATGATGCCATGCTAGAGAAATACTTACAATGACTCCAGCTCTCTTCATGTACATGCTGAACTGAATTTAAAATTATATCTAAATGCAATGCAAGTCGATAAAAATATGTACCTAATCATGCATTCTATTAGCGGGGAGAGAATCAAATTAATTTGAGCTAGGTTGAATGTAGATTAAGTGTGTCTCATGAATCTTCAGAGATAGTGAATCTCCTTGGATGAAGTTAGTGCGCCCTAACTTAAAAATCAAGCACAATAGGTATAAAATAAGGATGCTCTAAGAGTCGTGTGCCTAAACCCTAATATCGAGCACTCAAGTTGAGTCCCATCCACATGGATGAAACAGACTCAACACACCCAACAAACAATAGAGTCCATAGTCCAAAATTATTACATCAAAAATATCAACAAAATAATATTCGAAACACTTAAAGGTTTCTTCTACGGTTTTTCTCAGCATGAACTCCATCTTGAGCTTCCTGCCTCCATTCTCCATGAGCTTCCTCGATGAATGGGCCCTACCATAGAAGAGAAGAATTTAGATATTTCAGAGATTATAAAAACAATTATAATAATGCATAAGACATCAAATCATAGGATTGACCTAGATAAAACAAAAATCAACTTAACCCAAAAATATAAAACCTAAATAATCATATTAATGAAGCCATGTCACCGACAACGGCGCCATCTAATGAAGTGCTAAATGCATAGGTTAATATGTACCCGTTGTAGCATGGGCATTCAGGGTATCATACAGAATCGAATGAATGATATCTACGCGGAGGACTCGGCTTGAATTTATAACCGGGGAAGTCCGAGGTCGAACACAAGGACACAATCCATAATATGATTACCCATGTGTTAAATCATCTATGTTAAGCGATTAATAAATTATCTAAGTTAAAACTAACAAAACAAAGCAGGCAATCACTACCAGGTGATGCACATCACAAATGCATGCATGAAATGAAATGAGTTTTGTAAATAGTTTTATGCATGTTAGAAAATGACGCTTTGATGGACATAATGAGATTACACATGCAAGTATACACATCAAAATGCCCTAAATTGATTTACCATACTTAAGAAACTTATCTACTTGATCAAGATCCAATTGAGCAAATGATTCTAAGCCCATGTTCCTTTTAATATGAATAAAAGCATCTATTTATTCTCTAACTAATTAATAAGACAATAAACATCAAAATAAAGATAAATATGGCTATATCAAAGATAATTAAATAAGGAACAAAATGACAATGAAATCATCTTAATTGGATAAACGATGCTCATGTTGTCTATGATTTAGTCTAAGGGCATAAATGAGATAAAAATATATAAAATTCCTTACACATAGATCCCTATAGGGATGCAAATGCAAAAAATAAAAATCGACTGGCGAATTAAGAAAATAGTCTCACGTGGGGGTATTTTTATGATTATGGAAAATTGGCTGGGCAAACTTGCAAATTGCTCAGACACGCACGTGCAGAACACGTGCAACCAGGATTGGGCGAAAGGTGGCTCGGTCGTAGGTTAGGAGGCCATGTGGACAGCCTCCGTGCTTCGAAGCGGGCTTGATCCCTCCAAACCTCCTGGGCCGGTGCCGAGGTTAGGACATAATCAAGATCGTCCGATCGTAATGATCGGACGGTGACTGTAGTGTGTCACTCCACTGTCGTCCTCCTTTTGCACGACGGGGATGGTTGGACTCTGATGACCCTCTAAATGCTCCACTGAGCTCCTCCTTTTGTGTTGAACGTCGAAGAAGGTCCATTTGAGGTTAGTGAAGATCCGACGAGGGAGATGTTTCACGGAGAGTGGTTAGAGGAGAGTATCGATGACCCATCTTCGGTGAGAATGCTCTAGAACGGAGGCACTTCAAAGCTTACGGCCATTGAATCTTCAAATAACTGTGAAGTTAGTAAATATACAAAGGGTGCTTGTGCGTGCAATGTGAGGGGAAGTGGAGAGCGATTGATCTGGAGAATGTGGTGCCCTAGATGGTTTCATCTCCAACTCCGCCGGAGATGGAGGCTTGGGATTAGAGGGGTTCTGACCGAAGAAGAGATTGAGTGGGTGGTCACACGGATGTGATTGATGGTCGGAGATGATTGGATTCAGGTTAATCAAAGGTGGAGTGGATTGTATATGACTGAATAATTTAGAGAAAAATGGAGTAAAACGAGAAGAAGGAAATTTACCTAATTGAAGAAGAACGCATGTGGTGTGATGACTTGGGTTGAGAGCCTATATGGTTCTCCGATCATCACTTAACAAGGACAACCGATCCTCTAAGCTCTAACGGTGTGATATGTCGCCCGTAGCATGGCTTAAAAGCCATGGATCACACTAGAAATAAACTGCCATTTTCGTACGACATCGACTCCTTCTTCCTGTCACGAAGAGCAGAAGTGGTTAGGGGTTACTCCTTGCAAGGGTGGACTACCGCCTCAAGGGTTGTCTATGGGGTATTTGAAGATGAGACACGTGTAGTGGTTGCAAAAGGTTTTACCAGAAGTTTCAACCATCACCAATGATGGGGTGGTTAGGGTTAGGATGAAGGGAAGGTTGGCGAGAGTTAGGGATGATAAGAGAAGAATTTGGCGATGGAAGTTGGTCAGAAAGGAAATGGGATGGTTGGGATAATTAGGAGAAGGTGGCCAGTTAGACGGCTTGCGAAGGAGGAAAGAGAGGTGTGGGAGGTTGGGGACGATGCCCCGACCATCTGATCATCATCAAATGCTCAGGATTTGGGCGGTGGTAGATGGCCTGGATCCACTTGATCATGATGATCAAGCGGTCCAGAACGAGGCACCAACAGATGGATGAGATGAAGATTCTGGATGATCTGATGGTCAGGAGTGGATACGGGTGGAGACAAATGAAGCGGGCCACGTGGGCAACCCAAAAGGTGCCACGTGGTCCAATTATAAATAATAAATCAAAGAAAAATCTGAAACAATTAGATATAAAATGAATTAAGAAAAAAAATGAACATGAAAGTTGTACATCTCAATGAGATCTACAACTTTCATGTAGTAGTCAAAGAGATCTGAGGTCATCTTTACATAGCTAAAAATTAAATACCCATTAAAACTATATAGAACATTTTTCTTTCATTTTCTTTGCTTATTTTTGTATTTTTATATTGTTTTATGTTAATTTATTTATATACAATATTATTCTAATTTTTATTTGATTTTTAATGAGGAATAAAAAGCATTAAATATTACACCATAATAGGGTTATATCAATATATAGTATTTAGAGTCAATTATTCACAACACATAAATTAGTATTTAGTGTTATTTGTCAATGAATCTTATGGATTAACTTAAGCAAGAGAGATAATATTTGTAATTGATGATGATAAATATGGAATTTGTCATCATCTCTTTTCTCGTAACTGTGTAGTTTCTTTGTGACTCATCCAAGGTCTTTCTAGCATGGTGGATAGCAAATGTCAAACTATTCATCCTCTATACTAATTCAACCTCAAATACATAATATGAACCATCTGTCATGATCTCAAATAGGAGAGACCAATCAGGAGGTTATAGGATAGGTGATTGCGTAACCAATTTCGTAAAAACTTGAAAGGCTGGAGTAATTTATCATCAACAATGAAATCTATATCCTTGCCTAGAAGTGCAAATAAAGGTTAGATATTTTGCTAAAGTCCTTAAGAAACAATGGGTAAAAACTAACATGCCCCATAAAAGACCTTAAATGATTCAATGTTGGTGATGGCTCAAATTTTAAAAGTAATGCCCACCTTATATGGTTTCCATACCTTGTTTGGAGATGACATAGCCCACCCCAATCCTCCATTCACCATAAATCGACTTTTATCCTATGAGAGTATCATATTGACCTCACAACATCTTTGTCACTCGATCTAGATACATAAGACATGTGTCAAATCTATATCCATAATCAAGAAGTCGTCCAAAAAAATCTCGTCCGCAAATGTAGCCAATATACACCTTTGGAATGTCGTTGGCATGTTACATAGACCAAAGGGCATGCATTTAAAAGCACATGTTCCAAACAGACAAGTGAAGGTAGTCTTGTCTTGATCTTCAAGAGTGATTGCTACTTGGTTATATCTCATGTACCATCCAAGGAACAAAAGAATGATTTCCTTGCTAGTCTTTTGATGGTATGCCAATAAATGGCATCAGAAAGTGATCTTTCTAGTCACTAAATTTAGGATTCAGTATTTTATGCAAGCACACAGAGAAATAGGAATATGGGTTCGAATATCCTCTCCCTTGTCATTTGTCACATGGTATTCTAAATTTCTTCGAAACTACATAAAATGGACTAACCCATTTTGAATAGAGGATTGGGAAAACTAAAATTTGCATTGTATATATTGGCAATCTCTTTCATGACAACCTCTCAGAGATTAGGATTCAACCAATATTGAAACTTACAGGATGACCTGCTATCATCTTATAAGTAGATATGGCACGAGCACAAAGTCAAGCTTATACCATGGAGATTCGATATCTTCCGAACTATGCTTTGTGGTTTCTCTTTAGAACTTCTGGAAAGTGACATTCTTGATCATTGGTCAACTGCATTCTGATGATGATAGGAAACATTTGGGGCTCACTCATATGGAAAGCATATTTAAATGTTTATGGTAGTGGCTTTAGCTCTAGTGTAATATGAGATAGTTTTACGACTTCTTTGTGGACTATACTGGTGGATGATGATTGAATTGTAGGAAGTGTAATTGTGTACACTGTGGTTACCTTTGATATACTGTAATGCCCCAAAGATATCAGTTATGAATTCATCTTGTTCGATCAAAGAGGGATCAAAATCAGATACCTCATGAAACTCATCAACATATCACTCATCATAATAAGGGAACACATGTCGATTGTGCTTTTTGGATCTTCCTCTTAGAAGAGGAATTCATGGGTCACATTATCATATAAAAATGATACTGATCCTTTGGACTCTACTAGAGAATCATGGTCCTCTATATATGATATAACTTCCTGACTCTCATTTGATGGAGACTTTCATGGCTGCTGATCTTGTATCGGTTCTATTATAAACTTCTTGCTGTGGGAGCAAAAGGTTATCTTCCCATATTCATAATCGGTAATGGCTCCAGTTGTGCACTGAAAAGGCTGAAAGAGTATGATAGGGGCATGGTGTAATAGTGCTAAGGAATCCATTTCTAGGAAAATGAAATCCACTAAAAAGTGAGTTCGTAGTACTGCCATAATAATGTCCTCAAGTGTACCCCTTTCCCTCTTAATCAATTGATCATCAAATTAAAGGAACATCCTGGTTGATTTAAGAGGCCCAACCTAAACTCGTTAATTAGAAAGGAAGGTAATAAGTTGATCGAGGGACCACTATTTAAAAGTGTAGGATTGAACTCGTGATAAAAAATCTCGCATATGAAAAGAGGTGCTCCCTTATCTCTCTTCTTATCTGGGAATCTATTGCTGATGGCGCGTGCAGTAGTGATGGTAATGATGTGTTGTTACGGACTATTACATCTTCGTTGTCTTGGTTAATGCTTAGGAGTATAAGATTCTTTCATCCCCTTCTTGATTGCTGGCATATACTCCATGGATCTGAGTGGTATTTCTAACATGATGTTGTAGAGAATCTCAACCACTCTAGGATCAGCATGCTTTAAAAAATTTTGATATGAGTTTCAAGCATGAAAATCTACAAGAAATGGAACGTGAATAGAACGAAAATCATTTTCTTTATTATGAAAATCAACATGTATTGTTGGAAGATCAAAAATAGTATGTACAATGTCATCTAAATCAGAATCTACTAAAATTAAATCTGAATCATAAGCGGTATCTACGCGGAGAGAGTGGTGTCCATGTGTGTAATGCAAACATCTGTCTATGCTTCTTTTCTACCTTTCTTTTTTTCTTGGGATTTTTATTTTCTTCTTTTTCTTTTGTAATTTTTCTAGATGTTGTCCTTCTTGAGAATGTGAATGTAGACTTGGCTCACTTGCAGAAGTCCCATGATTCTCTTCTGACTTTGACACTATAGATGGATGTAGACTCCTGCTGCTCTTAAGACTAATTTCATTATATAACAAATGAATACTCGAACTCTCACTTGATTGGGTAGAGGAACAATCATTGCTCACTACCTACTTGTTCTGAAATCTGAAGGTGTTGGAATTAGCCTCTACTTGGGGTGGAATAGTGGTCTTCGGTGAAATAAGATCATCGAGCCTCTAGTTGACATTGTCTATCTGTGACATGAGTTAAGCAAGGTAATCCAATATTGGATTCACCAAACTAGGTGAATTCACCTCTGGTTTCTAAATCGATGGATGTTGTTGAAAGTGAAAATGGAGCTGAGGTCGCTGCTGATGGTAATAACACTGACTAAATGTAGGAGGAGGTGGAAACCATGATGACTGATAGAAATAATGATGAGGCTGTGACTGGACATAAAAACCACCAAACTGCTAGTGAAATGATTTCATGGTATGACCACTCGATGTATAGTACGGTCTAGGATGAGTGTGCATCCCAACACAGAATTGAGTCAACTCATGGTTTGGAACAAATACCATTCTCCTTCTAAATCTTAGATGGAAGTGAAAATTGCTACTCATTATGTCGAAACTCTGATTGACATGGAACCCTATGCGTTGGATATTATTGGTTGACCTGGTATGGTGTCTATACGTAGTATATGTGCTGAACTGTAGGAAGTACTGAACTCAACTATACTAAAGGTGTAGAAGATGTAAGGTGGGGTACATTGGGCTCAGGTGTAATGGGCGTGGTGCCCACACTATGGATAGTACTCACAAGAAGCTCTAAATGCTTTGTAATCTCATGAAGCTCGTCTAACTATTTCATTCTGTTTTCTATTGTAGTTAATTTTTCAAGTTCTTATGATCACTTCCTGGTGAATCCATGATTCTCACTCTTTATTCTTTTACTTTAGCTCTTTTTTTGGCAAAGCACCCTGTAAATACCTGTAAATATAATAACTTAGCATTCTGCATGCCATTATTAATATTGCATATTTAGCATGTATTTTGCAAAAAAAATAAAAGAATAAAGGAAAAAGAAAAAGAATGATGTATTTTGAATAAATACGGAGTGACCCAAATGTTGGACATGCGAGCCCACGGCGAGCTATTATGCAATAAATGTTATTGCAATTCACTCCTTAATCTGATTAAAGAGTAAATAACTTGCATAATAGGTCCCTTAGTACAATTATGGTTATGTACCATAGCCATCTTAATGATCATACAGTTGTTGATTCAATTATTGAATCATAGAGGCTGGTGCTTGGATGAATATCTAATGAGTTAGATTGAGGACTCATCAAGCACCGTCAAATGATTGTTAAGAGATGATCTCCAGCCTGAGTAGGAGATGGCAATCCTACCTCAGTTAGGCTGATATCTGACCGACCTCTTGATGCAGGTCCTCTGCATTGGAATAGAGATTCGGAGGTGTCAGATGAGTTAGGTCAAAGAGTTGACTTAACGAGATCGAGATAACCAAAGTCCTATATCATATGCTGTCATGATATAGGCACACATCCTCTGACCGGAGACAGATGTGTTACTATATGTCTGAGTATGTACATTTGGCAGACCAATAGGTTGATGACCTAATAAAGGTCTATACACTGTCGCGTTGGTGTGCATATAAGGGCATATGAGTAATACGATCTCTCAAAGGGATCATGCATGTTCAGTTACTGAACCAGAAGACATGAGCTCACTCATGAGATATTGAGAAGAATCAAATTCCATGCGCATGGTCGTCTTGCTTTGGAAGCTTGACTGAATTTGTAGATTTGATATATACTTTTGGAAAGTATATGATCAAGACCTTGGTATGATATATGCTTTTGGAAAGTATATGATCGATACCGACTCCCAATGATCGAATGAGAAACTTACTAATAAAACCCTGAAGTAGACAGTGTAAAGTTGATCTAATACTTCGGGTTTATTCTGAGTCTTCCAGTATGCAGGATGTACAGGTATTGGGAATACCTGTGGGTTATGTGATCATAAACGATTGTATAACCATGACGCTTCTATTCCTAGGGAGTGATGAAACGGGTCTGGATTTTAGTGACTCCTCTCAGTAGAGAAGTAATCCGATCTTAGTCCAAATGTTGGACATTGATCTGAATGTGATTCAGATGCAATGAGAAGATTAGATTTGCGGTCTTGATTTAATCAAGTATCTATGGGAGGCCCACAATCTGGATTTGAGATATGATCTCAATATCCTTGTCACTATACGTGGAACAATAAAATCGCCCTGTCCTTATCTCCAAGTATTCACGGAGAAAGCGCATTATCCTTGAAAGAGTTCATGGATAATTCTATTGTTTATCCGAGCATTGAGAAAATGGATAATTAAATGTGATTTAATTATCATGAATAATATGAATTTGATTCATATTATAAGGAGAGTTATCTTAGATAATTAAATGTGATTTTATTATCAAAGATGTAAATAATGTGAATGTGATTCATATTATTTGAGCACATGAGAATAAGTGATCCAATATAATTAAATGAGATTTAATTATTATGGATAAGAATAATGTGGATAGTAATATCCAATTATTCATAATATATTATAAATGTGATTTATAATGTAATAGACAGAGCTAATTATAATTTATATTTTGTTAATTATTTTTTATGATGTATTGGATACACATTGTGTAATTAATTGATAATGTAAATTATATGTTGTTTTGGGTTGTGAATGTGATTCACAATTTTCCAATGTCAAGATTGCAATATTCCCAAAATTATTTGTGAATTATTTTTGGTGAATAAAATCCCAACAAAAGTTGTTGGAAATTATGGGAGAATTTCATGGAGATGTGTAATCTAATGAGATTACATGAGACAATCTCCACCATATGGAGAAGGTGGACGGCTACCAATTCCACAAGGAAATTGGTGGTCGTCCCCACCATTCCTAATGGTGAGATCTTCATGCAAATCTCTCTCCATAATTGCTTGATCTAATTTAGGACTAAAATATATTTGACATCTCAAATATATTTGATTTAAATTAGATTATTGTTTGTTGGCTTTTACCAACAACAATCTTGACCATTCGATTGACATAAATCAATCTCATCCATTGATTTTATATGACCCATGGATTGAGATCCATGGATCCTAAAACCCTATAAATAAAGAGGCATACCATGCTCTCTCTTTACAACATATGCTATTGTAGCACATCTCTCTCTCTCTCTCTTATTCTCTACACGCCTACTCCCTCTCTCCCTCTCATGTGGCCGTCCATCATGGATGCCCTAGAGAGGTTCTCCATCACCGCAGCGTCGTCGTTATGCTGCCCGATCATCTGCTCATGGATCTCCGTCTACTTCGGTGCACCTCGCTCGTGAAGAAGACGTCGGATCTCGTGTGTCGAGATCAGGAGATTCACCGCCTGGATCATCAACATGGATTGCGAGAAGCACGCGGTTCATCCCCGCACTCGCAAGCGTCTCTTCCGTCGGATCGGACTTGAGACAGGAGATCTCTTCATTTAGAGACTCGATCGCAACCACGCTTCAAGAGGTAACCCTAATACTTGTTTGTGGTTTATACGAAACGATCCGACAAGTGTTCTTGGATCATGTGGTTTCGTCGTATGAAAATTTTTTAAATTCCGCTGCATCGAGCAACTAGTGCGACTGGTCGCTCCTCGTCGTATTCGATATGACGCTCATGCTTCCGTGATGCGCTTAAGGATCTAACCATATCCTTTCAAGTGGTATCAGAGCCAGGTTGATGGTTTCGAATATGATTCGCTAACCGAGGACGACTTGGGTTCGTTAAGGTCGCGAAAGTTTTCATCGCATTTGATTTCGCAGATCTGTTTAGTAAATAAATTCGTCACTGATTAAATTGTTTAAACACGAATTTAATACTTGAAATTTGTTTCCAATTAAATAAGGAAATCATAGGATCTGAGTTTGCGTAAATCGGATTTCGTATGCTTGAGATATGGTTGTTTTAATGAACATGTATGAACTGTTGCGGGAACTGTAGATCTGAACGTGATTAAAATGTTAATTACTATTTCGACTTACCTCGAAATGTGAGAAACATCACTTGGGTTCTGTCCTAAATCAAATTAGCAATCCATGAAAATTGATTTTGTCTAATTTGGATTTAATATGATTGAGATATGCTAATTTTAGCAAGTAAGGGTCACTGCTAAAATTACATTCCTAATCAAAAACCATGTGATTGTCAATTAATGAAATTTGTCAATTAATGAAATTAATTGTTAATTTCGAGAAATAATTATGGAAAATATTTGAGAAATATTGGAAGAAGATTATTTCCTTAATTGACTTGGCCTCAACCAATTATTGATTAGATTTGATCTAAATCATAATTGGAAACACAATCCTCAAACTCCTTGCTTGAATAGGATTGGGAATTTGTCTAGCAAATTTCCTTATAATCAAAATTGTTTTGATTACTATATGGTATAATTTCGGTCAAAGAACCGATGATCATCTCAAGTACAAATTAATCAATTTGACATTATCCTTTCCCGAGGCGGATATGGTGACTAGTCAGAGATCGCTGGGGTAGCGAGTTGCAACGTATGTGGTCCGTCCCACTCTCGCCGGCACTGGCCATGATAGCGGGTGGGGCTGGGATAATGTACGAGGGATTAAGTTGTATTTTTTTCTAATTATTAAAATACGAATTCATACATACTTTGAGAATAATACCATATATATTCAAGTAAGACAATCAAGTTTGATTGATTGAATTGGATTGATAATTAATTTAATATGATTAAGTTAATTATATCCAATTAAGAACACTCTATTATGAATAGAGTTATTATTTCCCTTGAAAGAATTAATCGTAATGAATGTGATTTATAATGATTAATTAGAATTTGAATATGATATGGAGGATCACATAAGTGACATCCATGGTCTCCCGTCAAGGCGAAGGGTTCCGTCGCCAGGGATTGTATATAGGAGACGCATGTCCGAAGTGACAACTCCTATATGCAAGCGCATTTGGATCGGGCTCTTTGCTTTTCGAAAGAGTAAGGCCGTATGCGTAGTGACCCCAATATCGGATCCTCATATTATTGGGGCGATATTGGATTGCGCATAGCGAGTTCTATTCCTGTTGACGGTTGGTTCAATTAATGACGGGTCAACATCACCTTAGGGGTGGTGGGCCCGAGCATTAAAGACCGAATTGGGAAATGCAAGTTGGACTTGCAAGGCAGAATGTGTTCCCGCTTCTCTTTATTGGAGTTGTAGTTTCTCATATTATTGGGATGTAACCAAGATAAAGAGGAGATCCCAGTTCTTGCTTGAGATATAGCGGTAAGTATATCTCTTACTTTGAAAGTGATTAAGAGAATGAACTTTCATTGTTGACATGGCAAGACAACTTTGATATAAAAATTCCTAAAGCAAAGTAAATTATATATTTATATATGTTTATGCAAATTTCTTATTTCAGATAATCCTTCATTAAAACCACTCAATGTTATACTCAATAATAACCAGTAGAATATCTTGGATTGGACCCATGATCTAGATATTGTACTTGCAATTGGACACATAATGTATGTGGTTGCAATGTGCAAGTTTCCTCATAATAATGAGGAATGATGATTAAATAAGACAATAGGACTAAAACCCTAGGGTTTGTATGTCTCTATAAGTCTTGATCTTATCGAATGTACTTTTGAAGTGACATGTCGATAATGATCGTGATTGTCAAATAATCCTTATAAAATTCTAAGAAGATATTATGGCATACATATGTGCTCTCGACATTTAATCATGAATGATGTGGTTCTCTGCATCATGCATAATGGTGGCTCTATAAGAGATGATGTATTCAAATTGTTTGAGTACATACCTGAACCAATATTTTAAGAGTCTAGATGGATGTAGATATGATGAATGCCATCATTCTACTATCTATACTCTAGTCATTCATGAAGCTTCATAGTATTCATATTGTATGAACTTAAATGAAGCTTGTATAAATGTTGAAATACTCTTATATTGAAATTTTTGATTTTAACATAAGAGATCCTTGGTCTTGAGCAATAGTTGCTTATAGACAAAGGGAGCGCAATGGAAGCATGGGTTGGACCCAAGTAAGAGGTATAGTCAAAAAGTTGACTGTACTTCTGTGACTTCCATATGACATCCAAAGAGTTGGATGAATGCCAATACTGCAATAAATTGATGTGTTGATAGTATGACTATCAAATCTATCTAGAATCCTTAGAGAAGGAATCAGATAGTACATCAGAAAAATCTACATATAATCATTGAAATTGACTTACTTATTTGATAAGATAAAGTCTAATAATTGTATCTCAATCTTCTAATGACACTTGCAATTGGTTGCATCTGTATTGGAATATTAGAAATTTGACCTTAAGGTTTATTGGTCATCCATGTTGGAATTGATGCAATTGTTGCAATAATTTCTACCGGATGAATAGACTTCATATTTTCAGTGGGAGCCCTTAGTCTTAGAGAATGTCTCTATGACCTAGATACTAGAATACACTCATTGTTTATTTCTAAATGTTGGGAATAAACATGAAATCTGGAATAGACCTATCATAAAGAGTTATGATGGAGATATTTCAGATAGTAATCTAACATCTAGTAGACTCCACTAAATTAGAAAATTAATGAATGGTTCATTAAGATTTCTAATACTTAAAATTAAACCTTTAAAGATCAATAGGAGGACATAGATCATTTGATAATGATCTGGCATCATGTTTTGGACATTTGTTTGTTGATGTGATCAATAGACTAATAAGAGATGAAACTTTAGATTGACTAAAGGTTCAAATCTTACATACTTATGAATATTGTATTCAAAGAAAAATGTCCAATACACCTTTCTTTGGGAAGGATGTAAGATGTCAAGGTATTCAGGATCTCATACATATTGATGTATGTGAATCATCCATATCATAGTAAACATTATGATATGTGATATCTATCAATGATTATGTATGATTTGAAATTTCTTCTCTTCACCTAAGAAACCTTTGAAATGTTCAAAGATTTCGCAATTTTGGTTTAGAACCAAAGTTTGAAGGAAGATGAAATGAATTTGATCTAACCAAGGTAGCTTGTACTTGTTAGAAGAATTCAAAGAATAACTTATGGAGATGTGAATATGATTCCTATCTCAATCCTCCTAAAGAACCTTAACTCAATGGAATTGTAGGGAGATACAATTGATCATGTGTGACATGATTTGATCAATGATTAATCTTAGCATAATTATCTCTTAGTTTCCAGGTATATATATATGTGGTAGAAACTACATTATAAATCCTTACAAGGTTCCATGCTAGAAAGCTGGAGTCTAGCACCAGAGAGTGCTACTTCATTAAGAAAATAAAGGATGGTATTGGATACCTACTTTATGACCTTGAGATTCTTAAAAGATTTCATCTTTGAGAATTTGATTCTTATAGGATGACTCTCTTAAGAATCAAGATGAAAATGAAGAAAAGGAACTCATTTAATCTTGAGAAGATAATGAGGCTCATGAAATCGAAAATTAAATAGACAATTAAAGATGAAACATCAATACCTCTTCAAATAAGTTTGAGGATGGATTCCATGTGACAGTTGAGTCTGAAAATGATCGGACTTCATGTGATGAAGCTCCTGAGGATCATGACATGGAAAGTTGGATGTTAGCAATAAAAGTCTAATGTAGACTTCATATACAAGTGTTGTATATGGACCCTTGAGGATCCACCTATATGGATCAGACCCATTAAGGTGTAAATGGATCTTCAAGAGAAAGAGGGAACCTGATGAGAAGGTAGAGACCTTCAAAGAACGGTTCCTAATCATGAGCTACACACCGAAGAGAAGACATCGCTCGCGATGAGATTTGCTCTCTAGTGGCCTTGCTTTAACCCATCAGAATATTGCTAATTGTAGCTACACAACTTGACTATGACTTCTTCATGATGTGAGTCAAGACTGCATTCCTCTATGAATACCTCTCTAAGGATATTCATATGAAGTAGCCCCAGGGCTTCAAGATTGAGGAAAGAAAGATGCGCTTGTTGAAGAACTCCATCTTTGGACTCCAATAAGTTTCTTGTTGTTGGAACATAAGATTTGATGAAATTATAAATGTTGTGATTTCAGATAAAATCTTGATGAACCATGTGAAGCTTAGTGGGAGTGCCATTGTGTTCATCGTGCTAAATGTAGATATTATTCTAATCATTTAAAATGATATAAGAATAAATAATAAGTGTTTTATAATTTGGTTGTTCCATACCTTGAGATACGATCTCAAGGATACCTCTTAGATCTTAATTTTGAAGTCGCTCAGAAATAAAGAGAAGAGGGTATTGGGACCGTCACATTAGTAATACACCTTGGACTTATTCCATTTTTTTGGAAAATTCCAAGAAAGGATTCCTTCCCTTAAGATGTGGTAGTGACCTGTCTAAAGGGATAACACCTCAAAGAGTTGAGGAAGTGAATGCTAGAACTGCTTGCACTTGTGCATCAGTTATGAGAAGTTGGGTATATGCTAGATGTGTACAAGAGCCAGATGTCTGCCATGCAGTGGGAGTAGTAAACTGTTACTAATCCTACTCTGGAAATAAAACACTTAGTTGAAGTAATAACAATATCTTCAAAGATGATGAAACTTAGAGATAGTGATCTCAAAGTCTCATCTTCAAAAGTTTAAGACCTTGTAGATAGTGATCTATGAGGGTCTTAACTGTAGATACCTTAGGAGATAGAGATCTCCAGGATGTAGTGTCAAGGACACTATAACCGATAAAATTGAGTATCTGTTGCATGCGATGCAACATTCACATTGGATGCGAGCACTGTTACTAGAAGATATGCAAGTGTCGTAAAAGGACTTGGCGTAGTCTCTTGGGAACAGAGTGACTGATCAGCTTGCCTAGCTATTTTCTAAATAGCCTATGATTGTCACATGAGTGTGGGTTTAAATGATTAGCCCATTAATGGCTCTTTGGGCTAGTGGGAGATTGTTGGACATGCGAGCCCACGGCGAGTCATTATGCAATAAATGTTATTGCAATTCACTCCTTAATTTAAAATAAAGAGTAAATAATTTGCATAATAGGTCCCTTAGTACAATTAGGGTTATGTACCATAGCCATCTTAATGATCATACAGCTGTTGATTCAATTATTGAATCATAGAGGCTGGTGCTTGGATGAATATCTAATGAGTTAGAGTGGGGACTCATCAAGCACCGTCAAATGATTGTTAAGAGATGATCTCCAGCCTGAGTAGGAGATGGCAATCCTATATCAGTTATACTGATATCTGACCGACCTTTTGATGCAGGTCCTCTGCATAGGAATAGAGATTCGGAGGTGTCAGATGAGTTAGGTCAAAGAGTTGACTTAATGAGATCGAGATAACCAAAGTCCTATATCATATGCTGTCATGATATAGGCACACATCCTCTGGTCGGAGACAAATGTGTTACTATATGTCTGAGTATGTACATTTGGCAGACCAATAGGTTGATGACCTAATCAAGGTCTATACACCGGCGCGCTGGTGTGCATATAAGGGCATATGAGTAATACGATCTCTCGAAGGGATCATACATGTTCAGTTACTGAACCAGAAGACATGAGCTCACTCATGAGATATTGGGAAGAATCAAATTCCATGCGCATGGTCGTCTCTCTTTGGAAGCTTGACTGAATTTGTAGGTTTGATATATACTTTTGGAAATTATATGATCAAGACCTAGGTATGATATATGCTTTTGGAAAGTATATGATCGATACCGACTCCCAATGATCGAATGAGAAACTTACTGATAAAACCCTGAAGTAGACAGTGTAAAGTTGATTTAATACTTCGGGTTTATTCTGAGTCTTCCAGTATGCAGGATGTACAGGTATTGAGAATACCTTAGGGTGATGTGATCATAAACGATTGTATAACCATGATGCTTCTATTCCTAGGGAGTGATGAAATGGGTCTGGATTTTAGTGACTCCTCTCAGTAGAGAAGTAATCTGATCTTAGTCCAAATGTTGGACATTGATCTGAATGTGATTCAGATGCAATGAGAAGATTAGATTTGTGGTCTTGATTTAATCAAGCATCTATGGGAGGCCCGCGATTTGGATTTGAGATATGATCTCAATATCCATGTCACTATACGCGGAACAATACAATCGCCCTGTCCTTATCTCCAAGTATTCGTGGAGAAAGCGCATTATCTTTGAAAGAGTTCATGGATAATTCTATTGTTGATCCAAGCATTGAGAAAATAGATAATAATATGTGATTTAATTATCATGAATAATATGAATTTGATTCATATTATAAGGAGAGTTATCTTAGATAATTAAATGTGATTTGATTATCAAAGATGTAAATAATGTGAATGTGATTCATATTATTTGAGCACATGAGAATAAGTGATCCAATATAAATAAATGAGATTTAATTATTATGGATAAGAATAATATGGATAGTAATATCCAATTATTCATAATATATTATAAATGTGATTTATAATGTATTAGAGAGAGCTAATTATAATATATATTTTGTTAATTAATTATTATGTGCATTGGATACACATTGTGTAGTTAATTGATAATGTAAATTATATGTTGTTTTGGGTTGTGAATGTGATTCAAAATTTTCCAATGTCAAGATTGCAATATTCCCAAAATTATTTGTGAATTATTTTTGGTGAATAAAATCCCAACAAAAGTTGTTGGAAATTATGGGAGAATTTCATGGAGATGCGTAATCTAATGAGATTACATGAGACAATCTCCACCATATGGAGAAGGTGGACGGCTACCAATTCCACAAGGAAATTGGTAGCCGTCCCCACCATTCCTAATGGAGAGATCTTCATGCAAATCTCTCTCCATAATTGCTTGATCTAATTTAGGACTAAAAATATTTGACATCTCAAATATATTTGATTTAAATTAGATTATTGTTTGTTGGCTTTTACCAACAACAATCATGACCATTGGATTGACATAAATCAATCTCATCCATTGATTTCATATGACCCATGGATTGAGATCCATGGATCCCAAAACCCTATAAATAGAGAGGCATACCATGCTCTCTCTTTACAATATATGCTATTGTAGCACATCTCTCTCTCTCTCTTATTCTCTACACGCCTACACCCTCTCTCCCTCTCATGTGGCCGTCCACCATGGATGCCCTAGAGAGGTTCTCCAACGCCGCAGCGTCGTCGTTATGTTGCCCGATCATCTGCTCATGGATCTCCGTCTACTTTGGTGCACCTCGCTCATGAAGAAGACGTCGGATCTCGTGTGTCGAGATCAGGAGATTCGCCGCCTGGATCATCAACATGGATTGCGAGAAGCACGCGGTTCATCCCCGCGCTCGCAAGCGTCTCCTCCGTTGGATCGGACTTGAGACAGGAGGTCTCTTTGTTTAGAGACTTGATCGTAACCACACTTAAAGAGGTAACCCTAATACTTGTTTGTGGTTTAGATGAAACGATCCGAGAAGTGTTCTTGGATCATGTGGTTTCGTCGTATGAAAATTTATTAAATTCCGCTGCATCGAGCAACTAGTGTGACTAGTCGCTCCTCATCGTATTCGATACGACGCTTACGCTTCCGTGATTCGCTTAAGGATCTAACCATATCCTTTCACCAAACCCCCAAGAGAAGGTCAAGACTTGACCTGATCGTAAAAGAAAATAAGTAGAGAGAGATAGGGTCTATTATGTATGTATTTATTTTTGATAACCCAAATTATTTTTTTCTTGTATATGGCTCCAATAATATTATAAAAATAAAATAAAAATCAGAAAAATAAAATGAAAACAAAAATAAAATTAGTCAACCTTTGTGCAAAATACACATGTACATATTGCATTCATTATTTATTTCACATCCTTAAATAATTTGTAAAAATAAAATAAAAATTATTTCATACTCCTAAAATTATGTTGTAAATAAATAAAATACAAAACTAAATTTTTTTAAAAAATTATTACAATAAAAATATATGTACATAATACATAGGCATATTATACCTGTATATAAAATTATATACTATACATACATTATTTTTTTTCATAAAATTTATTAAAAATCGTAGGAAAAATAGTTTGTAAAATAATAAACAATTTTTTATACATTTCTTAATTTAACTTCATTTACTATTTTTATCCTATTTTCGTTGACTTTTTTAAATCCTGAATTCTCATTGGTCTACATTGAAATGTTGACCTTGGTCAACGCCTTCTCCTCAGCCGGGTCGACCCGATTCTGATCGCCGGAGTCCTTTTCTCCCCATTTCCTCGATCGTACCCGATCTTTAATCGGCTCGATCTCTACGCCCGATTATGCTCTGAACATCAAGGACCCTCGCGGATCCCTAGGCACGACTAGATCTGCCAAGGGTTTCGAACTCTTCATCGATCTTTTTGGATCCTTGGCCATGCCTATAAAATGCATCTTCCTCCTTCTGCACATGGTAACTCGTTCCTCGCATCATCACAGATCTTTGATTTCCTTCAGGAAGGTGACAACTTCCCAAAGGTACCCTTGGAGTGTTGTTTGGCAGTCCGCTTGAGCAAAGCTCGTCACGACGTCGGAGAGCTGCCGCGAGAAGCCTCCTTAGCCATCCACACCCGGGTTGAGGCCATAATCCTCCTCCACTTCGCTGGAGCTACTGAGCTTGTCTGAATCTTCAGGTAGCCCCTTTATCCCCTCGCATTTTCATTTCATGTCCATATTTCCATTTCACGCCGCCGCCGTCACGTTTTCTCCAACCAACTGGTCAGAGCCCCGCTATCCACTTCCATCTGCTCCGATCAGATCCTCTATTCACCACGCACCTTCTCGCGCAACCTAATCCTCCTAAAGCTCTTCCACCTAGTCAATATTAGGCATAGATCTCCTTCCCTCGCCTACGCCAGAGATCAAACTCGCATGCCACCCCCACTTCCCTTGTTCTTTTACTTAAATAACCCCTATCAGAGCTCCGTCTACGAGCATAGGATCCTTTGCAGGAACTTATGCATACCAGGATCCATTATGGACCCTCAACTGCTCTAGAAGAGAAGCTCCATGCAAGCAGCCACCGCCACGCTCATCCGGTCGTGGTCGCCTCCATCGGAGCCCCTCATTTGACGTAGACCACTTCCACGTTCCTACCGGAGCCCTCAGATCTTTCATCGGAGTGCCGGCTCCCCTCTGATGCTCGGTTGAAAGTTGACGGAGGCGAGTTCTTGAAGACCCTCTTGTGCTCGTTGGATGAGACCTACCTCTGCCAGATATCATCTCAGCCATTCGACTGTGCAACCTTTTGGCCGATGCGTCAGAGCAGACATTCCCTGCACCATCAGATCCTGCAGCTGCGATTGATCAGAGTCCTATGCCATCGTCAACTCCACACGCGCCATGTACCCCTTCCTTGGGTAAATTTCCTTTGTGCCCCCGCATGTTTTTGCTTTTATTTCTAGTCTATTAAATAAATGTTGTGGTTAAGTACATTTATAATTTGGACCTCATATTTTGTGGTATTTGTGTTTTAGTCCTTCCGAGTCTGAAGCATGTGTGTGCTCATTTGATTTCTGGGTTATTTGCAGTTTGCATCTTGAGATTTTATAGTGTTGCTGAATGAATTTTAAGTTTCTAGAAATTGTATTTATGCCCCTGTGCGTACAACATTGAGCATGTGCGGGAATTGAGTACACTTTTTACAGAATCACCCCTTGACTTGTATTGTGTGTTATTGATTTGGTCCAGAAACTTAAATTAATTGTGAATAGGTCCCTATGAACTATGCTTAATTACATGCATTATTTTGCACTTAATAAATATTAAATTAATTCGAAAAATTACATAAAAATTATCATTGGCTCTTGTTAGCGTGTAATATTTACTGAAATTTTGTTTGGTTAATTTATTTGTATTTTCTATTTTCGAAAATTAAAAAACCCTTCAAAAAGTCTTTATTTGCCTTATAAAAATTATAAAAATTTGAAAATGCTTTAAAAATCCCATAAAAATTAATGTGTGTGCCTTTTATTGTGTTTTTATTTCTATATTATTTTTGTTTCAAAATTCATTATAAAAATCCTAAGAATTACAAAACATTCAAAATCTTATAAAATATATATAATTAAAGAAAATTCCAAAAATTCAATTTCTAGTTCCTATTTGTACCTTTTTATCTGTATTTTATCATAAAATTGCTAATCAGGACCTTAGAGCGTTTTAAAATCATAAAAATTCTTGAAAAATACAAGAAAATTACTAGAAACACTTTAAAATCTAGAAAATCTAAAAATATTTTTACTTTAATTTTCTGACTATTTTTAGTTATTAAGAAAAGACCAAAAAGATTGTTGTGATTGCTTTCTTTTATTTTTGTACTTGTGTTCTTTATTTCAAAATAAAAAATACATAAATTAAAAACCACTAAAAATTGTTTTATTTCTGGAAATTTGACTACTTCGTAATTCTTTCACGCTCCTTATGTTCGACGTTGGTGGCTATACCAGGTAAATAAAATAGCGAACCGCTTACATGCTTTGATTGTTTAATTCTCTCTTTCTTGAGTGGTTTTATTTTTCTCGATTGAGTCAGTCGATTGATTAGGGTCACAATGACCTTTGTTTTACTTTGATACTTAACCCTAGTTTGTTGGTCGCCCATCAGGATGGCGTCGTTGCCGCAGAGCACAACTTAGTAGTCAGTTTTCAATTTTCTATTGTTTTATTTTTGTATCTATCTGATATAACTATTTCTGACATCATTTCTGGTTTTGCTTTCTGTGCGAGGAACCGACCGAGGGACGCTTCGGCTTTCTGTTGGAGGTACATGTATTCAAGGAGGAGCAGGGAGAGAGAGTAGTTATAACATATAGATAGTTTATTTTTTGCAACATTTTATTACTGTAATAATTGTAGACTCTTGGACACTTGCTTGGACACTTAGACTTTGGGGTTTGTTTTGCCGAGTACTGGTGTATTCGGGGGACCTCACCGCGGTTTTTCGTAGTTTTGTTTTATTGCTTTTATTTCTTTTGATTTTCAATGATTTAGGCCCTAGACTTAGGAATTTATGTTGATTGTGATGTAATTAGCTAAGGCACTACACCTAATTTCCTATTTGTTCCTATAGATCGTAATTGGACCTAGCTAAAATAAAATAAAAAAGTTAACTTATTGGGATTAGAGATCTCATGTCGAGAGAGGCGTATACAACACTTGTAGGACCCATTATGGTGGGCACCAATCGGCATCGGAAACTTGACTCCGATCTCTCTTTCCTATAGTTAGTTATTTGTGCTTCACGATTTATAGAAATTGCTCGTCGAAGGCCGATTTCCTCGTGCATCATATAGGTAGTTTATTTTTTGCCTTTACTTTTATGCGCGGATCACCCTGCATGTAGAGTGATGGAGTTAGGTACGCATTTCTATCGTTGCATGCATCATTGTGTTTGATTGTGCATCGACTTTTTCATCTTCCTCTCCATGTTTTATTGGACTCATAATAACTAAGGAAATCAAAAAATTCTTTAGGTGTTGTCTTACTTCAGAAAAAGACCTAAAATGTGAAAATAAAATAAAATTGGCACTGTTAATGCAAACTTGACCCTAAAACTAACTTCACTTAAAAATTCTTATTTTGGGGAGAGTCACCCCATCATTGATTGATTTATCTACAGCGAGAGAGTGACCCACACACTATGCTAGAGACATACCCAAACTCTTTCAAACTATCAGTCTTGTAGCTAGTTGTTCTCCAGTGAGGATTTCACTGGGTAGCCGGTAAACGATCCATGACTTCCTTAGCAGATTGGGCAGATCGGGTAGCCAGTAAACGGTCCGCACCCACACTGGTTGGGAAAAATTAGTTGTGAGATTCGGGTCAGTCTCCTGGGAGCATTGGGTTCCCAACAGCTTGCTTAATCGCTCTGGTAGATTGATTTGTCACCTTAATAAAATTGGACAAGATTAACGACCGATCTTTCATGGTCATCAGCTCAAGTGTTGAGTAGGTGAAAAAGAGGTTTGACTTTACATCTTATTTGCATTCCAATTCCAAAATCACGTTAATGGGAAGGAGGTCCCTTAGGCTGCATTTGACATCACCGCTTTTGAGCACTCCTCTCCATTAATCTAGGGCAGTGTTAGAGAGTCTAGACCAGCTCTCTGAACCTGAGTTTGCTACCACCATGTTCCTCCTTGACCACCCTTCTACCCATCCTGAGGTGCTAGAGTAGAGGACAACATGGTTATTTGTTCACTTGACGGCACCTGAGTTGGGTTTTTTTTCCTTTGTAGAGACCCAAGAGATGACCAGTAGTGAGGGACGCACCGATGAGCAGCCTCAGGGATCAGCGCATGTACTTGAACAGGCTGCCATCAACAACACAATATTAGACTCCTTGGACACCAAGCAGCGACAGATCAGAGAACAGGGAGCGTTTATGGCTAAGGTGCGACGAGAGTTGACGTAGTTGCGAGCCGGCAGAGCAGATTCACAAAGACCAGCCGGTGGAGAGATGCCGATAGTTGGAGGAGGAGACAGACACCCAGATGACCAGCAGGAGCCAACCAGACAACCATGGATGATGTGGCAGATGCACAACCCTGGTGCGACCATCACCCACCGCTGGATCTAGCTACTGGAGATCCTGGGCGACTTCGAGCTTCGCCCCCATACCATCCAGCTAGTGCCCAAGTTCCATGGGCTAGCCACAGAGGAGCATGATGAATCTCAGATTCATCACACTAAATCTCATTAATTAATCTCAAATTCCTCAAAATCATCAGCATATCTTCATTTATTTAGCATAATTAGCATTCATGCATGTTTTGATAAGAATTGCATTTTATCACTAATTTCTGCACAAAATAAGAAGCCAAAAATCCCAGCCAAAATTGACCTATAAATAGCCTAACTTCCTCAATTTTTAACTAATTCATGCTAACTCCTAATGACCCAAAACCACCTCCACTGTGTACATATCACTCACAAGAATAAATAAAAAATACAAAAAAATCACTAACCCAAATAAGTGGACCAAAAACCCAAACCCCTAGTTTCAAGATTTCCGGACTAAAACCCTCATATCTTCCCCATCCAATGTCCGTTTTGATCCTACTTACTTTTGAACTAATTTACATTCAATTACCTTCAAAACAAGACCAATTTCAAGTGAATCAGAGTTCGTATGTGAAAGTTGGGTTTTGGGTCTCTTTTGTACATTTTGTATTTTAGCTGATTTTGACCTAGTATTTTATGTATATAATTAACCTATTTTACTTTATTTCTTTTTTATTTGTCTTATTTGATAAAATTTTTAAAAAATGCGCAAAAATACAAATCCAAATTGAGCTTGAAATCAAAGAAACAAATTAAGTCCAAGTCTTCACTAACTGCCCGTACAAAATTGGTCTTTTTCGTGTTTTATTCTATTTCTTCTTTTTCTTAACTATTAAAAATCCACAAAAAATAAATTAATGAGTAAATTTTATCTCTGATTTTTACCATATTTTTTCGATATTTTATCCAATTTAAAAATGATAAAAAATTATAAAACCCAAAAATCAAGGTATTCTATGTACAGGGGATACCCCAAAAATATCACTTTATGCAAATGATCGATTTTGGTTTTGATGTCTCTATGAAAGTTGTAGATCTCATCTAGACGAGCAATTTTTGTGAAGAAATTTTTTCGATTCGAGGCGTTTACTATTAATTTTGGATTTTACAAAGTATTTATTTTTTAATTTTTGTGGTGTTGACTCGTGGCAGCTCCTGGACCCGCCACGTGTCAGCCATTTTTTGGGTTTTTATTATTCATTTTTTATAAAAGAAATAACAAATTAAAAAATTAAAAAGCTCCGCACGTGCGTCGCGCGTGCCTCCCAGGAACGTGCCACGCACGTTCCCCGCCCCCTTTACCCCCAGCCGCCACGCGTCGCAACGTTGGCCATCCGATCTCGGTTGATCAGACGGCCCGTGGCCATCTTCCTCATCAAGACGCCTTTCCCAATTCTGGTCGCCCACCGCCTGCGAAATCTCAACCGCAATCGCCATGCACTGCCTCTCTTCGAATCCCCATCCGATCTTCATCAACTTCCACGAATCTCGACCAGATCTCCTCCGTCATCTCCAAATCTCCATCGGATCCCCATCTCCTCAATCAAATCCCTATCGAATCGACCCACCTTCCAATCTACGACCTTCCATCGCTGGAGAAACCCTCGACCCTATTTAAAGAACGACGTCGCTCCCCTTCACCTTCATCCGCTGATTGAGGGAAGGGCTTCAAGGTGACAGACCGTGGCCCCATCTTCCACAGCGAGATCCGGTGGCCGCCCTCCAGCCACCATCACAGCGTGAGCTTCATCCGCCTGCTGCTCTGCTCCGACCATCGGCCGTAGAGCCAACGCTTCACCTTCAACGCTCCACCTTCAACGCTTCACCGACAACATCCTGGAGCTTCGTCGCCGTCGGACCCAACGATCAACTCCGACGTTCTTCGTCAACCGCCGGCATCTCCAGGAGCTTCGACATTCATCGCCATCAACTTCGCCCAGCTCCACTGCTCCAGCCATCGGAGGTCGGATCCCCACCACTTCAGGCTGGCTCCACTGCTCAGCCTCCCGGCCCTTCGACGACCGGCATCACCTTCGACTTCCTCCACCGCCAAACTTCCAGCACTGACACCCATTAGCCGCTTATCGACAACCTCTTGCTGATGTTTGTTGATTAATTCTCTACATCTTGACATATTGGTGATATTTTCGTAATCATTGATTAATAAATATTTAATTGTTCTGTGGAAAATTGCATATTTTACCAAGTTTGTGCTCTGAAATTTGTAATTGATTAACCATTGGTCTAAAAAATCCCGAAAAATCATAAAGTGTAGAGATATTTGTGGTTAGCATTGTGCCCAAAAAGAATTGCATTTGCATGCATAGTTTGCCTGGTGAAAATCATTTTATATTTCCATGTTTGATTTTTTATAGGTATTAAATCTTGTATTTTCAAGCTTTAGGATTTTTCTGAGATCCATCACCTAGTGGTACAACTTAGATAATTTTATCCCTTGAAAATAATTAGGTTTAATTTTTATTATAATTAAATATTAAAATTCATTTTGTTTGCATTTAAAAATTCATAAAAAATTCATCTTGCATCCAAAAATTCCAAAAAATTACAATGCATTCATTTCATCATAATTTTCGTCTTGGCCGAATTTCATATTTTCCGGACATCGTTTGATTGACATTTACGTTTTAGTCCCTAAAATAGGCCGAATTTGCATTTTGCATCCTTTATTGCATTACAAATTACAAAAAAAGATAGTCTCGAAAACCACGCACGAAATTTGATAGACATTATTTTAGGTTGTTCCTTTGCCTACTTGTGTTCGACCTTGGGACTTGTCCAAGTAAAATAAATGTAAAACTACGTGATTAAAAATTGACTAAATAATTGTGGTTATTTTCTTGACCGATTCTGAGTGCCGCCTACAACGAAACGATACACATAATTTCTAAGAAAATGACAATACACGCCATATTTTTAAAAAGTGCAATCTCGTAATCGTCAGATGGCACCGTTGCCAGGGAGGCAAACAACTTATTTTTTTGTCTGAAAATTTTTTGTTTGGTTTTCCACATTCAGGTAGTCTGACCCTCGAATTTTTTATTATAAATTCCATTTTTCCTGCATTTGTTTTATTTTCAGCATTTATTTTCTTATTCTTTGATTTATTTTTTAGTCACTCTCGTACACCATCTCTCTTATTTTTCTTGCGAGGTACCTGGCGTACGTGAAGCAGTTTTTCAAGAACCGACGCATCTTCACCGATATTTGAAAAAGCCGTAATTAATTTAAGATCGAGTCGAGTCGTGAGAGAGCGTAGAGTCTAGGAATTTATTTTTCTACAATTTTAATCTTTGTAATTAATTGCTCATTTATAAAGGTGTTCGTTTGGACTCTCGCATGTTTTAAAAGACCTTGAACTTTTTCTGTGGTGTGTCGTAGCCTGTTTCACTCTTCGGTGAGGGTGGGGCCCTACTTGAGTGAAGATTAAGATAGACCTGCACATACGGCTCTTAGAGCAATTTACATTTTTTATTGTGCCGGTAGGACCTAGGGCCATACTTCACTTTAATTGAGATGCACATAGATCGTTCAATTTAGCCAAATTCAACTCACTTCTTCCTCGCTAATAAAACTTTCTGCTAGGTACAGTTTTTCATCGGCTTGCATTCATCTAGACTAATTTTTCAATTTCTATATTGCATCCCACATGGAGATTACGAGGATTCACTATAAGACTTCTAACTGAGCATACATCATTATCTTCGCGTGCATCGGCTTTTTCCGAATTTCTCCCTCTTGTTTTGTCACATAATTTTAAAGGAAATTAGGACTAGATGGTAGATATGTATTTGTGCTCATTTAATTCTTCAGTGATCACCTAATTAAAATTGGGACTACTAAATATAGCCGATTTTAAATTAACCCATAAAATCAAGAATTTTTGTGGGAGAGCAACCCCGACCTTGGATTCTTTTATTTTTCTGAGTGAGCGAGAGACGACACCTAAGGCTAGAGACCAAACCCAAAAACGATTAGCTACTTCTCAGTGAGGCTCTACGAGTAGCTAGTAAATGATCCGGATTTCCTTAGCAGAGTGGGTGATTTAGAGGACACTACGTAAGACACCGTCCTCAAGTAACAGGTAGCCGTTCTACGGTCCGTACTTACTCCCATACTGGCTGAAAATAGGTACAACTAATCGTAAGAATTCAGGCCAGTCATTACGAAAATTACCTGTACCTAACAACTCGTTAAATTCTTTCCAAGATTGATTTATCACAACTTAAAATTGAAAAGTTAATAGCCGAACTCTTACGGCTTCATTGTGTGAGTTTGTGAACCTGGGGTTTGATTTGTGTTTGAATCTGCGTTATTGAACCAATTTCGAAAATCAAAAAAACCACACAATTGTGTCATCTCTCCCCTTCCTCGATTTGTCAACCAATAAACCTCATTTGAAAATCATGGAACTTTTGTCCAAGAACTCTCCAGATCCAGATCATGAAAATCAATTCATCTTGAACCGACCCAAGCCGTCATTCCTTTCAACTCTTTCAAAAATGACAGAACATTTATCCAAGAATCCATCAGAGCTATACTATGAAAATGAATTCATATCGGTTAGACCCAAAACTTCAAATTTTCCTCCAACTACACTCCATCCAACTTCCACAGGAGACTCTCAACCACCAACACTCTCTACAAATCCGATCTACTTCATGAATGACAACCCTTTATATTTGGATCATGCAAACCAACAACCGACTGAGGTCTCCACTTCTTCTTATGTCAATCCTCTCTATTCCAATCATGTAATTCATACTTCATATTCGGTAAATGTCAATCCATCATTCATGGGAGATCATAATCGCATGATCGACTTTGACAATTCTTCACATCTCCCATCTACCCTACCCTTGAACACAAATGATCAACCGTCATCTTGGATTGACTATGACAACCCCATCTTCAGACATGAGACTCATATAGAGGACTGGACTGACAACATAGAAACATATAAGCCTTTTATGTTGACTCCACAATATCATGATCCAACCAATCATAATCATAGGATTGAACTTTACTCAGACCAACTCTACATGACTGGATTATATGAGCAGCCTCCTTCCATAATTTTTGAGGAGAAATTTTCAGAAAATAACGATCATATATTGGATATTTCAAGAGACTCTTCTCCTAGCACATACAGGAAAATGGAAGAGGAAATTATTGAATCTCAAAAACACACCCCGACTGCTCCCATGATTGGTCTTAAAAAGATTTTGGAAGATGATATTTCAAGGATACATAAAAAATTTGATTTAATGGAGGATAGATTCAGAAAGTTTGCTGACCGATTTATTTCGATCTCTGGTAGCTCGGACATAAAAATGAATGAGGAACAGATTGGATCTCATTTAAAAAATTTTGAGGACATTCAGGAACCTAGGGACGATTCTGACAGCGGCACTTCTGCATATTATTCCCCTAGAAATGACTATGCCTCTAACTCTTACTCTAAACATCAAAGCCTATGCTCATCTGAGGAACACACCACATCATCACACAACACAGAAAATACCAAAAAATTGGAATATTCAAAAACATAAAAAAATAAAAAATCTCGAAAATTACATAAAAATTGAGACTGAAGAAGATCTAAAGAATTTGGATCATGCTTTACGGGAAGCATTGGAAAAAAGATTGATGTTTGAACTTCCCTTTATACAAGCCATTGAACACTTCCCCAACCTTAAAGGATTTGTAATGGATAAATTAATGACAAAAAAATCAGGCATGATAAGAATAGACTGAAAGGCATATCTTGTCAATGGCCTCCTCCTTGGTGTTGAGGAGAAAAACCAAAAGCTGCATAGTGAAGCGGTTACCCAGATTCGATTATGGAATCAAGGATACAATTTTTACCCATGCTCGAATTGATGACGATTCACCGATCAATATCCTCCCGACCTCTGTATTTCATGAACTCAAACTCAGACCTATCAGGAAGATACGAGAGATTGTTCAATTGGTTGACCGATCGATAAAGCGGCCGAGAGGAATCATTTCTGTCATCATGACATTCCAAGGTGCTCCGCTCAAAGTGGACTTCACGATTATTGATATTGAGCATCAGGGAGAATTCACCCAATCTCCATTTTTTCTCGGAAAGCCATTCTTAGCATTGGCTAAGGCAATTATTGAGTGCGAGACTCGGGAAATCAATTTTACAGCATTGGAAGCACTTCGATCTCACCCAGTCTTTGAGGAACTACGATTTTCTGAGGCAACCCACGAAGTCCACGACAGTCGTAACCATGAAGCGGTAGAAGAGCCCTACCCCGCTTTTACACCTGAGATAGCGGTTGTTGATGAGACTATTGGTTTAGAGAATCTCCCCTCTGCTCCATTCCCAGTCGCTCTCACCATGGAGAATCAAGTATATGAATCATATGATCCGGAGACTTATGCATGGTAACACCATGGGTCAACCTACTTTGACTACCTTGATCACATCAACTCGACACAGGAATGCTCCAACATCAAATTAATTGAGAACAAACATGCAGAGACTCTCCCTAGTATTTCAATTCCTGCGGATCTCAAAATATAAGAATGTTTCTTATATAATCTTGAGACATATGCATGGTCGCACGCAGGGGAAACCTACTCTGAATATCTTGACCAAACCTTCCCAAATCATGAGAGCACCATCATTAAGAAGACTAAGAACAAACACGCAAGACGAACACCAACCAAGGAGAAGAATTCCAATGGTTATTCATCTGGAGACTCGAGTGGACCGACACCTTCACGAAACAAGAAAAAGAAAGTCACCTTTGACCTTCCGGAAGAGGAATCGGCTGATGATCCCTCATCAGGTCCGGATTAGGTAATCTACATGAGTGAAGTCTATTCGGTAGTTCTAAAACCATATCTTCGCAAGGATCCAAACTTAAATTCACATTGGACGACTCTTGTTCCTCACTATTATTCATCCAAAATCTGAGAACAGACCGCTTGATCCCAATAAGGAACGAATTCTGAGAAAACAACTGAAGAAACAAAAAGATCAGAATATTTGGAGTATGTCCACTTTCAAATACTATTCCTCTGAGGATAACTCTGATGATGGATACCTTTCATCTTACTCAAACACTTCATATATGATCCATCATGACTTTTCTGAGGATAACTCTGATAATATTTGGGAATCATATGATTCATCTCTTTCTCATCATTACGATCCCCCACCGCAGGCTCACAAGAAGATCAGCTGAAAACCGCCTTAATCATCAGCTACCCACCCTCCCTCCCGACCACATCGGTCTCCTTGTACATCTTCTTCCTCTACTTAGGCCAAGGCCTAAGTATAGGGGGGGATCGATGCCATATGTATATACCATTTCCCTCATCACACTCTTTCTCACAATCACTCCATTTCCACCCATCTGCTGTACTTAGGTAGACCAGAGCCTAAGTATAGGGGGAATCGATTCCCATATGTATATACTCTCCTCATTCACATATCCCGACTGCTTCATTTTTTCCGCTCTTCTTCTATACTTAGACTGTTCACAGCCTAAGTATAGGGGGGCGGACCGATGTGTCTCTTTCTTTTTATTTTTATTTTTTCACTCTCTTACGCTTAGCCCGAGCTATGTCTTCTTTACGCTTCTTGTGCTCTGAGGACACAACACTCGCTAAGTATAAGGGGGTCTGTATATATACTTTGTATATATTTTACCCATATCTCGTACTTTCACGTAAGTCTATATGTATTTATGGGGTGGGTAACTAACTTATAAAAAAACAAAAAAACAAAAAAAATAGTTTTGCTACTAACACTGACTGTGTCCAACCCAAATTTTTGAAAAAAATGGCTTCTTATTCAATTTTTGCATTAATTAAAAAAATAAAAAACCTTGCATAAAATAAATCAAAATCAAATCACAAAAGAAAAAATGTGTCTGTATTTTACACACTTGCACTTCATCCAGCATCACATTCATTTGCATCTGTGAAAAGTCTTTAGGTTCTGAATCGAGTTATGAGCAAAAACCGAGAGTGGTCTAGACTTGACCTTAATCCACCTAATTTTCAGAGGAACTTCACCGAGAAATAGGATTTTAGAAACTTCAGGTCTTTGACTTAATTCTTTAAGTTCCACATGACAATGTACAACGTTTGACTCTTAGTGTCTAACCAGGTCTCTTCATTCTGGGTACAACTCTGGAATAGGGAATTAATTTGAACTCTCGCACTAAGCACTTAGCTCAACTAAAGATGAGATGTTGGAAGACTGTATGAGTTTCTTTTCTGGTAGCGTGGAAATCTAAAGATCGGAGTACGGGTCGAAATAAAGCTTCAGAAAAGGGATGGACGGTTGGGAAAAATTTTTTCTATGACCCAAAAAAATGTACGGAAACAACAAGATTCTATATCCATAGGGGCACTACAAGATCCAAGCAGAACCACCAAAAATTCCAAATACAAAGAAGCCACTACCAAATAAATATCTGATCAAAAAGGTCCAAGCTTCAAGAAAACCTACAGATCTTGGTGGAGACTCGGCTACACTGGCCAGCTTCACAAGGAGAGGTGACTACACTGGCCACCCTCAAGTTATTTTCTCTTTCTTCTAACTTCTCCACCCAATTCGATTGTGAACACAGTGCGACAGACCTTAGAAGGAAATACCTAACTCTCTGAGGACGAGTTACTGGAGAGTATGTTTGCATGGTAGTCCGGCATTCTGGATGGGAAGAGCTACAACCTTTCACACACATGAGTCGATTGTTCAATGTTTATAGGGTATGCTTTGGGAAGAGGATTGATCTAAGATGACTTCTGAGCCGAAACTGTGACAATGATGTGTAGAACTTGAAGGTTGTTGATTTTAAAATTCTAAGTCTCACAGAAGTTCCGCCAAACTAATGATCCAAAGGTCGAGTCTAGATTCATTTTCACCTTCCGCTCATGGTCTTGGTATGGAACCCAATCTCATTTCACCTCATGGCATTTCTTTTTTATGCTCAGGGACGAGCATGGTTTAAGTATAGGGGGATGATGAATCTCAGATTCATCACTCTAAATCTCATTAATTAAGCTCAAATGCCTCAAAATCCTCACCATATCTTCATTTATTTAGCATAATTAGCATCCGTGCATGTTTTTGATAAGATTTGCATTTTATAACTAATTAATGCACAAAATAAGAAGCCAAAAATCCCAGCCAAAATTGACTTGTAAATAGCCTAACTTCCCTGATTTTTAACTAATTCATGCTAACTCCAGATGACCCAAAACCACCTCCACTATTTACATATCACTCACAAGAATAAATAAAAAATACAAAAAAAATCACTAACCCAAATAAGTGGACCAAAAACCCAATCCTTAGTTTCAGGATTTCCGAACTAAAACCCCTCATATCTTCCCCATCCAGTGTCCGTTTTAATCCTACTCACTTTTGAACTAATGTACATTCAATTACCTTCAGAAGAAGACCAAGTTCAAGTGCATCGGAGCTCGTATGTGAAAGTTAGGTTTTGGGCCTCTTTTGTACATTTTCTATTTTAGCTGATTTTAACCTAGTATTTTATGTACATAACTAACATATTTTAGTTTATTTCTTTTTTATTTGTCTTCTATGATAGAAGTTTTATTAAAATACGTAAAAATCCAAATCCAACTGAACTTGAAATCAAAGAAACAAATTGAGTCCAAGTCTTCACTAATTGCCTGTACAAAATTGGCCTTTTTCGTGTTTTATTTTATTTCTTTTTTTCTTAATTATAAAAATCTAAAAAAATTAGATTAATGAGTAAATATTTATCTTTAATTTTACCATATTTTTTTCCGAATTTTTATCTTATTTAAAAATGATAAAAATTATAAAACCCAAAAATCAAGGTATTCTATGTACATGGGATACCCCAAAAATATCACTTTGTGCAAATAATCGATTTTGGTTTTGATTTCTTCATGAAAGTTGTAGATCTCATCGAGACGAGCAATTTTTGTGAGAAACTTTTTTGATCTGAGGCTGTTTACTATTTATTTTGGATTTTACAAAGTATATGTTTTTCGATTTTTGTGGTGCTGACACGTGGCAGCTCCTGGAGCTGCCCGTATTAGCATTTTTGGAGTTTTTATTATTCATTTTTTATAAAAAAAATAACAAGAAGAAAACTAAAAAGCTCCGCATGTGCGTCGCACGTGCCTCCTAGGCACGCACCACGCATGTGTCCCTCCCCCTTTACCCCCAGCCGCCACGCGTCGCAACGTGGGCCATCCGATCTCGGTTGATCGGATGGCCCGTGGCTATCTTCCTCTTGAAGACACCTTTCCCAATTATGGCCGCCCGCCGCCTATGAAATCTTGACCGCAATCGCCGCGCGTCGCCTCTCTTCAAATCCCCGTCCCATCTTCGTCAACGTCTGCGAATCTCGCCCAGATATCCTCCACCATCTCTAAATCTCCATCGGATCCTCGTCTCCTCGATCAAATCCCTATCGAATCGACCCACCTTCCAATCCGCGACCTTCCATCGCCGGAGGACCCCCTGACCCTATTTAAAGAACGTTGCCGCTCCCCTTCACCTTCATTCGCCGATTGAGGGAAGGGCGTTGGGGTGACAGACCGTGGCCCCTTCTTCCGCAGCGAGATCCGGTGGCCCCCTCCAGCCACCGTTGCAACGTGAGCCAACGCTTCACCTTCAACGCTTTACTGACAACATCTTGGAGCTTCGTCGCCGTCAGACCCAACGATCAACTCCGACGTTCTTCGTCAACCATTGGCATCTCCAGGAGCTTCGACATTCATCACCATCAACTTCGCCCAGCTCCGTTGCTCCATCCATCGGAGGCCGGAGCCTCACCACTTCAGGTCGGCTCCACTGCTCAGCCTTCCATCCCTTCGATGACCAGCGTCATCTTCGACTTCCTCCACCGCCATACTTCCAACACCGACACCCATTAGCCGCTTCATCGACAACCTCCTGCTCCGACAGCACCTGCCTAAAGGAGCCCAGCTACCAGCTGCGTCCACGCCTGTCACTTCTCCTCCACTGGCCACCGACCAACTTTACCGACCCTCTACAGCACCTGCCTTCCTCCGCCTCTCGCAAGCCACTGCCGGGAAGTGAGCCAGAGGCCCCCCATGCACATGCGAGGCACGTTCGCCCGGGGGAACTTCATCAACCCATGGATTACGTGCCCGGTACGTGACCGTATGGTAAATTTACAGAGCACCCCCGGTCCTCCTCCATATCGCAGTTCAGTCCCCCCTTGCGCACGTGCCCCTTGGGAATTTTGCAAACAACCCCCCATACTTACGATAATTACATATTAGTACTTTGCATTTTTATTTTATTTCTACTTATTCTATATATTGCAGAAAGGCCAATGTCTTCCCTTGTTTATTTTGAACTGCTACATTACTTATTTTTATTATCAAAAAAACATCATGATGTTTGTTGATTAATTCTCTATGTCTTGACATATTGGGGATATTTTTGTGATCATTGGTTAATAAAAAATTAATTGTTCTATGGAAAATTGCATATTTTACCCAGTTTCTGCTCTGAAATTTGTAATTAATTAACCATTGCTCTAAAAATTCTCGAAAAATCACAGATGTAGAGTTAATTGTGGTTAGCATTGTGCCCAAAATGAATTGCATTTGCCTGCATTGTTTGCCTTGTAAAAATCATTTTGCATATTTCCATGTTTGATTTTTAATAGTTATTGAATCTTGTATTTTCGAGGTTTAGGATTTTTCTAAGATCCATCACCTAGTGATAGAACTTAGATAATTTTATCCCTTGAAAATAATTAGGTTTAATATTTATTATAATTAAATATTAAAATTCATTTTATTTGCATTAAAATTTCATAAAAAAATTCATCGTGCATCCAAAAATTCCAAAAAAAATATAGTGCATTCATTTATCATAATTTTCATCGTGGCCAAATTTCATATTTTCTGAACATCGTTTGATCGACATTTACATTTTAGTCCCTAAAATAGGCTGAATTTGCATTTTGCATCCTTTATTGCATTAAAAATTACAAAAAAAGACCGCCTCGAAAATCGTGCATGAAATTTGATAGACATAAATCTAGGTTGTTCCTTTGCTTCCTTGTGTTTAATCTTGGGACTTGCCTAAGTAAAATAAACATAAAATCACGCGATTAAAAATTGACTAAATAATTGTGGTTAATATCTTGACCGATTCCGATTGCCGCCTACAACGAAACGACACACATAATTTCTAAGCGAATGAAAATACACGACATATATTTTTAAAAAGTGCAATCTCAGACTCGTTAGAGCCGCACGTCCATCTGTAGGAATTTGAGATGATCTGCAACACTGTTCTCGACAGATTCGTGGACGAGGACACGATATAGATGATCGGATTCCTATTCTCCTTAGTTGACAGAGCTGCCTACTAGATGAAACATTTGGGGAGGTATGTCACTACCTGGGAGCAGCTCCAGACCGTGTACTTGAACAAGTACTGTCCACTCGACCGGACCAATGCAGCATGAGTCATGATCAATAACTTCACCATGATCCCAAATGAGCAGTTTCATGAGGCTTGAGATCGATTCTGAGATCTCATCGATGGGTATCCACATCACGAGATATCTAAGCCCAACCTTATGTAGAGCTTCTTTTGTGGGCTGACATTGGAGCAGGGGCTAGTGAATGCCTCATGTGGAGGTCCTATTTTGCCAAGGACGAGGACCAAGTCTGGGCCATCTATGAGGAGATGGCAGAAAACTACAAGGTGATGTCACAGACTAGGGTCTACACTCAGGGAAGACCCTCCCACAGGCCATGTCTTATAAGAAGATTGCACAGGTCGATGCCGGTCCTTCTACTTTGTAAGCAGCAGCACAGATCGAGTCCTCAGCCGCTGACATGGGCATCATCAGCGGAAAGCTGGATCACATCGAGATAATTGAGAAGAAGCAGTACTAGGGCCTGACCTAGATTGATCAGTTGGCACAGATACTGAGTGACCTGAAGACTCAGATCATGTGTCTCCAGGAGGCACAGACAGCTCCACAGCCCCATCTCAAGTCATGGGTTGATCCCTACAGCAGCAGCTCCACCCAACCATCTACCACGTACCGACAGGTCCACCACATTCAAGCAGAGCCAGTCCAATAACTGCAGTAATACCAACAACCACCTTCTTCGAACACTCAGATGGTGGTCTACCAGCCGGATCATCCCATGGTAGTTCTTCCCCCGCCACACTTCGAGCAGCAAGAGTCGTTAATGGAAGTCAACGGGATTTGGTACGACCGGTATCAATAGCAGCTTGGGATCTGACGTGATCACTCAGGGTTCCTATGGTCTACTGGAGGCACCTCGTCCCAGCAACAGCCTCCGCCTCAGGTAGGACAGAGCAGCCAGTAGTAGAACACCATCACTCCCAGCAGTACCAGCAGTAGCACCAGCAGGGTCCTCGTCCCTCATACCAGGGACAATAGTGAAGGCAGTTGCAACAGCCTCATCCTTAGTATTCCCAGACCCCCTCACTACCAGCAGCAGTCTCAGCCTCATTTCCACAGAGGCAACCTGTTCGGTTCTCACAGACCTGTCTATGAGAACTCAACCCTTGACGACCTCACTCGCATACTTTCTGACCAACAAGCATCCTTTCGGTGAGAGATGGACGAGTTCCGACAGAAGATGAGGGAGATTATCAAGTGCAAGGCCTCCATTCCCGCTTAGATTGAACCTAACTCGAACAATCTGAAGAGGAAATATGAGCAGGTATAGTTTACAAAGACTACCACTCCTAGTGATACTTTGGGTGATATTTCTTCCTATGTATTTGATGTTGATTTTGTGCCACTAGGAGTGCTAGGATGCACACCAGCTGTGCCTTGTTTGAGCGATGACCACTTGGAGATTTTGGAGCGCCAGACGAGGATGGAAGTGGTGTTGATGCCACTCATGATGATGATGATGGTGGTACTGAAGCCACTAAGGATGTTAATCCAGCCGATGGTACCAAGGTTGTCACAATTCCAGGTGTAGACGATGGTGCTGATGCTACCAGCATTCTAGATGCTTGGCCAAAATACGGTGTTGATGCCACAATTCCAGATGATGTGGGTGGTACTGATGCCACCAATTTACCTTCAGTTATGTTACCTCATGTATCTCAGGATAGTTTTAGAAAAAAATAGAAAAATGGAACAAATGAAAAGAATAAAAATATGAATAAAGGAAAGGTTTCTGTATCCCCTACAAGTCCATTTGTATTGCATGGTGATCTTGTTATGGATTCTATTCCTCTACATGCACATGAACCTATTCCTGACCCTCATCTTTCTGGATAGGGTCCATCCATCCCCTTCCCTCAAGCACTCCGCTTAGCGAAGGGGAATAAACCAGAAAATCTCAAAAAGAAACATCACCTAGAGTTCGTCCAGTAGATGATTGATCGATTTCAGATACAGCTGACTCTACAAGAGGTACTAGAGCACATCCCCCTCTTCTAGAAGAATTTGAGAGAGAAGACCACCATCCATAGGAAGAGAAGGAACCACTATGCAGAGATCCATGTGCTTACTTGTACCACTTACTTCACCATTCAGAACTGGTTTCCAGCCAAGAGACCTGATGCAAGAGCTCCATATGTCAGATGCCATATCCATGAGCAGTGGTTCGATCATACCCTATTAGACATCAGGTCTTCTGTTAACCTTCTTCCGGCAGCCTTACTCAACCGATTCGAGTTCGGCCCTCTTTGACAGAGCAGAGCAGTCCTTCAGTTTGCTGATAGATCTATCAAGAGGCTGAAGGGGTTGTTGAAGGACGTGGTCAACACAATTCAGGGCCTGAAATTCCCTGTGAACTTTTTTGGATTGGTCATGGAGATCCCTGAGTCTGTGACTAATACCCCCATCATACTAGGATGCCATTCTTGGCCACAGCCAATGTGATATCCAATATGATAGTGGGAAGGTATACTTCGCGTCGAGGGCGAAAGTATACAAATAGAGATGATCGAAGAGACGAGAGCGAGAGATTCAACCCGCTCTAAGCAGTTGAGTGATTCAGATCAGATGACAGATGCAGAGCGAGACGTCCACCAGGAGTGTGACTTTGTGATCACAGACAATGAGGCATTTTGGTCACACCCCTATCATGAGCTCTTATCTCACCTTCAGACATTGCAGATTCACATAATTTAGAAGATGAGAGTTAAGAGAGCACACTCTTGTCGCAGGACACATTTAAGGCCGATGATCGTGATCAAGATAGTGAAGTAGAGTATATTTCATGTTCTTCTTATCCCTCAGATTCATGAATTGATTGGGGTGACTTTGGTGATTATTTACAATGTTTGATTCCCACAGAGCCAACAACTAGGGCGAAGAGTGAGCCATCACAGCTTATAGAGACACCAGCAGGGCCACCTTCGCCAGATTTTCACATGAAGTGAGAGTTCACCCATGCAGATCTGGTAGCCTTCACTCAGACATTTCAGAAGCCAGATTTGCCAGCCCCCAGTTGTCCAGACTGAAGACCTTGCCGCAGTCGATGAAGTACAAATTCCTTGCTGGTCAGCCAAGATGTTCCCAGTCATTATTTCAACGGATTTGACTGGAGATCAAGAATCTCATTTGATGGAGGTTCTTGAAAGAACCGCAAGGCGATTGGATGGAGCGTAGATGATCTCCAAGGGATAAGTCCAGCCCTGTACTCCTACCATATCTATCTCAAATAGGATGCCAAGCCATCGTATGAGTTCCAATGACGATTGACCCCGAATCTTCGAGATGTGATCATGAAGGAAGTATCGAAGTGGTGGAGCACCGACTTTATCTACCCCATCTCTGACTCCAAGTGGGTTAGTCCATTACATGTCGTACCCAAGAAGACAGGTATCACTACAATTGTGAGTGAGTCTGGATAGGAGATAGCTACCCGGGTACCCACTTCTTGGAGGGTCTGTGTGGACTATAGACTATTGAATCAGGCCACCGTGAAGGATCATTTTCCGCTGCCATTTATTGATCAGATTATCGAGAGGCTAGCTGGGAAGAGTAATTATCATTTCCTTTAAAGGTACTCCGGATATAATCAGGTGGCCATAGCACTCGAAAACCAAGAGAAAATGACATTCACCTATCCATTTGGGACGTATGCTTTTAGACAGATGCCCTTTGGTTTATTTAATGCTCCGGCTACATTCCAAAGGTGTATGCTTTCCATCTTCTCGGACATGGTGGGTGACTGTTTGGAGGAGTCCTGACCATAGGATTGTGGAACTTAGAGGTTGTTGAGTCTTAAACCTATTTCCCAACAGGGTTCCGCCAAACTAATAATCAAAAGGTCTGACTAAGCTCCTTACTCTAATTTAATGAAGATAAGTTTAATAATCAATCTTGATTCCTTTTTCTTTTCTTTTCCTTTTTCACTTCTTTCTTTCCAATAAGTGTTTGCTAAGGGACTAGCAAAGGTAAAGTAGAGGGGGTAATGAATCCATTATCCTCACTCTTTATTCTTTTATTTTAGCACTTCTTTTTGGCAAAGCACGCTGTAAATACCTGTAACTATAATAACTTAGCATTCTGCATGCCATTGTTAATATTGCATATTTAACATGTATTTTGCAAAACAATAAAAGAATAAAGGAAAAAAATAATGACGTATTTAGAATAAATACAGAGTGACCCAAACCCCAAGAGAAGGTCAAGACTTGACCTGATTGCAAAAGAAAATAAGTAGAGAAAGAAAGGGCCTACTATGTATTATACATATCACATATACTTGTACATATTATGTATCTATTTATTTTTGATAAAACCAAATTATTTTATTCTTGTATGTAGCTCCAATAATATTATAAAAATAAAATCAAAATCAAAAAAAAAATAAAAACAAAAATAAAATTAGTTGACCTTTATACAAAATACACATATACATATTGCATTCACTATTTATTTCACACCCTTAAATAATTTATAAAAATAAAATAAAAATTATTTTAGACTCCTAAAATTATATTGTAAATAAATAAAATATAAAATTAAATTATTTTTTTGTAAAAGTAATATAATAAAAATACATGTACATAATACATAAGTATATTATACATGTATATAATATTATATACAATATATACATTATTTTATTTTTCATAAAAATAATTAAAAAATCACGGAAAAATAGTTTGAAAATAGACATTTTTCATTTTATTCATTTCTTGATTTAACTTCATTTACTATTTTTATCCTATTTTCTTTGAAATTTGTAAATCCTGGATTCTCATTGGTCCACATTTGAATGTTGACCTCGGTCAACACCTTCTCCTCAGCCGGGTCGACCCGATTCTGATCATTAGAGTCCTTTTCTCCCCATTTCCTCGATCTTAGCTGATGTCCATTCGACTTGATCTCTGCGCCCGATTATGCTCCGAACATCCAGGACCCTCGCAGATCCCTAGGCACAGGCGGATCTGTCTAGGGTTTCAAGCTCTTCGTCGATCTTTCCAGACCCTTGGCCATGCCTATAAAATGCATCGTCCTCCTCCTGTGCACGGTAGCTCATTCCTCACTCCATCACAGACCTCTGATCTCCTTCAAGAAGGTGACAGCTTCCCAAAGGTACCCTTGGAGTGTTGTTTGGTGATCTGCTTGAGCGAAGCTCGTCGCGACACTGAAGGGCCTGCGCGAGAAGCCAACTTGGCCAACCACACCAGGATTGAGGCCATAATCCTCCTCCTCCGCTTCGCCTGGAGCTACTGAGCTCATCTGTATATTCAAGTAGCCCCTTCATCCCCTTGCATTTTCGTTTCAATTCCATATTTCCATTTTACGCCGCCATCGTCACCTTTGCTCCGACCAGCTGGTCAGAGCCCCGCTATCCACTCCCATTCGCTCCGATCAGATCCTCAATTCACCATGCACCTTCCCACGCAACCTGATCCTCCTAAAGCTCTTCCACCTAGTCGAGATTAGGCCTAGATCTCCTTCCCCCGCCTACGCCGGAGATCGAACTAGCATGCCACCATACTTCCCTTGTTCTTTTGCTTAAATAACCCCTATCAGAGCTCCATTTCTGAGCATAGGACCATTTGCAGGAACTTGCGCACACCTGGAACCATTCTAGACCCCCAGCTGCTCAGGTGGAGCAGCTCCAGGTGAGACCCACCGCCATGCTCATCCGGCCGTCATCGCCTCCATCGGAGACCCTCGTTCGACGCGGACCACTTCCACCTTCCTATTAGAGCCCTTAGATCTTTCATCGGAGTGTCGGATCCCCTCGAAACTCGGTTGAAAGTCGCCAGAGGCGAGTTCTTGCAGACCCTCTCCTGCCTGTTGGATGAGACCCGCCTTCGTCAGATAGCATCTCAGGTGCCCGATCGTGTAGCCTTTTGGCTATTGGATCAGAACATCTGACGAATCTGCCCCACACGTTCCAAACATTCCCTGCACCGTCAGATTCTGCAGTTGCAGTTAATCAGAGCCGTACGCCATCGTCAGCTCTACGTGCGCTATGTACCCCATCCCTGGGTATACTTCCTTCATGCCCCCACATGTTTTTGTTTTTTAGTCCATTAAATAAATGTTGTGGTTAAGTACATTTACAGTTTGGACCTCGTATTTTGTGGTATTTTCATTTTAGACCTATGAGTATGAAGCACGTGTGTGCTCACGTGATTTCTGGGTTATTTGTAGTTTTCATCTTGAGCTTTTATAGTGTTGCTAAATGAATGTTAAGTTTCCAGAAAATTGCATTTATGCCACTTTGCGTACAGTATTGAGCATGCGCGGGAATTGAGTGGACTTTTTACAGAATCACCCCTAGACTTGTATTGTGTGTTATTGATTTGGTCAAAAAATTTAAATTAATTGCGAATAGGTCCTTGTGAACTGTGCTTAATTACATGCTTTATTTTGGACTTAATAAATAATAAATTAATTCAAAAAATTACATAAAAATTATCATTGGCTCGTGTTAGTGTGTAATATTTAATGTAATTTTGTTGGGTTAATTTATTTGTATTTTCGATTTTTGAAAATTCACAAACCCTTAAAAAAGTCCATGTTTGCCATATAAAAATTTGAAAAATGCTTTAAAAATCTCATAAAATTACTGCCTATGCCTTTAATTGTGTTTTTATTTTTGTATTACTTTTGTTTGAAAATTCATTATAAAACCCTAAAAATTACAAAACATTCAAAATCTTATAAAAATCATATAAAATCAAAGAAAATTCCAAAAAAATCCTTTTACTTTTCTTGTTTGTAGCCTTTTATCTCTATTTTATAATAAAATTACTAACATGGACTTAGGGCACTTTAGTTATTTTTAATTTGCAATTTGGTCCTGACTGTGTACTGTTTTGATTTTTGAGCCTTTTTTATTTTTATTAAAATCATAAAAACCTTGAAAAAACTATGAAAATTACCAAAAACACTTCAAAATATAGAAAATCCAAAAATATTTTTACTTTAATTTTTTTGACTAATTTAGTTATTTAGAAAAAGCCAAAAATATTACAGTGATTGCTTTCTTTTATTTTTGTACTTGTGTGCTTTATTCCAAAATTAAAAATCCAAAAATTAAAAACCACTAAAAAATTTTTATTTCGGGAAATTTGACTACTTCATATTTCTTTCGTGCTCCTTGTGTTCGACCCTAATGGCTATATAATAGCGAACCGCTTACATACTTTGATTGTTTGATTCTCTCTCTCCCTCTCTCTCGAGTGGTTTTCTTTTCCTCGATTGAGTCGGTCGATTGATTGGGTCGCAATGACCTTTGTTTTACTTTGATACTTAACCCAAGTTAGTTGGTCGCTCATCACTTACCAATGATACCAACTTCTTATAAGTGTTGCTAATTACCCCAAGGTTGGAATTATCCGATCTATCCTTATCATAAATTGCAGCTGAATTAACGGCTTTGTAGGGAATCAGCTTCTGAAATGTAAAGGATGAAGTAAGGGAAGATGACATCTCACCCATCTCATCAAAAACTTTCCATACAGACACTCCATCCTTGTTAAACTAAGAAACTCCACATGAAGAATCTAGTAATCATTGGTTCCCAATAGTATATCCCTAAAAGAGATTCGGGACCATGGTGGCCTTCAGTTTATCATAATGGGAATACTTATGCAATATCCATTTGAATCGCTCCTATGCCTTGTGCATTGACCCATGGAAAATTTTGGAGAAATTGGAAATCTGAGATCACATTTGATTCACATGTCCTAATGAATGGTACTTTTTCAAAAAAAGTTGATATCAACTCGACCCTAGACATTACTTCCCCTCTTAAATGATTTAACCATTACAATGCCCTGACCACAACACTAAAGGGAAAAGCTATTATCTTCATTACATCTAAAGGTGTGTTGTGGTGCTGACTTGTTTTGCATATGCAATCAAACTTTTGGAGGTGCAAAAGGGATCCTTCGTATAACTTTCATGAAATGTAGGAAGTAAACATAGAAATCAGGGCTCCAACTCAAATGACCCTCAAAGACTGGGACATGAATCTAATTGGTAGTCTATCTTATTCTTGGGTTATATGAATCATGCATGATTGGTATATGCCTCGGTTTCTACTCATTATTCCCTCCCGTCCTCTATGGTGTCTCTCTTCTCTATCTCATCTCTCTCATCTCTTGAATCATCAACCTCAACCCAACATGGATGTTGGCTTAATATTTCAACTAAGTCTGAATAGCTTGAATCAACGCCAACAATATGTGTTGTTCACCTCAATTTAGTCAAAGATGGGTTGTTTGTTCCTAGATTGACACATCTCTGACTCTAACTCTTGATCATAAATATGCAATAGGTTCTAGTCAGAATGGAGAAAAGATGAAACCTCAAAAGAAAGTTTGAGATAAGGATCTCTCTCAAACAAGGGGTCTACTGGAGAAGTGAAAGGAATAAAAGAAAAAAATCATGAAGAAGGTCATCCTGAGATGGTAAAGAATATCAGAATGGAGATTAGAGTGACAAGTCCGTCAAATCGAAACAAAAATCACTCGAGTATGACATCTTCGAAATAAAAGTGAACGAGAGATAATGAAACGAAATCAAAAGACAAGAATGAAGGAACAAAAGCTTGGGGACTCGAAAGCACACCACAGACAAATATAAAACATTGCAACCCCTATATTCACTAACTTCACACAATGAAGGCTGTAAAAGATCGGATAATTTTTTGATGGTTATTATCAATCAGTTTCCTAGCATGCTCCAAAGTAAATCTCCTAAGACGACTTATCATCAAGTATGATGCTTCCAACTCATAGATCTATCTTTCCAGTTCATTCAGATTTATGATGCAAACAACGAGGGGTTGTGACCTAATACTAATAAAGTCCATAGATTTTATTTGGGTCGAAACTTATAAAGGACATTTTTAGTTCTTGGTTATCACTTTTTCAATTTTCTGAATTCATCCTATCATGGGCTCAACTCCTTTATTAGAAAATAAAGTCAAGTCCAACAAAGAGAGCATCCCACATAATGCATGAGAATTAATGATCCATGCAAAGATAAAATGTGCAACTTGCGTACATGAGTCTACATGCAAGTGATCCGCATAGTTTAAAAGGTTTAAACCATATGCTGCAATGAAGAAAACTACATGCTAGCCATAAGTTCTATTGGAAAAGAGCATCTATATTTGATTTGTATGCTAATTAATCACCCATGGGTTTCTGAAATTATCTAATTTTCAAACAATTCCTACAATCTAGTTCGAGCAGTAGGAAACAATCATAATACTTTATTTAAAACAATAATAAAATCACGAGAAACATATAAGATTAATGCAAGAAAATGCTTAAGGATGTGGTGATATCCTTAAGCGCGTCATGGAAGCGTAAGAATCGCATCATGTGCGATCGGGAGCGACTAGTTGCACTAGTTGCTCGAGGCGACGGAAATTGAAATTTTTCATGCAATGAAACCACATGATCCAAGAACACTTCTCGGATCATTTCATCTAAACCACAAATAATTATTAGGGTTAACTCTTGAAGCGTGGTTGCCATCGAGTCTCTAAACGAAGAGACATCCTGTCTCAAGTCCGATCCGACGGAGGAGACGCTTGCGAGTGTGTTGATGAAACACGTGATCCTTGCAATCCATGTTGATGATCCAAGCAACGAATCTCCTGATCTCATCACATGAGATACGACGTCTTCTTCACGAGAGAGGCACGCCAAAGGAAATCCATGAGCAAATGATCCTGCAGCATAACGACGACGCTGCGGCGATGGAGACTCTCTCTAGGGCTTGAAGGCCATATGAGAGAGATAGAGGGCGTGTAGAGAGAAAGAGAGAGAGAAGCATATGTTGTGTTGTTGTAACCAAGAAGAGCAAGGGGTGACTCTCCTTTTATAATATTTTGGGATCCATGGATCTCAATCCTTGGACATCAAAATCCAATGGCTCACATTGATTTGTGTTTCTTTTAATGGCCAAGATTTTATTGGTAACAAACCAACAACAATTAATTTAATTTAGATTAAATATATATTGATAAATCAATATAATTTAATCCCAAATTAAATCAATCAAGCATGGAGATTATGGAATGAAGATTGCCTCCTTCCATAATATGGGATTTGGTGGCAATCTCATGTAAACTCATGATATCTCATGAGATTACATTATTCCATGGAAATCTCCAAGATTTACAACAACAATTGTTCTAAATTATTCTACAGAAATAATTCATAATTATTTTGTGAATATTGCAATCTTGCCATTAGAAAATTGTGAATCACATTCACAACCCAAAATAAAACGTAAATTACATTTTCAATTAATTTTCCAATGTGAATCCAATTCACATCAACATTTAATTAACAAATGTAAGTTACAAACAGCTCTCTCTTATATATTATAAATCATATTTATAATATATATGATTAATATGGATATTTCTATCGACATTATTCATATCCATGATAATTAAATAATATTTAATCATCTTGGATCTCTATTCTCATGTGCCCAAATAATGTGAATCACATTCACATTATTTATATCTTTGATAATTAAATCACATTTAATTATCTAAGATAACTCTTCTTATAATATGAATCAAATTCATATTATTCATGATAACTAAATCACATTTAATTATCCATTTTCTCAATGCTCGGATACTTATATCAACAATGAAATTATCTTGAACTCTTTCAAGGATAATGCGCTTTCTCCGCGGATACTTGGAGATAAGGACAGGGCGATTGTATTGTTCCACGTATAGTGACTTGGATATTGAGATCACATCTCAAATCCATATCTTGCGGACCTCCCATAGATGCTTGATTAAATCAAGATTGCAAATCTAATCTTCCCATTGCATCTGAATCACAATCAGATCAATGTCCAACATTTGGACCAAGATCAGATTACTTCTCTACTGAGAGGAGTCACTAAAATCCAAACCTGTTTCATCACTCCCTAGGAATGGAAGCATCATGGTTATACAATAGTTTATGATCACATCACCCTCAGGTATTCCTAATACCTGTACATCCTACATACTAGAAGACCCAGAATAAACCCGAAGTATAAGATCAATTTTACACTATCTACTTCAGGGTTTTATAATTTTCTCAATTGACTTTGGCAGTTGGTATCGATCATATACTTTCCAAAAGTATATATCATACCCAGGTGTTGATCATATACTTTCCAAAAGCATATATCAAACCAACAAATTCAATCAAGCTTCCAAAGAGAGACGACCGTGCATGGAATTTGATTCTTCCCAATATTTCATGAGCGACCTCATGTCTTACTGTTCAGTAACTGAACCTGTATGATCCCTTTGAGCGATCGTATTACTCATATGCCCTTGTATGCACACCAGCGCACCGGTGTATATACCTTGATTAGATCATCAACCTATTTTGTCTCCGGTCAGAGGATGCGTGCCTATATCGTGACAGCATATGACATAGGACTTTGGTTATCTCGATCTCGTTAAGTTAACTGTTTGACCTAACTTATCTAATACCTCCGAATCTTTATTACTATGCAGAGGACATGCATCAAGAGGTTGGTTAGATATCAGCCTTCAGAAAAGGATTGCTATCTCCTTCCCAGGCTGGAGATCATCTCTTAATAACCATTTGATGGTGCTTGATGAGTCCTCAATCTAACTCTTTAGATATTCATCATGGCACCAGCCTCTATGATTCAATAATTGAATCAACAACTGTATGATTATCAAGATGGCCATGGTACGTAACCCTAATTGTACTAAGGCACCTATTATGCAAATTAGTTATTCTTCATTTCAGATCAGGGAATGATATTTGCAATAACATTTATTGCATAATGGCTCGCCGTGGGCTCACATATCCAACAATCTCCCACTAGCCCAAAGAGCCATTAATGGACGAATCATTTAAACCCACACTCATGTGACAATCATAGGCTATTTAGAAAAATAGTTAGGTAAGCTGATCAGTCACTCTGTTCCCAAGAGACTACGCTAAGTCCTTTTACAGTACTTGCATATCTCCTAGTAACAGTGGTTGCATCCAATGTGAATGTTGCATCTTATGCAACCAATACTTAATCATGTCAGTCATAGTGTCCTTGACACTACACCTCAATAGTTATTATAACCAGTATGTAATTTCTATTATCCTTATCAGAATACCCTTATTCCTGGAGATCTCTATCTCCTAAGGTATTCGTAGTTAAGATCTTTTAGATCTCCATCTATAAAGTCTTAATTTCTTGAAGATAAGACTTAGAGATCATTATCTCTAAAGTCTTGTCATCTTTGAAGATATTATTATTACTACAATCAAGGTTTTTATCTCCATAGTAGGATTACAAATATTTTAATACTCCCACTACATGGCAGGCATCTGGCTTTTGTACACATCTAACATATACTTGGCTTCTCGTAACTGATGCATAAGAGCAACCAGTTTTAGCATTCACTTCCTCAACTCTTTGAGGTACCGTCCCTTTAGATAGGTCAGTATCATATCTTAAGGGAAAGAAGACTTTCTTAGAATTTTCCAGATATGTCCAAGGTGTACCACTAATGTGACTGTCCCAATACTCTCTTTCTTTTCTTCTGAACAATTTAAGAACTAAGATCTAAGAGGTTTTCTTGAGATCATATCTCATGGTATGGAACAACCAGATTATAAAACATTTATTATTATCCTTATATCGTTCCAAATGATTAGGATATTATCTACATTTAGCACGATGAACATAATGGCACTCCCACTAAGCTTCACATGGTTCATTAAGATTCTATCTGAAATTATAACATTTATAATTTCTTCAAATCTAATGTTCAAACTACAAGAAGCTTATTTGAGTCCATAGATGGAGTTTCATTAGCCTGCACATCTTGATTTCCTCAACCATGAAGCCATGGGGCTACTTCATGTGAATATCCTTAGAGAGATATTCATAGAGGAATGTTATCTTGACACACATCTTGAAGATGTCATAGTCAAGTTGTGTAGCTATAGTTAGAAATATCGTGATGGTTTTAAGCATGGTCACTAAAGAGAAAGTCTCATCGCAAGCGGTATCTTCTCTTCGGTGTGTAGCTCATGGCTACGAACCGTGCTTTGAAGGTCTCTACCTTCTCATCAGGTTCCCTCTTTCTCTTGAAGATCCATTTACACCTTAACGAGTCTTACCCATATAGGTGGATACTCGAGGGTCCATATACAACATTTGTATATGAAGTCTACTTTAGACTTTATTGCTAACATCCATCTTTCCATGCTATGATCTTCAGAAGCTTCTTCACATGAAGTTAGGTCATTGTCAAACTCAACTGACACATGGAATCCATCCTCAAACTCATTTGAAGATGTATTAGTGTTTCATCTTTAATTGTCCTTTTAGTTTCTTATTTCAGGAGTCTCATTATCTTCTCAAGATTAAATGAGTTCCTTCACTTCATTTTCATCTTGATTCTCAAGAGTCTCATCTAAGAATTATATTCTCAGCGATGAGATATTTTAAGAATCTCAAGGTCATAAAGTAGTTATCTAATACCATCCTTTATTTTTCTAAGGAAGTAGCACTCTTATGTGCTAAATTCTAGGTTACTTGCTTGGAACCTTATTAAGGATATATATTGTAGTCTCTACTACATGCATACCTTGGCAACTAAGAGGAAATTATGCTTAGAATCATCATTGATCAAATCATGTCACACATGATCCAATTGTATCTCCCTACAACTCTATTGAGTTAAGGTGTATTAGGAGGATTGAGATAGAATTGATATTCCTTTCTCTAAAAGGTATTCCATGAATTCATCTAATAGGTACAAGCTACCTAGGTTATATCATATTCATTTCATCTTCCTTCAAACTTTTGTTCTAAAACAAAATTATGAAATCTTTGAACATTTCAAAGCTTTCTAATGTGAAGGAAAGAAATCTCATATCAAAAAATAATCATCGAATGATATCACATATCATCAATGTTTATAATGATACAAATGATCCACATACATCAATATGTATGAGATCTTGAATACCTCAGCATCTAACACCATTCCCAGAGAAGGGTATATTAGATATTTTCTACTCTTGAATACAATATTCACAAATATGTCAGATTTGAAATTTCAGACAATCTAAAGTTCCATATCTTCCTAGTCCATTGATCTCATCAATAGACAAATATCCAAGGCTTGATGTCAGATCATTGTCGAATGATCTTCATCCTCCTATTGATCTTGTAAGGTTTAATTTTCAATATTAGAAATGTTAATGAACCATTCATTAATTTTCTTATTTAGTAGAGTCCTCTAGATGTAAGATTACTTTCTGAAATATATCCATCATAACTCTTTATGATAGGTCTATTCCAGAATGATGTTTATTTCCAACATTTAGAAACAAACAATGAGTGTATTCTAATATCTAGGTCATAGAGACATTCTCTAAGACTAAGGTATCTCCCGCTGAAAATAACAAGTCTATCTATCTAATAGAGATTGTTGCAACAATTGCATCAATATCCATGTAGATGACTATTAAATCTTAAGATCAAATTTTTCAGTCTTCCAAAACATATGCAACTAATTGCAGGTGTTTTAGAAGATTGAGATACAATTATTGGACTTTGATCTTATCAAATAAGAAAGTCAATTTCAATGATTAAATGTAGATGTAGATTATTCCGATGCACTATCTGGGTCCTTCTCTAAGGATCGTAGATAGACTAGATACATCAGCTTATTGCAGTATTGGCATTCATCCAACTCTTTGGATGTCATAAGGAAGACACAAAAGTGCAGTCAACTCTTTGACTTTCCTTCTTACTTGGGTCCAATCCATGCTTCCATTGCGCTCCCTTTATCTATAAAAAACCATTGCTTAAGACGAAGGATCTCTTATGCTGAATTCATAAGATTTCCATATAAGAGCATTTCAACATTTATACATGCTTCATTCAATTCATGCAATATGAATATTATGAAGCTTCATGAATGACCAGAGTATAGACAGTAGAATGATAACACTTATTGTATCTACATCCGTCTAAACTCTTAAAACATTGGTTCAGGTAGGTATTCAAATAGTTTGAATACAATCATCTCTTATAGAGCCACCATTATGCAAGATGTAGTAAACCATGTCATTCATGATTAAATGTCGAGAGCACATATGCATGCCAAAATATCTTCTTAGATTTTATAAGGGTTATTAGACAATTACGATCATCATCGACACGTCACATCCAAAGTAAATTCGATGAGATCGATACTATAGAGACATACAAACCCTAGGGTTGTAGTCCTATTGTCTATTTAATTGTCATTTCTCATTATTATGAGGAAACTTGCACATTGCAACCACATGAGTCCTCAATCTAACTCATTAGATATTCATCATAGAACCAACCTCTATGATTCAATAATTGAATCAGCAGCTGTATGATCATCAATATGGCCATGGTACATAATCCTAATTGTACTAAGTGACCTATTATGCAAATTAGTTATTCTTCATTTCAGATCAAAGAATGATATTTGCAATAACATTTATTGTATAATGGCTCGTCGTGGGCTCGCATGTCCAACAAATGCGTAAAACGATGACGAGGCCCTAAAAACTCACTAACTACCCCTTTAAATTTTAGAGAATTACATTGTAGCCAGGTATAAAGAAACAAATCAATAACCACAAAAAGATATCAAACAATCAAGCAGATGTGTCCTATGTTTATTTAGCTTAGGCAAGCCCCAAGGTTGACACTAGGGAGAAATGATGTAGCTATGATTCATATCAATTGACTAAGTGCTTGATTCTCAAGAAGAGGTTGTCATTTTTAAATGCAAAGAAAATTGCAAGAAAAAGCAAAATAAATGAGATAAAAAACTCAAATGTGAATGCAATGCAATGAGATGCAAAATGAATGATGAATTTTGTGTTTCTTGAAACCTAATTATCTAGATACATATAAGAGGTATTCCATAAATAATTTTCTAAGGTTTAAAACACCATGTTGAAAAATTGGATAAAATTATTTATTGTCCACCAAATACAATAAATAATTCAAGATAATTTCTGGATTTTTTAGAATGATTTTTGGATAAATTAAAATCAAATATGGAAAACTATGTTTAATGCATAGTTTCTAAATTCATAGAAACCTAGAAAATATTGAAAGAGAGTGTTTTAGTAAAAAAGTGAATTTTCCTGGGCTTAGTCTATCATAAGATATGTGAAATGTAATGTTTTGGATTTTCAGTGATTAATATGCATGCGTAAAAATGGACCAAGTTTAAGAGTATTTTTATAATTTTTAGTAAAACTGGTTTAAAAATTATGAAACTTAGTGATATAATGAAATATGCGAAATGAACCTATTGCACTCTTTTGAAATTTTTGTGCAATTTTTATTTTTTTATGAATTTGTAAAGACAACAAAGTGATTTTTACTACTTTAATTTAATAAATCCACACACAAACTCAATCCAAACCAAAATTATCCCAAATGTAGATTTAAATGAGGAATACACATGGCTTTACATTTTTGCAAAATTTAATGTGTGCAACTGACTAAAAAGTGAATACCAAAAATACTCTATATTTTATTTTGAGCAGATACACATGCATTTCAGTTGAAAATTGCATTTGAAATAAAAATTGGATACAATGTAAAGCAAAAAAAATTTCACAATAAATGAATATTAGGGAATTTTATGAGCAATGGTTGAATTTATGTGAATTTTAGAAGCAACATTAGTAAAATATCGTTAATTCTCACTTAGCAATTTTTCATAAATTAACCATGAAACCTAAAAATGCAAATAAATGTTTAAATGATAGAGAATTATTTCTGCACGTAGTGCTTTTTTTGGATTTGCAAAGTGATTAAAAATGGGGTTCCAAAATAGAGCTCAAACACAAAGTGTTTTTGAAAATTAAAAGTTATTGAGATATTAAGTATCTTTTTGTCTCTTTTATGTATTCTCTATTCTTTCTGTCTTCTTTATGTAATTTTCCCAACAGATTTCTCCTTTATATAAGAGAACCCTAGGGCCTCATAAATAAGCAATTCATTATTTCTCTCAACATGGTATCAGAGCAACTATCCTCAGCCAAAGTTCATTGCACTCGTGCCCTAGTCCCCCACCCACCACCCTCTCACTCACTACACACCGCTGCCACCCCTCATGTGTTTCTCGATGTAGTCCCCATTTTATGCCCCAATATCTAACTTTCAATGCCATTGGAGTAGCTTGGAGTATGCAGACAAGGGAGGGGCATGCACCCCTTGGGGAACCAAGTAGAAGTTTAGACGATCGCGATCCTAGTAGGTTGTTGGTCTGGATCATGCCACTTGGCGCACCGGTTGGTCCTTTCTACCCGATGTACAATCTCAATTTTCAGTTTTGCAGTACCAAGTAGTTTTTGGTTAGTTAGTTGTGCTTTTCTTCTTTCACTTAGCATTGACACTCATGTACTAGTTGGTGTAGGCTACATTATTGATATTCCAGGTGGAAACATTAAGTAGGGAGTTCCAAGAGCTGTGGTATCTGATATATAAGGTTCATGACAGTTTTCAAAACTAGACTTCCAGGGGTTGGTTATAGACCAGTGGTGAGGATTGGCACACAGTAAATTATGGGGTTTGACTTGGCATATGGTATAGTGTTTGGATTAGTTTAGCACATGGTAGAGTATGGGATTTCATGTTTGAATCAAGGGAAGCTAGTGGATGTGTTGGGAACTTAGATAAAATGTTGTACTTCACTACATGCCTACATGAGCACCCCAACCCTAAGGATTCATTGCTTTAGAGTTCTAGTGTGAGGTTCCACATGAACCAAGACCATATACTATCCACGATGCTGGTATAAGAAGGATAAGGACAATGATAAAGATTTTACTAGTTAGTTACAATGAGATTTCAGACTTTACATAGTTATATGCTTTTGTACACTTTCCAGCTTTTAGTTCTTTTTCAGATAGTTGTATAACACTATATTGGGAAACTTTGCTCATGAGGTACCTACTTTCGTGAATCTTATAGGTTCTTAGGAGTAGACGCAACAGTGAGCTGCTTGATAGTTTCAGTTCTTCTATTATTGTTGTTACTTTTGGGTATATTCACATTTTGTAGTTTTTGTTGTTGTCTTTACTTGTGCGCTTTTTGATAGATGAATACTATATGTATATGGACACTATAGTGATAAATTTATGTGGATTTTTGTGGGCATGGATACTTGTTGAATGTAAAGGAAAAATGTTAATTGCATTTTCTACTATCTTTTTACGCTATGCTTCTAGCTTTCTTTCTTTGCTTCGAATATGGGATTGCATAAGTGGATCAGAATGATGATTATTCTGGTCCTGGGGGATGGTTGTCATAGTTTGTTATCAGAGCAGTGATACTCCATTTCCATTCCATGTATGTAATTCCTCAGTGGTATTCGAAGTACAAGGTTGTGTCCAAGAGTATTTTGACTCGACATGAATAACATAAAAAAATAGTATATATGTCCTCATATCTTTACAAGTAAAGACAAGTACTAATGCTATGCTTCTTTATGCAGAACTGTACCACCTCGCATGGATCCTGACATGGCACAATAGCTAGCCTTCCTAGTCCAAACCATTTAGGACATGCAACATTGTTAGAAGGCGATTGAGCAAAGGAAACATCAATAGGATGACTCATACTACCACCCTTCCCGAGAGGAGGAAAGTGTACAGATTCCAGTCTCATTAGAGCTAGAATCATTTGAGGATGTGGATGCATGACACATGGATCAAACCACATACATTGCATACCGACATTCATAGGTTTCACAGTTCTTTAGAACATATACGACAGAGGATGCAAAGCTTTAGGTCAAGCATGTATCTAAAGTACTTGTGATGATTCATGCACCAATGGAGGAGTGGGTGACATTTGTTGTTTTCTCTTTGACTGGATATATCGAGAGATGGTGGCAGGCTATCCATGAACATCTGACAGAGCCCATCACTTGGTATCTCTTTGTAGTTGAGTTTCATAATGAGTTATACCCTAAGCACTTGGTTTAGGAGAAGAAGCCACAATTCACTGAGCTTACAGATGGGTTGATGATAGCCTAAGAGTACCTGATACAATACACAGAGCTAACTCACCATTGCCCAGCAACTACAACTTATCGATGGGAGAACATGCAGAAGTTCATCCATGGTATGCGCCAGAAGGTACAGGACAAGATCTCTACCTTGGATCTTATCTCGATCAAGGAGGTGACTGCAAAGGTGACGAGATGGGAGGCTACTCAGAGCCGAGCACCAGGAGGACAACCAAAGTTACCACCTTTGTCACCTAGACGAGCGGTACACAAGGACTTCTCTTGTTTCCGTCAAGAGCATCATTACCAGCCTACTACAGTGACACAACAACCTATTGGATCTACTTCTTCTCCCACCTTTGGGCAAGCATTGGTCAGTCATGGTGCATGGCCTTCTCACTTCCCGACAGTTGTATAGAGTCGCAGATCTGGAGGAGGTAGCTTGGTTACTACATACAATTCGTTAGAGGATTCTCTCAATCGGCATTACCCTCACATGGTTGACACATAAGGATGTTCCATATGTCAGGAGGTTAGATTTGATACACTCAAGGAGCACATCACTACTGCTCCCATTCTTACCCTCCCTTTTGGTAATTTGGATTTGATGATTTATACCAGTGCTTTCAAAAAAGGTTTGGGTGTCATATTTATGCAGTGAGGACAAGTCATAGTGTATGCATCGTAATAGCTAAAGAGACACGAGCACAACTGCTCCACTCATGACTTGGAGTTGATAGAGAGTCTCCGCATTGAATATATGGAGCCACTATTTTTATGGGGAGACATTTGATATTTTCAATGATCATAAGAGCCTAAAGTAGATCTGAGAGCTAAACATGAGGTAGAGACGATGGTTGGAGTTGCTAAAGGATTATGATTGCACTATCTCTTACCATCCTAGTAAGATAAATGTGGTAACAAATGCCTTGAGTAGGAAGGCACACATGGCAGTATCAACTACTTGGTTGCAGACTTGGGATGTTCTCACTACACTTCATGAGTGGAACCCATTTGAGATCATCTCTGACATAGTGACTGTACTAGAGAAGTATAGTAGCTTATGGGACAGGATTGTCCGAGGACAACAAGCAAATTAGAAGATGCAAGACTTGTATCATCGTTACATGAAGGATGAGTTTGATGGTTTTCGGGTGTAAGAGAGTCCATTCTGTGGAAGGGAGACTATGTTTGTGTTCCTGACGATGAGAAGTTGAGGAGAGACATAATGGATGAGGCGCACAGTTTGATACTTTCCATTCATCCATGTAGCACCAACATGTACATGGACCTCCAACATCATTTCTGGTGGGAGGGAATGAAGAGAGATGTAGAAGAGCATGTTAGTTGGTGACTCATCTTTTAAATGGTGAAGGGAGAGCAATAAAGATCATCCGATTTACTACAACCTCTTTCCATTCCGGTGTGGGAATGGGAGAGAATTTCCATGGATTTGTCACATCATTGCCGCATACCCCAGACAAGCATGATGCGATATGGGTGATCATTGCTCGACTTACCAAGTCAACACATTTTGTTCTGGTCAACATGACATGTACTCTAGTTAAGTTAAACAGATTATAGATTCAACATGCCATCCACTTGCATGGGACACCCAAGGAGGTAGTATCTGACATAGACTCACAATTAACTTCACAATACTAGGGAGAGTTTGTGGCAGCTTGAGGCTGAGATAATGGAAAAGTACCCTAATCTTTTTACAAGTAACAATCAAAACATTAGTTCAATTCTTTTGAGATTTTTATGGATTTCGTCTTTTCAAGTTTTTCTTGGATTCGGTCGGATGAGGTTCTAGTTAGAGAGTACACTTAGGTCTAGGGGACGAGACTTCCTTTAAGATTTTTATAATGTAAGACCTTTAAGTATATAAATCATTAATTCTAAGTTTTAGACTTGACCCCATGTCCAAATGAGATAAATGAACATTCTATCTTGTATTAGTCGGGACCTTTCCAATGAGCTCAAGAACATTGAAATCAGAGTTTGTATGAGGAAGTTACAGGGAAAATACGAACGGTTTATGAATTTCAGACCCTGATCTGAATCTGGACCTATTTAGGATATGACATGTATAAAAGAGGGTGAGCTCAAGTGGTCTGGCTAACAAGACCACTTAGCTCTCTAAAGCTTTGCCACCAAAGAGATTTTCGGTGGTCGATCGAAGATCTGAGGTCCCAACGTGAAGATCTCAGAGCGTGGAGTCCCGTGGTGGGCATAGAAGTATGCTAAAGGTCACAGATTAACCATTCTAGGTGAGGAAGCATCATGGGAAATCTTGAGGTACAATTTTCTCCCTTTGTTTGTTGTTGGATTCATGTTATTTTTATATCATTGGGTTTCGATGTTTACAAGCTACCTATTGTCGGGGTTTTTGTCGTCTTTCATTGCAGTTTTGGATGCAACAGGTTCGGATTTTCTAACCAATCAGTGGCTTGCATACACGATCCATATATATATATATATATATATTCTTATTGTAGATGTTAGAATGAAAATAATGGTGTTGTTGAATCATCGATCAGAGTGACTTCACAGGATGTCATCGGAGTGGTTCTTGCCACTGAATGATCGATCATACATGTATGTTGATCAATCATGCCTTAAGGTTGATTGATCATTTGACCAAAAATGATAGATCATGGTTGGTTTTATGGAATTTGATACTTAAAATGATATAAAAAATATTGGAAATTAATATATGTGTGTGTGTTAAATGTATGGATTATTAAAATAAATTGATAATTAATTACAAATGAGTTAATGAATTTGGTGAGATTCGGTGAGGAAGAGTTTGAGTATCTTCCATACACCTTTAGATATGAGTTTTTGCTCTTAGGAACTAGCGGTTGAGTTCCTCGATGCAGTTACAATTTCATGCCATGATGTATGGCTTTCAGTAGCATGGGGGTAACTTAGAGTAGCATTGCCAAGGAAGGGGCATGCATCCTTGGGGCTCCGAGTAGAAGCATAAATGATCGTGATTCTGGTAGGTCATTGGTCTAGGGGACATGCTACTTGGCACACTAGTGGGTCATTTTTTCCTGATGTACAATCTCGATTTTCAGATGTGTGGTGCCAAGTAGTTTTTGTTGGTTGTTTGTACTTATCTTCTTTTACTTAGCATTGACACTCGTGTACTAGATGGTGTAGGCCACATTAGTTGGTATTATGGATGGAAGCATTAAGTGGGGAGTTTCAGAAGTTGTGGTATATCTGAAGGAGAAGGTTCAGGAAGGTTTTCAAGACTAGACTTCCAGGGGTTGATTGCAGACCAGTGGTGAGGATTGTCACATAGTAAAGTGTCGAGTTTGACTTTGAACGTGCTAAAGAGTTAGGATTGATTTAACACACGGTAAAGTATGGGATTTCATGTTTGAATCAAGGGAAGCTAATGTACATGTTGGGAACTTATGATGATATACTTTATTGCATGCCTACGGAGGCACCCCAACCCTAACGATTCAAGACCTTTGAGTCATAATGTGAGGTTACACATGAACCAAGACCATAAACTATCCACAATGCTGGTATGACAAGGATAAGGACCAATGATCCAGGTTTTGCTAGTTAGTTATAATGAGGTTTGAGGATTACTTGATTTTGTACACTTTCCAGCTTTTAGTTATTTATTAGTTAGTTGTTTAGCACCATACTGGGCAACTTTGCTCATGATGTACCTAATTTCATGATATGGCAGGTCCTCAGGAGAAGCCGCAATGGTGAGTGGCTTGACTGGTTCATTTCTTCTTATTCTATTGTTGTTGTTGTTACTTTTGGATATGTACACATTTTGTAGTTTTTGCTAATTTCTCTACTTGTACCCTTTTTGAGAGATCTATATCATTTGATTATGGATATTACAATGATACATGTATATGACATTTTTTGGACATGGTTACTTGTTGAATGTAAATGAAAAAAGTTTATTGTATTTTCTACTATCTTTTTATGTTATGATTCTAGCTTTCTTTCTATGCTTCTAATTTGGAATTGCATAACTGGATTGGATTACCGAGTATCAAGGTCCCAGGGGATGGTCATCATAAAACTGCAATCTGAAACAATTAGATTTTGACCTGAAAAGGTGTTTTCAAACCTATAAATAATTTTTCTCACCCTAACGCAGATCGGGCATTAACAAGGATGGATGTATGAGTTTACATAAACAACCAATCCTCTATATGATCATGTAGACTCACTCAACTCGCTCTATTTCCCCAGTTAAGTTCCGTTTCAACATTCTTCTTCATCAAGTTAGAAAACAAGGGTGACGTCTTCTCTTCATGTGGTGCCTTCAAGGGCACGATTCCCATCATGAAGATGGATTCGTCCAATTACAAGTTGTGGTACATACAGTTTTTGACCCTTATGTAGTGTAACAACAAGGATCATATTATGATAAAACCTAATCCAATGGATAAGTTTATAAAAAATGCTTCAGAGAAGCAAGATGACGTGTACGCACATGTTTGGATCTCTGGGACTCTAACCACAAAGATCGCGAATGACATTGTGAACCAGCCCATCGCCAATGTGATGCGAGATATTATGGCAGCCACATATGCTCAAAGTGAAGAACGAGGCCAAGACTCTTTAGCTACAGTTTGATATTTACTTGACCAAGCAGAATGGTCATCCTCTACATAACTTTTATTCTTCACTTCGAGGCATGTTTGAGAAGATTCACAGCTCCATGCTCGTTACCACTTCCACGAAGCAACATATGGAATACAGAAACTCCACGATGGTTGGAGTTGTTTTGGCAGCCTTAGATCTAGAGTACGAGGCAGCACTCACAAAGCTTCTTACATGCCCGACCATATCTCCAATGGTTGAACTAGCAATTCATAATTTTCTCTCAAGAAAATTGAAATAAAAAATGCTTAGAAAGCACACATTTGCACTTTTGGGAATAGCAATACTATTGGGGATGCCTCTACAAATGTTCCACAACATATGCAGCTCATGTGGCTAACTGGGGCTTGGGAAAAATCTTGCGTCTGTGCCTCCACATGACTAGAGGTAGGAGGTGCAAATGCTCCTCGAGATGGAGGTTCGACCAGAGTTCGATCATTGGGTGGGATGCCCTAGATTTGATGATCGGAGGGCTATGCGTAGTTCAATAACCAATGGTGGATATCGATGGGTAAGGAACTAATTCAGTAGCTGCTTCGAAGGGGGGATTCTTCTTCCATGAAGTCTAGAGATAGAGGTGGTTCTGGTCTGAAAATTACAACAATGAAGCGTTGCAAACCTTATCGCATTGATGGTTCTATGATGAAGTCCATCTATGGGACATGAAGCTTATATGTGTTGATTTGTTTCTTTGATGGCGGAGTATGTGGTCATATTTTGTAAATATTTGATCTAGCTATGGATTTGTATATATTATATGTATTCACATTTTTTGGATTAATAATATAAATAAACAAGTCATCTCAAGGATTGAGCCGTATTCCAACCCTAGTCATTGAAAAAAACAATTTCTTAGGCTATCAAGGTTGGAATCGCATGAAACAAACTCGTATTGTTAGAAGATCATATCCATGACTTTTACTTATTATTTATAGTATATTTTTTAACCTAAAAATAACATGAAAAAAATCTAAAAAATATGTTAGGAGTCAGGAACCTTTTTTCAGTTTCTTCGCTCAGACATTGGTATCACCTGATGTAATGAGATTGTATCTAGACTTTCTAGACACTATTGATGACTAAACATATACCCCAAAATAGTGGGTGAATAGAAGCAATGTCATATGCAAAAATCCACAAAACAACATTTTTGTAGAAAAACAATATTTCCACAGTGGGGATAAAATATGTCCTTGATCATTGGATTCAGATCTAACTCTAAATACTTGACCTATTGCTCTAATACCAATTGCAGGAGATTCTCAACCTTGCACATTACATAAATCACAGAAAGAAATGATAATATTCACAGAAAACGACTTCTCATCATATGAGCTGCAATGTAGTGGCAATAAAATTCATTTATAAAGTGAAACCACATGGATGTGAGAATGATTATCATCCTATTTCATGAATCATAATAGTAAAGGAGATTCCCTTGGGTGACACAAATTAATCTCTCAGCAAAGAAGACTCTCGAACCAAGTATGGTCCGCAATCGTTGCACACATGGGGGTGAAGATGAATCACATGAGTCCAACATACACAAGAGAGAGTCCTCCCTCTCTGCTTTTTCTTTACGTGTGAGGTGGTCACATGTTGATCACCTCATTATGCTCCATGATCTCAACGTCCTACATGGATCAGGATCACCTTCTTCTTCGTGAGTGTGACGGCATAAAGGAGATGATCTTCTTCTTCTCTCATTGTGGCAGCCGCAAGGGATAGAGGAGGAGAAGAGGGGGATGGTCAAGCTATGGTTGGAGAGGGATAGACGGTGAGGACTCTAAGGTTTTGTATAGGAGATCTCTTAGGGTTTGTTATGTATATGGTGGGAAGAGCCTCACCTCACCTCATATAGGAGACGGGATGACCATATAGAGTGAGGGGTGAGGAGATTCTCCCCATTCTCTTATTAGAAATATGTGTGAATAACTAATTTCCATCAATTATTCTCCTTGTAGGAATGTCTTCAAATATTTTAATGGTAGATTTGTGTATTCTCTACAAGGAATGAATCTAATTCATACAACACCAATTGGTTAATGCGAATCAAATTTACATTCTAATTAAATAATATGTGAATCATATTCATTATTCCTAATATTGAATGTGAATCAGATTCATATTTATTAACATAAATAAGAATCTAATTCATTTTTTCCCATCACAAAAATGTGAATCATATTCACGTTTTTTTAATTAGTGAATTATATTAACAATAACATGAATAATGTTCAATCATTCTCAATAATTGTTAATTTATTTCACATTAGCATATATGTGTAATTCATATTCACATATAAATTCTCAAATTCTCATATTCGACGAGTCCTCATACTATTAGTACAATTGTGCATCACTTGTGAATACTTGGAGATGATTTTAGGGAGATTTGTATGAGCCCTTTTAGTGACTAGACATTAGATAAGAACAATATATGGGTTCAAATCATATTGAGCTATCTGATCAAGTCAGATACTGAACCAAATCGGTAATTTACTCTGAATATTTTCAAACCAACTTCTACTTCTTTCGATCTAGATTTGATTCAACACACTAAGATCAAATATTATTCATTAATGCTCAAAGATGGAGTCACTAAAATCCACGCGGTTTCATCACTTTCTCTGAGTGGAAGCATCATGACATAAAATCTATTATGATCGGAATCTGTCGTATCCCCATTACTCATGTGTCCTTCATGCTTGGAAACTTTGATTAACCCGAAGTTCTAATCCATATATATTCTAATTGTCTCCTTCTAGTGTTTATCAAGAAAAATTCTCTTTCGACTATTAGGTGACAATGTTAATCATATGCTTTGAAAAGCATATATTAACATTCTCACATTTGCTTCTTGTTTCCCGAACATGATGACTACTAGTGGAATTAGTTTTGGCCCACTGTCTCATGAGTGAACTCATATCTCCTGGTTCATTAAGAATGAACATGTAGGATCTCATTTGGAGATTATACATCTCATATGTCCACTTATACATACTAACTCGTTGATATATAGTAGGTCCTCGACCTATTAGTCTGCCCTCAGACATATAGATGTATAGATATCTCTGGTCTAAGGATGTGTTCTTGTCCATGATAGTCTAATGATACAGGTCTTAGTTACCTCAACATCATCAATTAAATTCTTTAACGTGATTCATCCAATACCTCCGAATCTCTATTCATATGTAAAGGACTTGCGTCAAGAGTATCCATCAAATGTCAGTCTTTGGAGAAGCTTGACATTTATTCTCATACTAGAGATCCTCTTAGAAAATCACTCTATGATGTGAGTCGTGTACTCAATCTGTGTCCATATATCTAAAACTATGCATCAGACTCAATGATATAATAGTTAGATCAACAATCGTATGATATTCAAAGTGGACAAGATAGGTTTTCCTAATTGTAGTAAGAGACCTCAATAATGCAAATATAGAGATGTCTCATTTCTAATGTCTCCATTAAAATATGGAGTGATATAAAAATGCAAGAACATATTGAGAAATGGTTCGCCAAGGGCTCACATGTCCAACAAGAACATCATATTTTATACCCACAAAGAACTATAAATTTGTTCAAAATCATTATGAACCATGGGTATAACACTGAAGTAGAAGTATCATAGTTTTCCCTCATGCTTTGCTTTATATAGATGATAAACTACTCACGGGGAATGGTGTAGAGATTATGGCTATGAAAATGTGGTTATCCCAAACCTTTAAGATGAAATTCCTCGAGGATGCCTCTTATATCTTACGGCTTAAATTTTTTATGAACATAAAAGAGGTTTTCTGAACTATCACAATAAGGATGCATCAAGAAAATCTTATAAATGTTCCATATAGGAAATTTTAAAAAGGCTTCCTCCCCATGAGACATGCCGTTAAATTATTCGAAGTTATGTCACTTTAAAATGTTGACGATGAGGAGGATGTGAATGAATGCATGTACACATCAATTTTAGGAAGCATGATGTGTGTTGTGATGTGTACTAAAATCGATATTAGATGTATATTGGGACTGGTAAGTCATTACCGATCCTATTATCTAAAGAAATATTATCTTGTAGTGAACTTCAAGTATTTAAGAAGAACTCAAAACTATTTATTAGTCTATGGAGAAAAGAATATCTATGTCTAAGGATATACTACCTCATATTTTAGTTCAATGTAGATTAAACAAATTCCGCTCATCACATCTAGATGTAGAAACAATCAAATCATGATGGTTACTCCACAAAATTCAAGTAATAACTACATCAAATGTTAAAAATATTTCCATGTGGTATTCAAGCCTTGTGAAAACTTGCCTCGATGATAGAATGGATGACCTAGTGACCAAAATGTTTGACTCAAAAGTCAAATTATCAACATGTAGTGACTATTGATATTAAAGTGGTTGAAGAATGGATATGAGGGTTTTTTTGGGAGATTTTTCGACATGTAAGCCTTTAACAAAGCATTTTATGCATGATTATATCAATGCATTTATATCATTCCTTTTTTGAAATGAAAAAGATTTAAGTTTGCATAAATAGTTAGGCCCCTTCATACGATTATGATTATATAACATGATCATACTAAATATGCATGCATGATCGTTGATGATGTAAGGAGTATAATCAAGGATACACCTGGCATGGGTTATTGCTATATTATAACTAGTTTATGAAGGTGGGACAATCTTCTATGCAGATTGACAATTCGCATATGCTCTTGATACGAGTTCTCTACAAAGGAATAGAGACATAGATGTATCAAGTTAGTTGATTTAAAGAGTTAACTCGACAAGATAATGCAGTCTTGTCTCATAAATTGTCATGAGCCAGACATTCATCCTTCAACTAGAAATATGTGGGTGCACGTGTGCACCTAGGTGTGCATGGGCGCACATGCATTTTGGACCTCTGGGTTGTTAGACTTATTAATTTCTAAACATGGATGAGCTAGTGTGCATATAAGATACAAGAGATACGATATCTAAAAGAAACCATTGTTCATAAGCTTGGAAAAGAGCTAACTAATGAGATATTAGGTTAAAATCAATTCCAATTGCGATCATCCTCTTTGTGAAATGAAATAGAAAATTCATAATATCAGTATATACTTGGGAAATTGTGTGATTGAAATCATTATCATATAATGATATGAGATATTTGTTGTTTAATCCTAAAGGGATTCCAATTATTTAGGTTTTCCAGTACAAATGATGCATGGGAATTAAGATTTCTTGTCAGAGGTGTAATCAATAATAAGTTGTCTATTACGAATCTTGCACTTTAAGGGAATGGTGAAACATAATGGATTGTAAGCTCATTTTAAGAGAAGAGTAAACTTTGATTGAATTAAATCTCAATTCGACTGTCAGAATTATGTTCTAAATATCTTTGAGATCAATCAAAAAAGAGTCCAGGTTAGTTATCCATAAGATCTTATATTTTTGATATTGGTTTTTGGAACTTACGCAGTCACAAGCCCTTATATAGGATCTAGTCTGATATTAGGCCGTTATAAATGAATATATAGTTTCCCAGTTAATATCTCCAAATATCCATATTTGCCACACACTATTGTATCCAACTGAATTGTAATATCTCTATCCAAGAACTCAGATTCGGAAAACTAAAGTTAGAGAATTGAAACATTGATGGGTCATGCATTGATTTTGTAAATTGGATTTCAAAAAATTTGAGTTAATCTGAATTGTGATTAGATTCATAATTGATTCATAGTGTTAATTATGCTAACTGATGAAGGTTGGATCGCCGATCAAGTTGGGTGTTTACCCTCTCTTTAATAAGAGGAGGGTGGATGTCTTAGGGGTCATTCGGTTGGGGAATAAGGAGGGATAAGACATTGTTTCTGTTCGTTTGGAGGAGGAAGATAAGGAAGAATAATGATAGATAAGCGGTAATTATTTGCTGCTCTCTGTTCGGTATGAGGGAGATAATAAGGAGAGATAAGGGTTATGTTAGATAATATTGTTAGATAAGTGGTAGCTATTTATATTTTTTTGGTGGGAGAGACGGAAATTGGAGGAATAAGGAAAGAAACCTTACCACTCATCTTTACTTTAGGACCAAAACGTCGACCGTCTATGAAAAGATAAGAATTGAAGTAATAATGAAGGATATCCCTCGTTATTCCTCAAACGAGCACACCCTTAGACTTTTCAATCTAAGAAACGATAGTTGCACCGTCTTGTCTCTTGGTGCCATCCACCCTATCTCTTCCCTCTTCCCTCTTCCATTGATGCACCACCCGTCCTTTATAGAGGTTGCAACACATACTACGTGTTGCTGAGGAAGACTGACAAAAGTTAGATGCAATTTGTATTTCACAAAGAAGATCCTTGAGAAGGATCTTTGGACATAGAAAGAGGAGAAGACGTTCTTGGTGGTATTTGAGTTTGCATTTCATAATATGCAATCACATGCAACATGATGTCAAATTGGAGCTATGGTAGGAAGCCTCTTCTGTTCTGGGTTTACACCTCCCAAGGTATATTCCTATGTATGGTAGTATGATTAACGATTTACACACACATACATATATATACACACATACATACATACATATATATATATATATGCATATATACATACATAGATACACCCACATACATCTACACTTACATACATACATACACATATATATATATAGAGGGCCGATCCTATGAGATGGGATTTTGGTGAGATGGTGAGATGGGAGATTCTGGACCACTAGTTTCAACGAGGAGAGAGACATCCAGGAGAGAGAAGACAGAAACTAGTGGTTCAGAATCTCCCATCTCACCATCTCACAAAATCCCATCTCATAGGATCAAGGGCCTGTTTGGTTGCAGGGTTGGGCAGGGTTGACCCAACCCTGGTTACTATTCACAAGGGTACTTCCTCCTCACAGATTACTATTCACCCATCCCAACCCAACCCTGCCCAACCCAGATCACTCCTCTGAGGGCCAATCCTATGAGATGGGATTTTGGTGAGATGGTGAGATGGGAGATTCTTGACCACTAGTTTCAACCAGGAGAGAGAAGACATATCTAGTTGTTCAGAATCTCCCATCTCACCATCTCACAAAATCCCATCTCATAGGATCACTCCTCTATATATGAGGGTCAATCCTATGAGATGGGATTTTGGTAAGATGGTGAGATGGGATATTCTGGACCACTAGTTTCAACCTGGAGAGAGACATCCAGGAGAGAGAAGACAGAAACTAGTGGTTCAGAATCTCCCATCTCACCATCTCACAAAATCCCATCTCATAGGATCACTCCTCTATGTGAGGGCCGATCCTATGATATATATATATATATAGGAGAAACTTCAAATGAGGTGGGGTCTCACCACATGTATGGTGAGCCACCCTCAATTTAGGCATCTTTCCAATATATTTTACAATTTCTTGTTTGATACATATAACAATAAATATTAACACAACATGTATAGCGAAATAAAATTATGAAAATATTATTATATTGGATGGAAATGTTAATTTAAATTTGTATGCTATATTTTACAAAATTCATTTTTTTACAATGTGCAGTTTATACTTTACAAAATGGTTACAGAGTTTTTACTAAATTCACATTGGCCCAAAAGCCCCCACCTCATTTGAAAGGTCCCATATATATATATATATATATATATATATATATATATATATATATATATATAGGGTTAAATGAGGCTGCCCCCTTGGAGTAGCCAACTTGGCTACTCCCACCCCTATTATTCCCTCATTTTTTAATTTCTTTGGAAAATAAAAAATTGTAAATTCATCATTATATCCCTCTAACATTCAATTAAAATTTCATCAGAAACAGAAACTCCTACAGCCACCATCCAAACAAGGTCGATTTAAAATATCCTGCGACCGTTAAAAAAATGACGTCTCGATGGAGGGCCTAGGAGTCTTTGTTTCTGACGAAATTTTAATAGAATGTTAGAGGGATATAGTGATGAATATAAACATTTTTATTTTCCAAAAAATAAAAAAATGAGGGGAAATAGGGGTGGGAGTAGCCAAGTTGACTACTCCCAGGGGGCAGCCCCATTTTACCCATATATATATATATATATATATATATATATATATATATATATATATATATATATATGATATCATGTGGTTCCACAGTATCTATATCCTCTGACCTCATCCTCCTTCATCCTCAAGAGACTCCTTTTCGCCGATATTTTTGCGAACCACATAATACTCAATCAATCCCTCGATAGAGCGGAGTTGGTTGTATTTTCCATTCTATAGATGACTTCCAGTTCTCCACACCCCATCATGACTTTGTCCAATAAGAACAATTTGCTTTTTGCAATAAGAGATTTTGGGATAACTAATGAAAATGTTGTAATATCATGGGCTTAGTTTCCCTAATCGTTATCAAGGAATACTAAGCCTAACAACTTGTTCTCGGACCGAGAAATCGGAAACGCTTGGCATTGCATATTAGAGCTCATTAAAACCCGATTTGCATCATTATACTCAATAAAATGAATGAGGGGGATTCCAATAGAAAAATATTGGGAAGGAAAATTGCTTCGAAGATGAATCTGTTCCCATGCAATAGTCATGAATTCTTGACATTACTGAGCTAGAATAATTTGTTCTTCCTGAATCCATGATTTAAGGCCAAGAAATTTCTTGCTGCTATCAATGTATTTATATGGCTATCGGTCAAAAAGCATTCTCGGTGGCTCAGGTAGTGACACTTTTATAGGGACATAAGCTATGGAATACACTATTGTGACAATTTATTGGCAATCATACAAAATGCTTAAGTCCAAATTATCAAGTAATAGTCCATCACTCTTATAACACACTTTCACACTTCGTGAGTTCTTGATGTGGGGCTATAATTGGATGGGGGTGTTACAACCCCCCCCCCTCATATTCACAATGTCCTCGTTGCGATGTGGTCCATCACTTTTTTTCTAGTGATAGTGGCGGTTGCACGCACCAGGTAGCTTTTTTCTCCTATCTCTTTATAGGAGTGACTCGATTTCTCGTATAGTCGTTTCCACTATCAATGAGAAATGAGCTATAATACCATTTGTAATGTCCCGAGCTTAGGTCCATGGTCATTATTGAAGAAAACGGACCCTAACAACTTGTTGGGTTCATGCTCTAGTTGATCCATCGACAACCAAAAATGCTTAAGTTTAAGTTATCAAGTAGCAGTCACATACTCTTATAATTCACTCTCATGTTTTGTTAGTTTTTGATGTGAACTATATTTGAATTGGGGTATTTGCAAAGGTTGTTAGGCAAAATGATTTTTTGGCAGCATTGGCAGCATGTCCTATGGGTTATTTTACATATATGCATCCATTGATTTTGATATTTTCTCTCTGTTGTATGAGATGCGATCTCTATGCAGATCCTCCCATTTACCACATTTTAGTTTTTATTCGGCATTTTATATTTGAGAGAGATCTAATTGGTGAAATATTTTCTCGACATCACGATAAAGATGTCATATGTAGTTGTGCGAAGGTATATTTTTATTGTACCCCTTTATCCTTTTGGACACTGAGTATGGATGAAAATATGTTCATTTTATTTTTTTTTATATTTGTCTCATGTACTTGTAGTCTAAATAATAATGTTTAAAATATGTGCTTGGTAGCTTATTGAGTAAATGGGGTGCATTAAGCGGTAAGGCAATTGGTTTTGGTCCTTTTATTAGGAAGTTGGAATCCTTTAGTCTCAGATCGAAATGTGGCACATTGTATCCAACTTGAAATAAAAGAAAATCTTAACGAAAATAATCTTTTACCCTGAACTGTTATAAATTTTCTAAAAATTATATCCTTTTCATTTGGTTTACCACAAATATAATTAGATGTCAAAGATGGATGTAGGAACACACTTGAAAATACTTCCTACTTTTATGCAGTATAGCTAATGTAACTTTTAACCCTCAACCCAGTTTCCTTGTTCACCAACATTTACCATCAAGATAAGAAAATGGGAAAAAAACAGATAGAGGAATTTTAATACTAATTGAATAGGGATTATTGATCCATTAATTCCTTCAATTAATGTCGATAAAAATCCCATTCATTCTCCCCAAATCACCCTCTTTCCCATTGTAAAGAGAGCGATGATGAGAGAGGAAGAGAGTTCGAGAGAGATCTTACGGAGTCCTTCTTCAATGTAGTAGACAACGATGAAGGATTGAGGGAGAGGTGATTCATGACGGGGAAGGAGTCTCAATCGAGCAACCGTGGCTTCTGTATTAGGATCTGAGGTATGCATCAGCTTAGGATTGCGATCTATAAATGTATGTATCGGTTTCGTAGGATTATTGAACACGTAAAGATTTGATTTTAAACAGGATACCAATTGTATGTGTCGGTTCAAAGGTTAATAAGTATATGCAATAACTTTATTTGAAGAAAAAAGTCTATGTGTATGCATGTCAGATTTGTATGATATGGCGATTATAATCCTTATTAGAGTAAGATCTCAAAATATATATGCTAACCCTTAGGATCCATGCTATACCATTGCTATCTATTTTTTTGGAGACGTGGCTGGAGATTTGATTGTTATATGGCTAAAATTATTCATATACATTATATTCGTTATTATTGGGAAAAGAAATAAAGATGAAATTGTTAATATGACTTGAATCCTAACCACTTGTCAGGTTGTTGATGTTGCTGATCTATATCTTGCCTTCTAATTCCCTGAGAGCTATTGGGATAGGATTCCTGACATGTACAACCCGCCTTCCGATACCTGATTGGCTGAGAGCTGTTGGGATAGGATTGCTGACATGTTTGATCCGCCTCCTGAAACCTAATTGACTAAAAGTTGTTGGGATGGATTGCTGAATACAAATGGTATTATTCTGTTGCAATATAAAAGGGGCTCTAGGGACACCAGATACTGTATCATCATTCTGACCGTGATTTTCATACCATATATGTACCTTCTCAGTATTCTCGGTAGTACTTCTTTCTCCATATAGTGCAAATCGATCGCCACCACCCAAGGATGTAGCCTAAGTACGGATGAAACTTGTAAATCCATGTGTTTGCATCTTACTTGTTCTATCGTGTTTGTGTGTGTTTTCTTCCATCGTTTGCAATAAACTGGTATCAGAGCTTCGGGTTATGCCAAGATCATCTAGCAAGATGGTGTCGCACAATCTGAAGATCAAGAAGTTCTTAGGGAAGAACGGATTCAGTCTATAGGAGATCAAGATATGTGCCCTTCTGAAGTAGCAGGGCATATGGAAACCGTTAGATCAGTAGCGGGCGAAGGCACTTGAGTTGTTCAAGTTGATGGTGTAGGAAGAGAAGGCGCACTCAACGACCATGTTGTGTTTGGCAAATGAGATTATCGCAGAGGTTGCCAATGAGGATTCCACAGTTGGTTTGTGGTTGAGAATCGAAAGTATGTACATGACGTAGTCTCCGAGTAATAAGTTTCTCTTTAAGTGACGTTTGTTCTCTCTCCGCATGCAGAAAGGTACATCTCTTAAAGAACATCTAGATATCCTAAATATATTATTGATAGATTTAAAAAATGTAGATGTTAACATTGAAGATGGGGATGTTGTCTTGAATTTATTGGTTTCTCTTCCATTATTAGTTGAGAATTTTGTTCAATCATTTATTGTGGGAAGAGAATCGATAACCCTAGAGGAAGTTCGCGTGAGTCTACATACACATGAACTTCAACATATGACTATCAGAAGCAGGACTCTAACGCTGTAGGTTTGGTTATGACTCATGAGAAGAGTTATGCCAATTTTGGTTACCCAAAGAATGGAAAACAGAAGTCCAAAAATCAAATTCTAAGGACATATGCAATTACTACAAGGAACTTGGACATTGGAAGAATGACTGTCCGAAGAAGAAAGGGTAAGCTACGGTTGTCATTGCTCATTGAGGCATAGATTCCAAAGATGATCTAGTTCTCACCGTTATGGACCAGAAGATGACTGATAGTACATGATTCTTTATTCAGGTTGTTCTTACCATATGACTCCCAATGAAGATTGGTTCTGCACATATGAGAAGATAGATGGCAGACACTTCGTCATGGGAAACGATGCAACATCCAATATTATAGGTATTGGCTCTGTGAAGATCAAGATGCATGATGGAGTTGTGAGGATGGTGACAGAAGTACGTCATGTTCCTGATTTGAGGAAGAACATGATATCCCTTGGAGTCTTGAAACCTAAAGAATACAGGTATAACGCTGAAGGTGGAGTCATGCAGGTTGTCAAATGCGGGGTGGTTGTCATCAAGGGTAATAAGAAGAAGACCATATACGTCATGAAGAGGTCTACATTTACATGTTCAATTGTAGTGATGTCCGAAGCTGTGAGATCAAGTCAGAATTGTGGCATATATGGTTGGGACACATGATTCAGATGGAGATGAATATCCTCAATCAAAAAGGCCTTATCAGAGATATCGATGAATCCAAGCTGGAGTTCTGTGAGCATTACGTATTCAGGAAACAATACAGGAACCAATTCAGTAAAGCCATCCACACAATGAAGTATATGCTTAATTACATCTATGCCGATTGTTGGGGTCCTTCATGGGTCCCATCGTTGGAATATGTCAGGCATTTTCTATATATAATTGATTATTACTCCATGATGGAGTGGGTGTACATGATAAAGTATAAGACTGAGGCATTTCGGACCTTTAGGCAATGGAAGATCTTGGTGGATAGCCAGACTTCTAAGAAGGTGAAGTGTCTTCGTACATATATGGGTTGGAGTTCTGTTTGTTAGAGTTCAATGGTATCTGCAAGGAGGAGGGTGTTGCAAGACACCTCACCGTCAAAGATACGCCACAACGAACGAACGGGACGCTTCTGGAGATAGCAAGGTGCATGCTCTCTAATGCTGGACTTGGTAGAGCATTCTGAGATGAAGCTGTGAATAGAACTTGTTACTTGGTTATTCAGAGTCCTGCATTTGCCATTGATTGAAAAACACCCATGAAGGTATGGTCTAGTAATCATTTTAATTATTATGTTTTACGAGTCTTTGATTGTGTTGTCGATTATCATGTTAGTGAAAGAAAGTTAGAACCAAGGGAAAGAAAGGGGTGTTTACAGGCTACGGTGCATGTGTAAAGGGGTACAGAATCTGGCCCACTTCTGAGCATAGAATTATTGTTGGTAGGAATGTTATATTTGATGAGAATTCCATGCCTTACTCAAGTAGTAAGTCTATTGATGCAGGGACAAGTGATGATGTGCCCAAACAGGAGGAGTTCGAACTGACACCAAGTAGTGATCACATAGTTGATCACACCACTCCTGAACTGGTTGTTGTTGAATAGCCTGAAGCTGAAAAACCAGAGGAGATGCAACCAAGTGTTGCTACTGATCGGCCTTGTAGGGAGATACATATACCGTAGAGATACAAATTCAAAGATATGGTTGCATTTGTACTACAGGTTGCGGAGGAGGCAAAGTCTCCAGAGCCCTCCACTTACAGGGAGGAAATATCTGGTGCAGAATCTGGGTAGTGGATTGCTGCTATGGGTGAGTAGATGGTATCTCTTCATAAGAATAAAACATGAGAGCTTGTCAAATTTCCAATGAGGAGGATGATTGTTGAATGCAAATGGATCTTCAAGAAAAAGACTGGAATCCCAAGTAGTGAAGGCATCAGATACAAGGCACGCCTAGTTGCGAAGGGTTACTGTCAGAAGGAATGTGTGAATTACAATGAGATATTCTCTCTTGTTGTTAGATATACATCCATCAGGGTGCTACTAGCTCTTGTAGCACATCGAGACTTGGAGCTGGAGCAGTTAGATGTGACAATAGGTTTCTTGCATGGTGAACTCAAAGAAGACATTCTTATGAGGCAGCTAGAGTAATTCACATCTCAGGGCAAGGAATACCATGTGTGTAGATTGAAGAAGTCCTTGTATAGGCTTAAGCAGTCTCGTAGGTAGTGGTACAAGAAGTTTGACAGTTTCATGATTGATCATGGGTTCAACAGGAGCCAATACGATTGTTGTGTTTACCACAACAAGGTGGAGGATGGCTCCTTCATTTCTTTGTTAGTGTACGTCAATGACATGTTGATTTCTGCAAAGGAGAAGAGTACCATAGATGTGAAGGATATGGAGAAAACCTTAAGCATATCACGGATGCATGAAGATCGCATCATATGCGATCGGAAGCGACTAGTCATACTAGTGGCTCGGGACAACAAAATTTAAAAAAATTCAAACAGATGAAACCTCGTATTTTGAGAACACTTCTTAAAACATTTCATCAAGATCACAAATGAGTTCAAGGAATACCTCTTGAAGTGTGGTTGCGATCACTAATATCTAAACTAAGAGATTCTCCTGTCTCAAGTCCGATCCGACGTAGATTGCACTTGTCAGCGCGAGGATGAATCGTGTGCTTCCCGCAATCTAAGTTGATGATCCGAGCAATGAATCTCTTGATTTTGTCTCACGAAATCCGACATCTCCTTCAAGAGTGAGGTGCGTTGAAGAAGATGGAGATCAAAGAGTAGACTATCCGACAACGTAGCGATGATGTATACGAGGATCTCTACATAAATAATATGAACGAGCATATTATTGAGAGAGTGTGTGTGTGTGGATGACCATGAGAGAGAGAGAGTTGTCGTATATTGCGTGTTCAAAATAAAAGTCTAGGGCTACCCTTCTATTTATAACATTTTGTATGTCCATGGATCTCAATCCATGTGTACACAAATCTAATGATTGAGATTGATTTGTGCTTTCAATCAATGGTTGATTTGTGCTTTCAATCAATGGCCATGATTTTATTGCATGAATTTGCAATAATAATTTGTTGTATCAAAATAAACTAAATATATTGAAGATCCATCAATATAATTTAAATTAAAACCAACAAACATGGAATAACTTGGAATGAGAATGAGTCTCCTTCAAAACATAGAATGGACGGCCACCAACTTGAAGAGCTCAATTTGGCCATCCACTCCTTGTAAGGGTAAGGAGCCTCATTCATTCCAAAAGTGTTGATCTCTCATATCTCAACATATATACCACATGTGTAGCAAATTTTGTTGTAAAATTATTCACCAAAATAATTCCAAATGATTTTGTGATAATTTCAATCATGTCACTGATAATTGTGAATCATATCACATATCCAAAATAAAATGTAAATTGCATTTACAACTAATTGCTCAATGTGAATCCAATTCACGTCAACTATTAATTCGTAAATACGAATTACAGTTATCTCTCTCCAACATATTATAAATCACATTTATAATATCCATGAATAATTTGGATAGTACTATCCACATTATTCACATCCTTGATAATTAAGTCACATTTAATCATCTTGGATGTCCATTCTCATGTGCCAAAGTAATATGAATCACATTCACATTATTCACATCTTTCATAGTTAAATCACATTTAATTATCTTAGATAGCTCTTCTCATATGTCCAAATAATATGCATCATATCATATTATTCATGATAATTAAATCAAATTTAACTATCTATTTTCCTCAATGCTCAAATATATTATCAACAATAAAATTGTTTTTGAAGTCTTTCCAGAATTATGCGCTTTCTCCACGGATACTTGGAGATAAGGATAGGGCGATTGTATGTTCCATGTATAGTAACTTGGATATTGAGATCATATCTCAAATCCAGATCAAGGGGACCTCCCCAAGATGTTTGATTAAATCAAAGATGTAAAACTAATCTTCCCATTGCATCTCAATCGTGTTCAGATCAATGTCCAATATTTGGGCCAAGATCAGATTACTTCTCTATTGAGATCAATGTCCAATAAGGACAGGGCGATTGTATTGCTCATATGCCCTTGTATGCACACCATCTCGTCGATGTATAGATCTCGATTATATCATCAACCTATAGGTCTGCCAAATGTACATACTAAACATATAGTAACACATCTGTCTCCGGTCAGCAGATGTGTGCCTATACTGTGACAGTATACGACATAGGTCTTGGTTATCTCGATCTCATTAAGTCAAATCTTTGAACTAACTTATCTAACACCTTCGAATCTCTATCCCTATGCAGAGGACCTAGATCAAGAGGTTGGTTAGATATCAGCCTTTAGAGAAAAGATTGTCATTTCCTTCTCATGTTGGAGATCCTCTCTTAACAGTCATTTGACGGTACTTAATGCGTCCTCAATTTAATTCTTTAGATATCATCCAAGCACCAGCCTCTATGATTCAACATTTGAATCAGCAGTTGTATGATGCATTAAGATGGTCATGGTACATAACCCTAATTGTACTAAGGGACCTATTATGCAAATTAATTATTCTTCATTTCAGATCAGGGAATGAATTGCAATAACATTTATTGCATAATGGTTCGTCGTGGGCTTGCATGTCCAACAATCTCCCACTAGCCCAAAGAGCCATCAACGTGCTAATCTTTAAAGCCACACTCATGTGCTAATCATAAGCTATTTAGAAAAATAGCTAGGTAAGCTGACTAATCATTCTATTCCTAAGAGACTATGCTATTTTCTTTTACGATACTTGCATATCCCCTAGTAATAGTGCTCGCATCCAATACGAATGTTGCATCTTATGCAACAAATACTCAATCTTGTTAAAACAGTTTTAGTGTCTTTGACACTACAACTCAATAATAGTTATAACCTTCTATTATCCTTATCAGACCCGGAGATCTATATCTCCTAAGACTAACTTAAGTCTTATAAGGAATCTGCAGTTAAGACCTTTTAGAGTGTCAAACACAGGGAGCAAACAGTATATTGGGAAAATGAATTCCAAATTTGTGTTCTTCTTCTTGTCTAAGGTTTTTGTGTGGGGTTTAAATTTTATATTTTTTATAGATTTCGATTTCTATAATCTCGTAATTGTTTTTTATTTATATTTTTTTAACTTCTTTTTTATTATTCCGATTTTTTATATTCTTTTTCTTTTAAATATAGAATATAGGAATATATAAAACAATATATACAAAATAAGGTAATATATTTATAAATATTATTAAAATAAAAAAAATATAAAATAAAATTTTTTTGGATTTGATATAATTTTTTAATGTTTTTGTTATTTTTTAAGGATTTTTGCTAATTTTAGGTATTTTTAACATAAAAATCCAAAAATAAGGATTAAATAAATAGGATAAATTGCTTTGGAAATCAAAAATAGCAAAAAAGTGTCCAAAATTTTCCAAATCAATTTTAATCCACATAAAATAATTTAAAGAAAATTCAAGAAAAGATTTTTTTTGATTTTTTTGGGGATTTTTAGTGTTTTTATGAAGTATTTTAGAGCTTTTTAATTTTTAGTCCTTTCTTTTTTTCTATTTTTAAGTATTTTTAGTCAAGAGATACAAAATACTAAAATACACCAAATATATTTTTTTGGAATTTTTTAAAAATATTTTATATTTTTTTTGTAATTTTTAATTTAAATAGGGATAAAATGTGCTCTTTTTTATTTTTAAAAAATAGTAAATGTTAAAAATGCAAAAATAAAAATATAACGTGAATGTGCAGACTAGCAGGGACTTAACCCTAATTTTGTGTATTTTTTTGGAGCACGGATGATATTTTTAATAAAAAGAAAACATCAACAAAAATACACGTCCTAGAAAGAGTATAATTGCAATTAAAGTTGAAGATGGAGACTTCAGTGCAACTTCCCCAAAAGTATTCAACTAATATTTAATGTTCCAAGACTAAACATAAATACAAAAAGGTGCAAGGGCCTTACTTCAAAATTACCACTTCATGTGGGACCGCACGTGAGGTGATGTGGACTGGACCCAAAAGTAAATAGCAGAAAGCTTAGGGGTTCCAATGTAAAGTGCACAAAGTTTTAAACTAATTAATTAAATTACAAGACAAAAATAAAATTACAAAAAGGTGATGGCTAGGTTTGCAAATTACCCCCCAAAGCGCTAGAGTGGATGACTAAGATCTTCTGACGTGCCACGTGTCCACCTGTGAGCGCATGATGATGCTTCAGAGTGAAGGGCTGGGATTAGATCCCCGCTAGCGATCGAACGGTGGCGAAGCGTCTCGTCCAGCGGTGGTTGCACGCTTGGGCGAAGGAGGCTGATCATACAGCTGGAAGATGGCTTGGATGAACAAGGAAGAACCCTTGTTCTTCCGAGCTTCGATTAGGTAGAGCTCGGTCCTCTGACCCTCCTCCTTGCTGTGGAGTGGCTCAAAAGGTTCCTGCGACGTAGTCTATCTGTTGGAGAGATCAAAAGCTCCAAGGATCACCGGAGTTCTCCCAAGAGGTTAGAGGAGCGAGGAAGCTCTAGGTATCTCCGACGACTTCAAAATCGCCTCCATTGCACGGGAAAACAATCTAGGTCGAGGTCAAAGTGCCTCGACCCGTAAAGCGGTGAAATGGAGGTCAGATGCGGCGAGGCGGTGACTTCTCCGGTGAATGGCGGAGGTGGAGCATCGTGATCCTGATCTAGGAAGGATCAGGGTGAGTGGAGGTGGGCAAGGCGAAGGTGAAGCATTAGGTGAAGGAATGAGGGCATTTGGTGGGTTGGAGCACAAGCGGAGGCATAGTCGAGGGTTCGTCGGAGTCAAGCTCTGGCAGACTACGAAGAGATGATTTTAATATAAACAAAAGATTAAACCTAAAATAAATTGCAAAAATCGATAATAGATTCCAAAATCTATCTAAAAATAAAGGAAAAGATCTTCGAGCAGTCGAAGCTGTGAGATGGGGGACCTCACGGCGAAGCACCGCCAGAGATGGTGGAGATCACCCTAGCACTGTTTCCTCAATCCAACCAAGATCTAGGTGAGTTCTCTGTCACAGAGCTCGAGCCATAGTAGGCAAAAGGAGGAGGAGAAATGAAGCCAAGGGGATTCAAATTCGAAAAGGAAGGAGGAGGGCATTTAAGTACATGTGGCAAACATGACGATTTCACTTAGGATTTATGGGTAGATCACGGATGCTCAGCCCTAGGAGAGAGGTCATCGTGATTCCTGGATGAACAAGGAAGACAAGTCATGAAGGATGTACATCTCCTAGAGTAGTGTATCACAAGGGAAAAAATCGAGAAGCAAGGTGATGAGCAGTCGACCAACTGCGATTAAGTAACAAAGGAAAAAAAAGGTCGTTTCGATCCCAATCAATAGGGTGTCTCAATCGAGAAACATAAAACCACTAAACAGATCAAGCAATCAAAGCATGTAAGCAGTTCGTTATTTTTATTTACCTGGTATAGCCACCAGGGTCGAACACAAGGAGTACAATTAAATAACTAAGTAGTCAAATTCGTAAAATAATATACAATATTTTAGTGGTTTTTGGTTTTACATTTTTTATTTTTGAGTAAAGGAAAACAAGCACAAAAATAAAAGAAAACACACAAAATGATCTTTTTGGATTTTATAAATAACTAAAAATAGCCAAAAAAATTAGAGTAAAAATATTTTTGGGTTTTCTGGGTTTTAAAGTGTTTTTGCTAATTTTTCTAAGGTTTTTAAATGTTTTTGTGATTTTATAAAAATCAAATAAGCCTCAAAACTCAAAATAATGCACAGCCAGGATCGAATTGCAAATTAAAAATATATAAATATTGCTTTAAGGTCCTGTTTATCAATTTTGTAATAAAATAGAGATGAAAAGCTAAAAACAAAAACTGAAATTACAATTTTTGGATTTTTCTTTGATTTTATATGATTTTTATAAATTTTAAGTTGTTTTGTAATGAATTTTCAAACAAAATTAATATAGAAATTAAAACACAATAAGAGGCACAAATAATAATTTTTATGGCAATTTAAAATTATTTTTCGAATTTTTAGGATTTTTGTGAGGGAGACAGGGACTTTTTAGTGTTTTTGAATTTTTAAAAATAATAAAAGCAATCAACATAATCTAATAAAATCACAATAAAAACTACACACTAGTAGGAGCTAATGGCAATTTTTAGGTAAATTTAATAAATAATTGAATATTTAATAAGTGCAATAAAAAGCATGCAATTAATCACAGTTCACAGGGACCTATTCGTAATTATTTTAAGTTTCTGGCCCAAACAGATTACATAATATAAAACTTGAGGCTAAATATGCAAATAATCCAGCCAAAACGTGCACCACACATGATCCAAGTTCACAGGGGCATAATTGCAAATTTAAAAACTTAACATTCAAATCATAACAACATAAAGGTTTAGGATACAAAATGCAAATAACCCCAAAGAACATGTGGGGACACATGTGATAGATCCAAAAGGACTAAACTGCAAAAACCATAAACTATGAGGTTTAATCTGTAAATGTTCTTAACTACACATTTTATTTAATGGACTAAATATAAAAACAAAGACATGTATGGAAAAAAAGAAATACCCAGGCCGGGGTACGTTGCGCACGTGGATCAGCTTCTGACGTACAGTCTGATGACCGTTAATGACGCAGATCTGATGGTTTGAAAAGGCGGTGAATATGTACAACTCAGATTTGTACTTGGTCTGATCGAACCGTTATCAAGCAGGAATGGATGGATGGTTGCGATCAGGAATGGACACGAAGGAGGATCGGATGGCTCCGGAGGGTGCTGGAAGAATTGAAGCCCGACGAACTTCGACCTTGCAGATCTTGCGATCCAAAGGTGTAATCGGCTCGATGTAAGGTCCATCACCTTTGTGTGGCTCATCTGCATCTGATGGAAATCATAGATTCGAGGGAAGACGGTTATATCATCGTGATGGTGCTTCCTCCCTTGAAGCTGCTCCATCTGAGCAGCTCGGACTCCAGATGGTACTCCAGGCGTGCGTGAAGACCTGCAATGGGTAGAGGGAGCTCAGGGCTATGCTCTGGTCCTGGTTATTGCTGCTAGAAATAAGAGAAGCGATGGGGGCAGTGCTTTTGGGCCTCCGACAAAAGCAAGGGATGCAGACCCGATCTAATCTCGACCCGATGGTCGAGATTCAGGGTAGATGACTGCGTAAGAAGGTGCGAGGAGAGCAGGTGGTTCGATCAGAACAGATATGGATGGGTGGTGATACTTTGACTAGCGGGTCAGAGCTCAAGATCGTACGACGGTGATGAAATGGTACTATGAATCAAACAGGAAAACAGAGAATAAAATGGGTACCAGAAGGTTCAGATGCAGTCCTAGACTTCAGGCAAAGGTGACCGTCAAGGTCTTGGCCTCAACCGAGCTGCGGCTGGCTGGGAGGCTGCTCGCGACGGTTCTTCGGCCACGAAGTGAGCTTCGAGCCTCCATGAACCTCCGGCAAATCCTAAGCGACTCCTCAAACGGCTGTCACTATGAGGAAGGTGGCTCAGGATCTATGGTGACGCTAGGGAAGAGCTACAGCGCTGGAGGCGAGGGAGGAGATGATTTATAGGCTGCACGAGGTTCCCAAAAGATCGGAGCAATACGCAAAACGCTAGGCAGATCCGGCTGCGCCTAGGGATCCGAGAGGAATATGGATCATAAGGCTTCAATCAGGCTCAGGAATCAAGGCAGGAGGTGGTCGGGTTCGGGCGTGAAAATTTGGAGAAAAATCTCCGGTGAAAGGTACTCGACCCGACTCCGTCAGAAAGGGGACGTTGACCAGGGTCAACAATCACAGTTGGACCAATCAGAATCAAGGATATACATAAATAAAAGAATATATATATAAATATATAAATAGTAAATGGTTGTGAAATAAAAAATGTATAAAATAAAAAAAACATTTATTAATTTTCACACTATTTTACTATGAATTTTAATTATTTTTATAAAGGAAAAAATTTTGTTATATATCGTATATAGTATTCCTATGTATAATAAAAATATTTTATACAGGTATAATATTCCTATGTATTATGTACATGTATTTTTATTTTATTATTTTTACATAAATAATTTTATTTTATATTTTATTTATTTACATCATGATTTTAGGAGTATAAAATATTTTTTATTTTATTTTTATAAATTGTTTATAGGTATAAAATAAATAGTGAGTGTAGTATGTACACGTATATTTTGTACAAAGATTGGATGATTTTATTTTTATTTTTATTTTATTTTCTAATTTTTATTTTGTTTTTATATTATTTCTAAAGCTATATAAAAGGGTATAAAGAAATAAAAAAAAAATTTAATAAAAAAAATAAACACATATTATATACAAGTATAGGTGATATGTACAGTGCACAGTGAACCCTATCTCTCTCTACTTATTTTCTTTTCCGATCAGGTCAAGACTTGACCTTCTCTTGGGGTTTGGGTCACTCTGTATTTATTCTAAATACATTATTCCTTTTTCTTTTTTCTTTTTCCTTTAGTCCTTTTTTTTGCAAAATACATACTAATTATGCATTATTAACAAAGGCATGCATGAAGCCAAGTTATTGAATTTACATGTGTTTACATGTGGTTTTGCCAAAAGAAGAGTTAGAATAAAAGAATAAAGAGTGACAATCATGGATTCATCACCCCCTATACTTTACCTTCCCTAGTCCCTTAGCAAACACTTATTTGAAAAAGAAGTGAAAAGAAAAGAAAAAAAAGAAAAAGAATCAAGACTGATTATTAAACTTATCTTCGTTAAATTGGAGTATGGAGCTCAATTAAACCTTTGGATTATTAGTTTGGCGGAACCTTATTGGAAAATAGGTTTAAGACTCAACAGTCTCTGAGTTCTACAATTCTATGGTCAAGACTCATCAATAAACCAGGTCAGAACAAGTCTACATGCGCAAACTCTAATGACTATTTATCTTTCCTTGTAATGTGTAAGTGATATGAAGCTCCCCACCTAAGAAATGACAAAGAAACAGCCTCCCTCAACAAGGTAACACTAATTCCCCAGTCTACCAGCTCTTTCCTCGAGGAGTGTGGTATTCCCTCCTAAGTTCAAGTACAACCAGCTCAAGAAGAGGGGAAAGAAGAGAATGGACCGTGACTAGTGTAGTCATGTATCCCTTGAAGCAAAGCCAGTGTAGCTAAGTCTCCAGCTACAAGATTCCATGAGATGAGAATGTGGGATACATAAGCTTTGCTTATTCATTATATACACTCTGACATGCATTTTATTTTCAATCAGGCATGTCCACTTTTTTGAAGTTTTTTCTTGATTTTGCACTTTTTTTATGTGCATATATATACAACAAATTTACATGGTGCAACATGTGTATAAGGAGTTTTTCCTCTTGAGCCAGTAGACTATCCTTCTTTTTAAGCTTTATTGCAACCTACAACTCCTGTCTTTAGACCTCAATGCCACTAGACCAGCTTGAGATGCACATCCCTCCCTAGAGGAAGACGAGAGGTTACGCCTAGAAGTACTACCATCGTATGATACCCCAAGCTAAAGAATTCTTCCTCCTCATCAGCTCATCTCTGTTGAGCTACATGTAAGGTGTGTGTCCAATTCAAGCCATTATCTCTGAGAGTCATGCGTGCGTTGTTAAGTGTTCTATTTAGGCTCATCAAGATGACATATGAACATAGCCTAGTGGACTCAAAGAATTATGTAACTATGGACCTGAAAGTCTTAACCCAAAATCCTATAAAGTTCCTCTTGAACTTAGGTGGATTAAGATCTTAACCAAGCTCCATTTTCCAATTTAATTCCAAACTAGTTTAAATGTCAACTATGATTCAGAAGAATATACAAGCAAATATGTACAAAACTCTTTTTTGTGCAATTTTTCAAAATATGCAAATTTTTATGAAATTTTTTGGATGCTGGGAAAAAGGGAAAGTTTTACAAAATATTTACAAACATTTTTGCAAAATTTTATTTTCCAAATATTTTTCAAAAATTTTGTACTATATACATAATTTTGATACAAAAAATATTTACAAATATTTTACAATCAAAAACATTTTTACAAACATTTGTACAAAAATAGTTTTTACCAAAGCTATTTACAAACAATTATGTACTAGAAAATTTTTAGAATTTTTGTGATTTTTAGACATTTGTGGTTATTAGCCATATTATTTTCTTAACACACTCACACAAAGTACGAGTTATGGCTACAGTATATATACAATATATACGACACCCCCTATACTTAGCTCGAACGATGTCCTCAAAGTGATCAAAGAACGATGAAAGGAAGACATAACTCGTGTTGAGTATTGGGAACAGAAAAGAAGTCTATACTACAATGACGAATAAATGAATGTAATGAATAGAGATCGGTATACTTAGGATCAAGTAATCCTAAGTATAGAAATCTGTACACAAGGGGAAAATCGAGGGTTAGGATGTACAGGGTTTACCTCCCCTATACTTAGGGTAAAATATCCCTAAGTATAGGTAGCAAAACAGAGGTAAAATGAATTAAATTAATAATCACATGTCTGATACCCCCCTATAATTAGGGTAATGCACACCCTGAGTATAGCATAATCATAAGATGATGATGGGTATTAGAGAGAAGGAATGAATGATATGGACAACTGGATCTATACAACTGCGAAAGAGAAATGAAAATCAGGCATGAGATGCAAATGATGTGAGTCAAAGACCACATCTCATGCAAAATGAACAAGGATAACATCAACGATCAGTGAATCATGATCAATATATGGTTTCAAACACTGACCATTAAATCGAAAGGTGGATTCAGATGACAACTCGGATATATCAATGCTTCCATTGTCGTGCACCTTTCGGACCAAGTAAGGTCCCTTCCATTTGCTTTGTAGTTTCCCTAGAAATAATCTTAACCTAACATCGAATATCCGTACTTTCTAGTTCGTCTCAAATTATTTATGGCTGATATGAGAATCATGCCATATCTTCACTCTCTCCTTGTATTGTAGGCTACTCGAAAAGGTTGTATATCTCAACTCCTCCAAGGCTGACAACTCCACTTTCCTCTATTCTCCTACACTCTTGGGATCCAATAATAACTCAATGACTGCCCATAGTGACTTGTGCTTGATTTCCACAGGTAAATGGCATGGCTTGCCATAAACGAGACGAAAGGGAGATGTGCCCAAAGATGTCTTGAAGGAAGTCCTGTATGCCCACAAGACCGAGTCCAAAAGCTATGACTAATCCTTTTTGTCTGGGCAGACAACCTTCTACAATATAGTCTTAATCTCCCTGTTCAACACTTCAGAAAGACCATTGGTCTGAGGGTGATATGGAGTGGCAACTCTATGGTCAATGTTGAACTCTTTAGCAAGGACCTTTACCCTGTCATTGATAAAGTGAGTACCCCCGTCAGATATCAAAACTCTAGGTACCTCAAATCCTGAAATGATATTCTTCCTCAAAAATCTACAAATGGTCTTAGCATCTGCGGTTCAGGCGGGGAGAGCCCCAACCCAACGACTCACATAATCTACAGCAAGCAGAATGTACTCAAATCCCTGACTCTTAGGGAATGGACCCATGAAATCGATGCTCCATGCGTTAAAAATCTCACAGAAGTGAATGGGTTGCATCGGCATCATATCACGTTGTCCACAAGTGCCCATCCTCTAACAGTAAGTACACCTCTTCACGAATTCATCAGAATCCTTGAAGAGGGTAGGCCACCATAGACCGGATTGGAGCACTTTCTGTATTGTCCTCCTCCCAGAATGATGTCCTCCTGCCTCAAGCTTGTGATAGTATGTGAGGATATTGTGGTGCTCCTCCTGAGGAATGCACCGACACCAGACACTATCCCCTCCTTCATGATAAAGGGTGTGATCCTCCCAATGGTACGACCTGGCCTTCGCTAGGAAGGTCTCAAGTTGCTGCCTAGGCCAACCTTGTGGAACTTTCTTGGCAACAAGATAGTTCACAATGTCAGCATACCATGGGAGCGAGGTGATAGCAAGAGTCGCCTCATCTGAGAAGGTCTCTGTAATAGGTGCAATCTGATCTGAATCCTCAAGATTTTCTAAAAGGGAGAGGAGATCCGCCACCACATTCTTGACTCCAGGCTTATCCTTAATCTCTATATAAAACTCCTGGAGTAGAAGGATCCATCTGGTCAATCTGGCCTTGGCATCCTTCTTCTCCATTGGGTATTTGATGGTGGTGTGGTCTGTAAAGATAGTCACACTAGATCCAAGAATATACGATCTGAACTTATCCAAAGCAAAGAATACAACTAGCATCTCCTTCTTAGTGACGATGTAGTTCCGCTTAGCTGCATCCAAAGTCTGGTTAGTGTAGTGAATGGTATAAGGCAATCCATCCCTCCTCTGTCCTAGAACATCCCCTATAGAAAAATCAGAAGCATTTGTCGTGATCTCAAATGGGGGAGACCAATTGGGTGGCTGAAGGTAGGAGCTTCGACAACTAATCCCTTAAGAGTCTTGCATGATGCTAGACACTTATCATCTACAATAAACTCGGTATATTTCGTCAGAAAACCAGTAAGAGGTCAGAAAATATGGCTAAAATCCTCAATGAATCTTCGGTATAAACTGACATGCCCCAAAAAAGACCACAAATGTTGTAAATTGGATGGTGGATTGAGTTTCTTGATGATATCCACCTTGTTCGGATCAACCTCCATGCCCCTGTTGGAGATGATATGGCCAAGCACCGTCCCTTGAGTCACCATGAAGTGACTCTTCTTCCAAGATAGTATAAGATGGACCTCTATACAACGCTGAAGTACACGGTCTAGGCAGTCAAGACAAGCATCGAACCCATCGTCATAGACTGAAAAGTCATCCATGAAGGCCTCTAAACACTCACCCACCATGTTCGAAAAGATGGAAAGCATGCACCTTTGGAATGTAGCCAGGGTATTACATAAAGGGCATCCGTCTAAAGGCATACATCCCAAACTGACAGGTGAATATCATTTTCCCCTGGTCTTTGGGTGTTATGGCCACTTGGTTATACCTCGAGTACCCATCAAGGAAATAATAGTGACTCTTACGAGATAGCCCCTTGATATACTGATCAATAAATGGCAGCAGGAAATGATCCTTCTTGGTGGCCTGATTCAATCGTCTGTAGTCCACACAGACCCTTCAAGAAGTGGGTACCCGGGTAGCTATATCCTCTCCAGACTCACTCAAAATTGTAGTGATACCCATCTTCTTGGGTACCACATGTAATGGACTAACCCACTTGGAGTCGGAGATGGGGTAGATAAAATCGATGCTCCACCATTTTAACATCTCTTTCATGACCACATCTCGAAGATTTGGGTTCAGCCGTCACTGGAACTCATGCGATAGCTTGGCGTCTTCTTCGAGATAGATGTGGTGGGAGCACAAGGCCGGACTTATCCCCTATAGATCAGCTACACTCCATCCAATCGCCTTGCGGTTTCTTTCAAGAACCTCCATCAGACGAGATTCTTGATCTCAAGTCAAATATGCTGAGATAATAACTGGGAACATCTCTGGATCACTTGCAATGAATATGTACTTCATCGACTGCAGCAAGGTTTTCAGTTCTGGGCAAGTAGGAGCTGGCAAATCTGGCTTCTGAAATGTCTGAGTGAAGGCAACCAGATCTGCGTGAGTGAACTCTCACTGTATCGGTAAATCTGACAAAGACAACCCTGTTCGTGTATCTGTAATCTATGTTGGCTCGCTCTCCATCGTAGCTGCCGACTCTGAAGGAATCAGACATGTCAGATAATCATCAAAGTCATCCCAATCAATGCCTGAATCCAAGGGATCTTAATTGGAAGAACATGAAATATACTCTGCTTCACTATCCTCACCACGATCATCGTCTTCAAATGTGTTTGGTGCCAAGAGTGTGATCTTCGAACTCTCATCTGCCAAAATCTGTAAGTCTGCAATATCTGAAGGCGTGACTAGAGCTCGTGATACGGGGTCTGACCAAACTGCTTCATCATCTGTGATCACAAAGTCACACTTCTAATGGACATGTCACTCTGTATCTTTCATCTGCTCTGTCGCTCGACAGCTCGGAGCAGGCTGAATATCATGCTCTGATCTCCTCGATCATCTCTATTTGTACACTTTCACCCTCAACGTGAAATTATACCTTCCCACTATCATGGTCTGACACCGTCTTGGCTGTGGCCAAGAATAGGCATCCTAGTATGATGGGGTATTTGTCACAGACTCAGGGATCTCTATGTCCAATACAACAAAGTCCACGAGGAATTTCAGGCCCTGAATTATGACAACCACGTCCTTCAATAACCCCTTCGGCCTCTTGACAGATCTATCAACAAACTAAAGGATTGTCCTGCTCTGTTGAAGAGGGCCAAGCTCGAATCGATCGAGTAAGGTTGCCAGAAGATGGTTAATAGAATAGTCGATGTCTAATAGGGTACGATCAAACCACTGCTCATGGATGTGGCATCTAACATATGGAGCTCTTGCATCAGGTCTCTTGGTTGGCAATCAGTTCTGAATCGCAAAGCAGGTGGCATGAGTCAGCACATGGATCTCTGCATTGTGGTTCCTCCTCTTCCTGCAGATGGTGGTCTTCTCTCTCAGGTTCTTCTGGAAGAGAGGGATGTGCTCTAGTGTCTCCTGCAGAGTTAGTTTTATCTAGAATCGATCAATCATCTGCTCACTGAACTCCATCTGTGTTTCTTTTTAAGATTTTTTGTTTTATTCTCCTTCCCTAAGCGGAGTGCTTGAGGGAAGGGGATGGAGGGACCCTCTCCAGAGAGATGAGGGTCAGGAATAGGCTCCTGTGCATGTAGTAAGCTAGAATCCATACCAAGATTATCATGCAACATAGATGGACTCACAGGGGATATAGAAACCTTTCCTTTATTCATATTTTTGTTCTTTTCTATTTTTTCATTTTTCTTTCTATCCTGAGATACAAACTGAAGTAACACAAATGAAGGTAAATTGGTGGCATCAGTACCACCGACTGCATTTGATCTTGCGCCATCAGCGCTGCACTCTGGCCAAGCATCTCTCAATACAGTGGCATCAACACCACCATCTGCATATGGAATCACAACGGCCTCAGTATCGTCGGCTGGATCAACATCCTTGGTGGCTTCAGCACCACCGTCATCATCATCATGTGCGGCATAACCACCGCTACCATCCTTGTCTGGCACTGCGAAATCAATATGGGGTCATCGTTCAGACGAGGCATCGCCGACTGGCATCCTACCGCTCCTAATTATCACAAAATAAGCATCAAATACATAGGAATAAATATCATCCAAAGTATCATCAGGAGTGGTAGTCTTTGTAAACTGCACCTGCTCAGATTTTCTCTTCAGATTGTTTGGATTAGGTTCAATCTGAGCTAGTATGGTGGCCTTGCCCTTACTCCCTCATTTCCTACTAGAACTTGTCCATCTCTCACCGGAAGGATGCCTGCTGGTCAGAAAGTAAGCGAGCGAGGTCGTCAAGGGCTGGGTTCTCATGCACGGGTGCATGAGAACCGGATGGGTTGCCTCGTTGGAAATGAGGCTGAGACTATTGCTGGTGGTAGTGAGGAGGAGGCTGGGAATACTGTTGAGTGTGATGGGGTTGCTGCTGCTGGCTGGTCTTCCCTGCCTGAGCTGGAGGCTAATGCTGGAAAGAGGCACCTCAAGTAGTCCATCGAAAACCCAGGTGATCACAATGGATCCCGAGATGTTGCTGGTACCGGTCGTACCAAATCCCGTTGACTTCCATCAACGGCTCCGACTACTCGAAGTGTGGGGGGGGAGGAGAGCTACTAGGGTTGATCCAGCTGGTAGACCACCATCTGAGTGTCTAGAGATGGTGGTGGTTCCTAGTAATGTTGCATCTGCTGGACTAGCTCTGCCTGATTGTGATGGACCTGGCGGTATGTGGCAGATGGCTGGGTGGAGTTGCTGCTGGTATCAGCCCGTGACCTAAAACGGGCCTGGGGAGCCGTATATGCCTCCTGGAGATACATCATCTGAGTCTTCGACCACTCAGTGTCTGTGCCAACTGGTCAATCTGGGTCAGGCCCTGGCACTGCTTCTTCTCAATGATCTCAATGCAGTCCAACTTCTCGCTGATGATGCCCATGTCAGCGGATGAGGAATCAGCATGTGCTGCTGCCGACGAAGTAGAAGCACCATCCTCGACGCGTGCAATCCTATGGTATGAGATCGCTTGTGGGAGGGGCTTCCGCTGAGTGTAGACCTAGTCTGGGACATCATTGATGACAGAGATTTTCTACCGATCTTGCATTCCACACAAAGCGGGAACGCAGTCGCTGAGGCGACCGACAAAAGACCTCGATCAATCAATAATTAACCCACAATAAATGTATGCAATAAATATCAAAAAATGTGGAGTTAAAATTTATTATAACTCTACATGCAAGTGTGTATAGGTGTAAGAACAAGTAGAGGTCGAACATTGGGAGGCGAATGGTGATGTGGTGAAAATGAGTGCATAATTATTCAATTCAATGATCATGACCATTTCTTATTGTTTTTGTGGGTTTTTTAATTAATTTTTTTATTATTCTTTTTTTATTTTATTTTTTGTTTTTATAAATTTTATTTTGTTTTTATATTTCATAATTGTTTATGTTTTTTCCCTTTTTTTAATTATATAAATATAGGTGTATATATAAAGAGATATATATAAGGAGAGAGAGAAGTAATAAGAAATATGGATATATATATATAGATACTCAAAACATATTACATATAATATATATGATATTTTTTATTTTTTTATATATATTTTATTTATTTATTTATTTTTTTGATTTTTTTCTAATTTTTATGTATTTTTAATTTCAAAAATGTCCCTAATATGGACTAATTAAATAAGCCGAAATTAATTTGGGTTTCAAAAATATAAAATAATTCTCAAAATTACCCAAATTAATTTTGATACATTAATAATATATAGATAATTATAAAAGAGAAAAATATATTTTTGGGATTTTTAAGGGTTTTTCTATTTTTTGTTGGATTTTGGAGCTTTATGATTTTTTTATATTTTTCTTTTTATTATTTTTAGGGTTTTTCAATTTCTGGACTCAATATATATATATATATATATATCAATGTACCATTTATAATTTTTTTGTAATTTTTCAAAAACGTTTTATAATTTTTTTGTATTTTCTAATTTAAACAATACAAAAAGGGCTCCTTTTTCATTTTTAATAATTAGGTTAAATGCAAAAAATGCAGAATGGACATGTGGCGTGAAGGTACACTACATGAAGCATCTAACCTACTTTTTGTGGATTTTTTGGAGCTACATAGGTATTTTTAATAATTAGATAAAAGACATAAAAATTAAACAGCCTGGTAGGGGCATTTTTGCAAATAAAATAAATATAGGGGCCTTTGTGCAAAAATACCAACGGAACAAATATTTATTTTAATTTTTGGAACTATTTTACAAATATCAAAAACTCTAGGGTATATACTGCAAAAATCACGTGCCTCACGTGGGACTACACGTGAGGCGCGGAGGGACCAAATAGTAATTATAAAAACTACAGGGGTCCTACTGTAAAATTTACAATTTATTTACAATGTGATATTTAATTTACAATATTAAAAATTAAATACAATAAAAAGCGGGAGTATAGGTGAAAATTACCCTTAAAGGTGCTGGATCTGACGGTTGAGCTTCGTGACTTATCTACGTGGCGCCTCCACATGAGCCGATGACGCTTCGCGGATCCACGGTGGGGATTAGATCTCTAGGCGAGATCTGACGGCTGATGCGTGCGTGATCCGACGGCTGATCTTCAATCTGGGCCTCCATCTTCATCCAACGGTGGGGGCGATGGCTGGACGAACAGGGAAGAACGCTCGTCGGGGCGAGCTTCTTCCGGTGATATCTCGCACCTCCGCCGGTCTTTGCTACTCCTGAAGGTCCCATGGGCTTCCTGGAAGGTTCCTCTAACTGATGGAGGTGTTGGATCGGCTAGAGGTACGCTAGAGCGCCGCCACGAGCTCGGAGAAGGAATGGGGCTCCAGGTACCTCCGCCAGCTTGTGATTCATCTCCTGGCCCATTTTAGCACGCCTAACCTGCACAGAAAGGTAGAGGGGCTCGAGGTCTCTCTCCTCGACCAAAAAAAAAGAAGCTGTTAGCATAAAACGATGGGGGTGGCGATGCTCCGACGAAGTGGAGGAGGAGAGCATCGATTCGTAGATCTAGGGAAGATCTGGTTGAACAAAGATGGGCAAGATATGGAGAACGCGAGAGGGAGAGAAATGGGGGTGAAAAGACGGTCGGGAACATTCGAGGGCACGGTAGAGAAGTCGCCGGAGAAGAGCTCCGGCGAACTTCGATGTAGCTAACCTAGGCTACACTAACGATCTAAATGCTAAATAAAATGCAGAAATGAAATGCAGGAATAAAAATCTACCTAAGAAACGTAAATGCACAGCTCTTATACCTGGAGAACTCCAGGGAGCAGGACGGACGCCGGAGCTCCGTCGTGGGCGCATCTCCTTCCTCCACGAACCTCCACGACCTTCAGGGGACCTCCAGTTGTCACCTGGATGCGCTCTTGGCCGAAGGCTGGGGCTCTAGGGCTAGGGAAATGGCCGAAAAGCCCGAAGGAAGAAGATGGGTTATTTAAGAACATGTGTATGCACCCTTATTGATTAGCTAATAGGTGGTGGTACAAGCTATGTACAAACGAATAAAATGAACGGCGTGAATGTACAATGAATGGGGCATAAATCTCGTGAAGTGATGGTTGTCAATGGAGCAACAGATCGGGCGAGAAAAATGCAAGAATAAGGGGGATTGGACAGTTCTGACGGGAGTCAGAGGTGCAGGGGGAGTTGACCGGAGGTCAACATTCCCTGGCCTCTGATTGGTCCATATCAACCCGAATTTGACTTATTTATTAAACATAATAAATGAATTAATTAAATTTTGTTTATAAAATAAAAAATGTTTATTAAATAATGTAGTATTTATTTATGATTTTTATTTATTTTTTGATGTATTTTATTATGGGTTTATTTTAATAATGTATTTATAAGTATATTTATATGTGTTTATTTTTATTTTGTTTATTTTTATTTTATTATTTTGATTTTCTTATTTTATAAAATTATGACTTATTTTTGTGAGTATAAATATATTTTTATTCAATTTTTATAAGTTTATTTACATTTTTAAATAAATAGGTATATGTAATATGTAGGTATACTTATATGTTTTTTACCAATATTTTATATACACTTTATTTAATGTATTTTCTTGGTTTTTATTTTGGATTTGTATTTTTAATAAATTATATGTAATATTTAAAATATTCTAAAAATATAGATGAATAAAGAATTAAAGAATTAAAACCCTTTTTATTTATATACATATAGATAGCATGGGTATTTTTGCCTATGTATTGCATAGACTTATTTTATTTTACAAACTTTTTTTGATTTTCTTTTAATTTCAATATGTACATGTATTGTATACATTATTTACAAAACTCTAAAAATATAAAGTTGTAAAAATAATGAAAAATAAATAAATTGAATATTTTAATCAGGCAGATTGTATAATGGGGGCCAAAAACCTAACTTTCAAAGATGAACTCTAAAAATTGTGAAACCAATTTTATTAAATAGCTCTTGGAAAGCTATATACAATCAAAGGTGAGTTCGGTGGATTTTGAGTTTTTATTTGCAAGATATGGGTCTGTGAAGTTGAGATTCTGGCTTTTTATTCTGGGTATAAAATGTACATTGTATATTCTTTTTATACGAACTCAATTTTGTATTTTTATTCACATTCTTCTCTACAACTTTTATGTACAAAATATCTTGATTTGATGAATAAATAAATAAATACAAAATAGGTGTCAAAAATGCATAAATTAATGAATAAATAAATGAGGTATTTATTGTATTATTGGCCCTTATCTCCCCTACTTTATTCCTTGTCGACCAATTCCATTCTGGACTTGGTCCCGGGGTTCGGGTCATAAAATATTTGCAATATTTTATTCCTTTTTCTTTTCTTCTCTTTATTCTATAATTTTGGCATTAAAAACCTTATTCTATATACAATGAATACAATAAATAGTGGATGCTATTATAGACAAATTAATGTTATTTACATGCATTTGATGGGGTTTTTAAGGCCAAAATGATAGAATAAAGGTGATGAAATGGAGATTCATCACCCCCCTATACTTGCCCTTGCTAGTCCCTAGCAAATACTTATGCAATAAGTTCAGAAAGAATCAAGAATAAGAAGAAAAGAAAAAGCAAAAATAAAGAATAACAAGAATAGATTGAATTGATCATGATTATTAAACTTATCTGTACAAAATCAAAGTTTGGAGCTCAGGTTAGACCTTGGTGTGAAAATGTGTGTGGACCCTGGTTGGGAACCAAATTTAAAACACAACAGCCTTCGAGAGTCACAGAACTCGGTTCAAATCACCTCAATAGCCTGGTTAGAACTAGCCTACGTCATACGTAAACCCTTATGACTATGAAGCTGACTTGTACAGTATAAGTGATAGTGGCTCTCCCCAACTGAAATGACAAAGAGACTAGCTTCTTTAGAATGACAACCCAATGATTCCCTAATCCAACAGCTCTTTCCTCGAGGAGTGGGGTATTCCCTTCTAAGTTCAAGTGGCAACCAACTCAAGAGGAGGGGGTAGAGAAGAGAATGGACGGTAGCCAGTGTAGCCACCTATCCTGGGATGCAAGATCGGCGTAGTCATGTCATCCAGCTGCAGGCTCACATGGTATAACTTTGATGCTCAAGCTTGCTTATTTTTTATACAACATATATACATTCTCCGGCAGGCACTTTTATTTTATTTTCAAGCCTGTCCACTTTTTTGGAGATTTTTTTTTCAACATACTATTTACAGCAGCATTTACATAAGGACTTTTTCCTCTTGAGCCAGAAGACTATCCCTCTTTTGAAGCTTTATTGCAACCCACAATCTTCTGTCGTTAGACCTCATGGCTATTTGACCAGGTTGGGGTGCACTTCCCTCCCTAGACGAGGACGAATGTTTCCACCCGTGTGCGTCTCAGACTGGCAAATCCAACCCCCTCACCACTCCAACTGAGTTGAGCCAAGTGAAAGGTGCAAGTGTCCAAGTTAGGTCACGACCGACAAGAGTCATACATGTGTTTCGACAAGTTCTAGTTAGTCCACTAAGGAAACTTGAACCTAGCCCTGATTTCTCAAAGAATTAAGTCTGAATAGACCTGAAGTGCCTTAAACCTAGTTCCCATAAGGTTCCAGTACAATTAGCTGCGGTAAGGTCCAACCAAGCTCCAATCTTCGACTTTATTGGACTAGTTCAATCATCAAACTCGATCAAAGAATATGAATGCTATGCAAATGCTATTTACAAATATGCAAAGAATAATGCATTTTTTCCAAGAATTTGAAAACAAAGAGAGAAATTTTTAGAGAAAGAATTTTGGCATCCAAAGTATAAATATATACAGCTATTTACACTGGCGTGCCGCTTTATTTTATAGGATTTAAAGAATTTTAAAGAATTTACAGGTTTTAACAAAGTGCTTTACTTAGGTGTATATACAATTAATAAAGAATTTTATGTATTTTATTTTTTATTGTATTTTATTTTATTTATTAAGATGCTTTTATTCCTCAAATTTATTTAGATAACATTTTGAAAATTATAGTACAAAATAATTTTTGCAAATATTTACAAATCTTTGAAAGCCATTTTGCAAAGATTTTGCAAACACTATATATACATTTTTCAAAATATTTTTACAAAATGTTTTCAAAACCATTTGCAAATAGATTTTCAAGTCCTTTATTTCACACAAATAGAAGAATTTTTGCAATCAGAATATTTTTACAAAGGTTGAAAATACTTCACAAAAAGTTTTCCTAACAATTCACACAATTTTTCAAATCATTTTGCAAAAATATTTTTAACCTGATTTCTTAATCAGTACATACAAAAAGAATATGAGGAATAATCACATCTTTTTATTAAGGTTTTTAATGAATTTTAAAGAATTGTTAGCCATATTATTAAAAGAATAAGAAAGTACGAGTTATGGCTAAAGTATATAGAAAGTATATACGACCCCCCTATACTTAGCTTGAGCTATGTCCTCATAGATCGGAAAAGAGAAAGAGAAGACATAACTCGTACTGAGTATATACAAGTCTAAAGAATATGCGAATAAGAGATGAAGGAAATAGAAGTTGACCGTCCCCCCTATACTTAGGATCAAGTAATCCTAAGTATAGCAGACTGTACACAAAGCAGGGAGGGTCAAGGGTGGGAATAAACAGATCAAAGAATTAACAAATCAGGGGTGCACCTCCCCTATACTTAGGACAAAGTACGTCCTAAGTACAGAAAACTGACACAAAGGGGTGACACCTTTTATTTAGATACAGAAGATAGAAAAGGAAAAGAAGAAAAGATAGATATATACAGATAGATGAAAAGATCGTGGAGAATATACGCATCACTCCCCCTATACTTAGGGTGAGATATCCCTAAGTATAGGCAACAACCGGAGTGACGAAATTGAACGAGGAAAGAACAATGCGGTGTGTACCCCCTATACTTAGGACAAGGTACGTTCTAAGTGTAGATACAAAGACATGGTGATAGATCTAGGGCACACATAACATGCGGGAGAAAGAATGAACAAGGTACACATATATACAAGCGGTAAAGAGACTAGTGAAGTACAGGACGGTATCCGACAAGTGAATACCGTACTCTCGTCGTCGTCTCCCTATGAGAATGAGGACGCAGTCAGAAGGTGAAAACACACCCTGATATACAGTCATGTGGGTGTCGGCTACCGGAGTAGAATAGATCGAAAGTACAGATATCGGGTCCGGTAGCATGAATCAGTCAATCGGCTCGAAGGATCAGCATGAGGAAATAGAGATGATACTATAAGACCGGGAGCAAGAAGGAACAGTACAGATTCCTTCGGTCAATCAGAGTCTCAACAAGATATGGAAAGGTAAGGAACAAGAGACATCGTGGCATTCGGTGGTCATGAGGTCGGAAGATCACAAGAGACACACCGAATACCGTAAGTCATAGCTCAATCCTACGAGGGTCGTCAAGGTGAGAAGGCTTAAAGGAGCTGGGAATCACAGAATAATCAGAAGACTTGGTCCAGTGATCCGCAGATCGGATGCACAATTAGATAGGGGACCAAGTACACAACTCAGAAGACTCGGCATTGTGCTCCGCAGGTCGGAGACACAAGAAATGAAGCCGAGTACCTAGAAAATGATGTACCCTCCCGCAGATAACCCTCGGGGAGTAGTACATGCTTATCATCAAAAAATCAGAAAAAGACTCGACCTCGCGAGGGTCGTCAAGGCGAGCGGACGCAAAGGCATAAGTGATCCATCAGACGGATCATCGGGTATGGTCTCGGTAGGCGACATATCAGCTACCAGCAGAAGAGATCAGAAAGTCTAAAGAATGTGGCAGTGCCCCGCAGACAACCCTCGGGGAACGTGCTGCCAGCTAGGCATGAAAATAGCAGATATCGGAAGCTCAACCTTGCGAGGACCGTCAAGACGAGCAGACTCAAAGGAGTGTAATCAGATGGGTCCCATGATCCACAGATCGGATAGGCAACTCAAGATGGGATCAAAAATCATGTATATCAGACGACTCGATTCCGTACTCTGCAGATCGGAGATACAGTCAGCAGTGGAAACCGAGCGTAAAGAGAGTGTCGTAGTCTCCCGCAGATAGTCCTTGGAGAGTACTGCAATCTAGGCAAGGAATAGTCAGAATGTGTCTCTACCTTGCGAGGGTCGTCAAGGAGAGAGAAGGGCTCGAAGGAGCTGGATCCATCAGACGGACCCACATAGTGGTCTCAGTAGTCGACAAATCGGCTACCAGCAGTAGAGACCAGTCAGATCGAAAATATGTCGTAGTCTCCCGCAGATAACCCTCGGGGAGCTACGAGCTAGTCAAGGAATAATCAGAAAAGAGCTCATCCTTGCGAGGACCGTCAAGGAGAGCGGACTCAAAGGAGTCTGATTAAGTCAGTCTCATGCCCCAACAGATCGGGCGCCTAATCAGAGAGGGAGACTGACTTCCCATATCAGACGAATCGGCAACGTGCCCTGCAGATCGGGGCACCAGAAGTGAGTGAAGCCGGTCGTAAAGAAAGTGTCACATTCTTCCGCAGATAGTCCTCGGGAAGTGATGTGATCTACATAGTGAATAATCAGAGTCCATCTCATCCTTGCGAGGGTCGTCAAGGAGAGAGAAGGCTCCAAGGAGCCAGATCCATCAGACGGATCCACAGAGAATATGGTCATGGTAGGCGGTAGACAACCTACCAGTAGAGGAGACCACTAGAGCTACAATGTGTCATAGCCTCTCGCAGATAACCCTCGGAGAGCTCTATGAACCAGGTATGGAATAATCAGAAAAGTGGAGCTCTGCCTTGCGAGGACCGTCAAGGAGAGCAGTCTCAAATGAGTCTAGTATGTTGGCCTCGTGTACTGACAGGTTGGGTACACAATCACCGGGGGAGGCCATTCAAGCATATCATCTGACTCGGTTTCGGGTCCCATCACAATGGCGACCCAAGTAGTGGATAAAACCATAGTCCTCGAAATTTTCGCATTCTCCCGCAGATAGTCCTCGGGGAGGAATGCGAGCTTGATCAATGTAGGTCAAGGTAATGCTGGCAAGTCATCTCAGGTCCTCAAAAGCATTCATTCATTCAATCATCTGGAGGGCATAAGATCATGTGAGGGAGAAAATCATCAGGTCAATCACAAAACATCCCTCGGGTCAATCCAATCTGGCTGAGATGGCACAATATTATCGGGAACCCTCAAAGTTCCATAGGTGGATCAAAGAGTTAGAAGATCAAGGAGGGTTTAATCAGGAAGATGAGAGATCATGCAGGATCCACACACCTTTACTAGGCAGTCCATATCTGAATAAGCAGTCAATCCTCAGAATCAAGATGGTTGGAACCTCAAGATAGATAGATCAATCAACACTCATGAAATCATCATCAAATCATCGCATCATATCACATCCTCAATCCAGTGTGCGAGATCTTAATCTTCAATAAAGAATCACACCTAATGATCATGCATCATCAAAAATCCTCAATAAGTTCATATGCATGTATCCAAAGTCAAATCCACCAAATCAATCTCAGCATCCTCAACATCATTTGCCCGTCATACACAGATAATCAAGGTAATCATGGAATCCTCGATGCGGGCTATCGATGTGCACATCATTCCCGGGTAAAGGGAGAGGTGATACGGGGTACACAAGGAGGATGGATAAGAAGGGTAACACAATGAAGTGGAGAAGCTGATTGAGCTTACGTGCCAATATCACGGGTGAAAGAAGAGTGATACAAAGGGGACGAGGAGGGCAGGCGAGAACATCAGGACATAGACAAAAATTGGGTGTTCCACACAGGGCGGGAACACCGTCAAAATGGTGGTCCGAAAAGCAGGCTCTCCTCGAACTGGAGAAGATGGGGATGGTACAGTGGATACGAAGAAGATGGTGAAGAAGGGAAACGAAGGACTTGGCGAAGAAATGATTGAGCTCAAGCGCCAATATCACGACTTGATGCATATGAAGAGGCATATGTATAAGAGAGGTAGAGAGACTCAAAGATAAAAAATGCATGACTCACACGGACGGGACCTACTACTCTAATAATGAAACAAAAGCATAATGGACTCCAAGTCACAATCAAAACACAAGGCAAACCCCCAATTCACCTACTCAACACAGTGAAGACCGTTAGGTGACGATTATTTATCTTTTCAGTTTTAGAGTGAGGTGAGAATCACAAAGTTGTACAAACACTTAGGAGGCTTGATGGGATTTGGGCTCTACTCCTTAGTGTGTATGTGAGCAATTTAAAACGCATATAATGAGGGGGTTGCTCTCCCCAGGACAAGGAAATCCTTTATGTTTTAGTTTTCGGTCCAATAGAGTTAACAGTCCTTATTTTTTTTAGGTTATCACTTTTTTTGGGTATTTTCAATGCACGTGCCTATCGAGGTTCCAATTTCCATTAATCATCCTAGGTTGGCAAAAACAGAGGGAGAAGATCGGAAAAGCCATGCAAGTCGGAAAACGATGATTCATGCCAAGTAAGAAGACTTACAGTGCCTCCCAGCTCTCTCCATGCGGGATGCAGAACAGAATTTGAAACCTAAGCTCTATGCAAATGCAAGCCGAAGAAATCGCCCTAGGTTCAGAAACTGCTATTATCGTGAAGCACCACAAGTCGCTCGCCGATCTTCAAGCCAGGAGTCAGGTCTAGGCTCACCCCTCCTCCTCTCGACACATCGAGTTCAGGAGAAGCGCTTGGCAGGGTGAGCTGCGGCACGTAGGTTTGAAAATGGCACGGCGACTATTTAGAGTTTGATCTAGGTCCAAAGCGAACTATAGGTACATGCAAATATATTAGGGTGTTTGGACCTAACTCTACGAGCAAGCAACTCCTATGGCTAAGGGCTCATTCACACAAGATAATAAAAATAAAATAAAAAATGAAAAGCGTCAAAACCATCGAGGCCCCCGAGGGAACAATCCCTCGGGCAATGGACCTCGGGAGTCATAGTGTACCTATGAGAATCCTATTTTATTACAATCCAAGTGTCACTCTCTCACATAAATATACATAATAAAATAAAATGCAAAAGTGAGACTGCCATCCAAAATTTCTCCTTCATCCGCTTTTGATGCTCTCTCCTGTTGGCCGGCGTAGAAGGGCCAACTCCTCCTTGCTTGGGTGCATAGGTGATGAATCTCCATTTCATCACCTTTATTCTATCATTTTGGCCTCAAAAACCCCAGCAAATGCATATAAATAGCATCAAATTGTACATAATAGCATTCATCATTCATTGTATTAATTACACATTAAATAAGGTGTTTAATGCCAAATTTATAGAATAAAGAGAAGAAAAGAAAAAGGAATAAAATATTGCAAATATTTTATGACCCAAACCTCAACACCAAGGCCAGCATGGAATTGGTCGACAAGGAATAAAGTAGGGGGAGATAAGGGCTAGTGTACAATAAATACCTCATTTATTCATGCATTTATTTATGCAATTTTGACACCTATTTTGTACATGATTATTTATTCATCAAATAAAGAAACTTTGTTCATGAAGGTTGTAGATAATAATGTAAATAAAAATACAAAATTAAGTTTGTGTAAAAATAATACTCAGTATACATTTTATACACAGAATAAAAAGCCAAAATCTCAACTTCACAGACCCATATCTTGCAAATAAAAACTCCAAATCACCCAAACACACCTTTAACTGTATATAGATTTCCAAGAACTATTTAATAAAATTGGTTTCATAATTTTTGGAGTCCATCTGCAAAAGTTAGGTTTTTGGCCCCCATTGTGTAGCCTGCCTGATTAAAATATTCAAAATATTCCTCATCTATTATTTTTATCCAATTTTATTTTTAGAATTTGGTGAATAATGTATATAATACATGTACATACTAAAATTAGACTAAAACTAAAAAGGGTTAATAAAATAAAATTAGTCTATGCAAGTTAGTAGGCAAAAAACTATGACCAAGAATGTATATAAATAAAAGGGGAAAACACTTTTAAATTTTTCTCTTCTTTTATATTTTTTATTATAATGTAAATATTACATATAACCTATTAAAAATGCAAATCCAAAATAAAAATCAAGAAAATACATTAAATAAAATAAGTATACAAAATACATAGGTAAAAGACCTATAGGTATACCTACATATACCTATACCTATTTATTTAAAAATGAAATAAAACTCATAAAAATTCAATAAAAATACACTCACACTCACAAAAATAAATTATAAATTTATAAAATAAAACAATAAAATAATATAAAAAAAATAAATAAATTAAAAATAAAATACACAAAATACATGTAAATACATACATATATACACAATTAAAATAAAATCATAATAAAATACATCGAAAAATTCAATAAAAATCATAAATAAATACTACATGAAATAATACACATTTTTTATTTTATAAGAATAAAATAATAAAATCATTGACTAGGTTAAATAAATCAATTTCGAGTAGGGTTTCTTATTTTGTCTTCTTGCAGCCGACGTGGACCAATGGGGCGCCAGCCCTTGTTGACCGCCTGGTCAACTGTCCCATCCAAGCTCTGGCACCTCTAAATTGTCAACTCCCCGGATTTCTTCCAATTTTTACGGCCATCCCGTCCATCGATCGAGCTCGCTTCCTTCACAAGAATTGATCTATAATCATCACTGATACCCGCCGATAATTTGGATCAATTTGATACTCATTGGATCATGCAATAATCGTCGGTCAATAAGGCACCATGCCAATGTCTATAAATAAGAAGCTCCGCTCCCTTCCTCAAATTTGGCCAATTTTAATCCATCCAAAAGCCTCGATTTCGTCCCTGGAAGGTTCCTCGTGACAGGAGGGTTGTTCCAGCACTTCGAATCGGCTGGAGGAAGGGCAATTTTGACGCGGCGGAGCTCCGGCATCCGCCCTGCTCCCTGGTGGCCCCCAGGTATAAGAGCTGCTCTTTTATTGCTTTTTAGTTAGGTATTAATGTCAGCTTTTAATTCCAGTAGTTAGTTTAGTCTTTAGTTAATCGGTGTAGCTTAAAACCAAAAATTCGAAGTTCGCCGGAGCTCCGCTCCGGTGACTTCTTCACCGTGATCCTGCCTGTGTCCGACCGCCACGTTCATCCCACTTCAAACCCCATCATATTCTCCATCGATTGTCCATCTTCGTTCAACACAGGACCTCTTGTCTTGGCGAATCGGAGCTCCACCTCCGCCGTTCGTCGGAGCTCCTCCGCCTCACTCCATTTCGCTGCAGAGCTTCAAAACCCCGGGTCGAGGAGGTAGCCCTCGCTCCCATGGTTCTTCCTATGCAGGTCAAACGGGGGAAGAGGCCCATCTGGGCTCGATTCAAGCCAGGAAGAGGTTCCTGGAGGTCTTGTTCTTTATCGACCTCGTCCGAGCCATTCACACCTCCAGGAGCCATAATGAGACCATCAATCGACGCGGAACGTCACCAGCTACGAGCGGAGCACTTCAGATGCGAGGGAGAAACCCGGGCGGGCCAAAGCTTCACGATCGAAGCTCGCCGGGGGCGAGCTTCTTCCTTGTTCGTCCAGGCACCTCCAACGCCGTTAGATCAAAGGAGTCGGCCCAGATCGAACCAGCGCCGTCAGATGAAGCATTGCATCAACCGTCCAATCAGCGAGGCTGATCTAATCTCAGCCGTCATCTGCAAACCATCATCGGCCGATGAGAGCGCGACGCGTGGCAAGTGGATGAAGGGCAACCATCGGATCGCATGCCTATTAGGGGTAAATATCAGTTACAACCCCCCGCCATTTTGTATTTAGGTTTTAATTCTATAAATAAAAATCCCCGTTGTAAATAATTTGTAAAAATTGAAGAAGGACCCCTGATGTTTTTATATTTGCGTATTAGTCCCTCCGTGCCTCACGTGTAGTACCCACGAGAGGCGCGTGATTTTTGCACTTAAACCCTGTCGGGTTTTATTAATTGTACAATGGCCCTGAAAATAAAATTAAACGTTTATTTCTGTTGTAATTCTTGCATGGAGGTCCATGAGAAATATTTTAATTTCAAAAATACCCCTGCCAGGCCATATATTTTTGTATGCTTTGTCCATTTATTTTGTGCTTCATATTTCCTTGAAATATTTTTCAAAAATGGATATAAGCTCCTGTTAGAGTACCCTTGCCCTATATTTTTAGTTTTTAATTTTGTTGCATTTTTGCATTTATTAAAATTCAAAAACATGCTTTTTAATTATTGTCTAACTTATAAAATTCGAAAAAAAAAACTAAAAGACCTCGAAAAATTCCAAAAAAAATCCTTATTATGTATTTTGACCTATTTTAGTGTCAGTCCAAAAATCCCTAAAAATCTCAAAAGAAAATCCTTAAAAACTCAAAAATACCCTAAAACTTCAAAAAAATATATAAAATCAAAGAAAACTCAAAAAATGCAAACTCAGTTCCTATTTCTTCTATATTTTATTCTCTTTATTCGAAAATTAGTGTGGGAAACTTTTGAGGCCGTTTCCTATTTTTAATTCCTATTTTTCTTATAGCCAGACCCTATTTCCCTGTTTTCTCTTATTTTGCTATTTAAAAATACTATAAATGTTTTGAAAAATGCCCAAAAATAACCAAAAAAGTAAAAAAACATAAAAATACCAAAAAGTCGTTATCTCTAGATTTTTGACTGTTTTTGTATATTTTATAAATATTATAGTGCCACTTTATATATATATGTACTCCCTAAAAAAAGAGAAAAAAATATATTTATAGATATATATATCTATCTATTTATATATGTGTCTATGCATAATTATCCATATATAAGATTCCAAAAAAAAGAAAAAAAGAAAAAAAAAGAAAAAAATCACTATATATATATAGATTGTATGTATTATAGGCTATATACTCACCCTCTAAGGGCATATATATATATATATATATATATATATATATATATATATATTCTATAAATTATATATATTTTACCTTATTATATTATTAAAATAAAAAATATATATAAAAGATAAAACCCACAAAAATAGGCTTCACACATGGATGACTCTGTGGTTCATGCACATTTTAGGCTATTGCATTTTGTGTTGCTCTCTGTGGTTCGACCTCTACATGCTTAGTCATTGTACATCTTGTGGTAGAGTAATAAATATTAATTCACATTTTTGGGACTCAATTGTGTTATTCTTTTATTGTGGGTTAATGGCTGATTAACATGGGTATTCTGCGAGCGGTCGCCTCAGCGACACTTTATATATTATTCATGGTGACCCTTGTAGAATTACTCGGTTATCAGATGGAACAATGCACCTATCACAGAAACCTTTCCTGATGAATCAATCCTTGCAGTGTATTCTCTTCCTTGGTACGCTGATATAGTCAACTACCTCGCCTCTAGGGTAATGCAGTCGGATTGGACGAAGAATCAGAAGAACAAATTTATGTCGACCATCTGTTTCTACCAATGGGAGGATCCTCTTTTATTTAGGGAAGGAGCGGATTGCATTTGGCGCAGGTGCATCCCTCAGACGGAGCAATCTAGTGTCCTCGAGCATTGTCACTCGCTCGAATCTGGTGGACATCACTCTGGAGATCGAACGACAGCCAAAGTACTTCAGTGTGGCTTCTGGTGGCCCACTTTATTCAAGGATGCAGCTGAATTTGTTAAGCGATGTACTGATTGTCAGAGAATGAAAGGTACACTTACTGCCAAAGATTCAATGCCCTTGAAAATCATTCAGATAGCAGACGTTTTCGATGCATGGGTCATTGACTTCATGGGACCTTTCACTAACAGTCAAGGTTTTGAGCACATCCTTCTTGCCGTCGATTACGTGAGTCGTTGGGTGGAAGCTATCCCTGCTCGAGCCGCCGACAGCCGAACAGTCTGTCAGTTCCTGAAGAAAAACATCATTTCGCTGTTCGGGATACCGAAAATTCTCATTTCAGACGGGGGTAGCCACTTCATTAACAAAGAGGTCAAAAAGATAACGAAGGAGTACGGCATCGATCATCGTGTCGCATCTCCTTATCATCCTCAGACCAATGGCATGGCAGAGATATCAAATAGAGAAATCAAGACTATCCTGCAGAAACTTGTTAGGCCAAACAGAAAAGACTGGTCTCAACTATTGGACTCGGTCCTATGGGCTTACCGAACCTCCTACAAGTCTCCCTTGGGCATGTCGCCCTATCGTCTTGTATATGGGAAACCGTGCCATTTTCTCGTGGAATTAATTCACAAGTCTTTATGTGCAATCAACAGTTGCCATTTGGACTCACGTAAAAGTGGTCAGAAGAGAAAAGACGATCTGAACAGACTCTTGGAATTCTGAGACTATGCATTTGATAACACCTTGATGTACAAGGAGAAGGTGAAACGCTGGCATGACCGGCACATCAGATGAAAGACTTTCGATGTTGGACAGAAAGTGTGGTTATTTGATGCAAAGTTGTAGATATTCCCAGGTAAATTAAAGAGTAAGTGGATAGGGCCATTTCGAGTTTGTGAAGTGCGTGACAATGGAAGTATTGCAATATCAGAATTGTCCCCTGATGCACAACCCTTCGTCGTCAACGGCCAACTACTGAAGCCTTACTTAGAACCAGATGCATTCTTGGCCGTTGTTGACTCTATCCAGCTCGTGCAACATGACGACATCTCCACTACTGTTGCAGCATCAGAAGATTCAGATGATGTACTCCAACCACTGTTTATCTAATTTTCTTCTTTTCTTCTTTTCTTCTTTTCCTTTTCTATTTGCTTTTTCTATCTAAAAGGTGCCGCCCTTGTAGACAGTTTTCTATAGTTAGGATGTACTTTGTCCTAAGTATAGGGGGGAGGTGCACTTAGAGTTTTTCATTTCAGTCCGATCCTCTCCATTGTCTCCTCTTCTTGTCTATACATAGGAGTATCTTACCCTAAGTATAGGGGGAGACAATCTGAGTACGATCTGTGTATTCCCACCCTTGACCCTCCCTGTTTTTTGTACAGTCTGCTATACTTAGGATTACTTGATCCTAAGTATAGGGGGGACGGTCAACTTCTCATTCATTAATTTCATTCATATGGAATCTTTAGATCTGTTTATACTCAGTACGAGTTATGTCTTTGCTTTTCCTTTCGACCTATGAGGACATAGCTCAAGCTAAGTATAGGGGGGTCGTATATACCATGTATATACTATAAGACATAACTCATACTGAAAAAAAACATCAATTCAATCTAAAAAGCAATAAGTAACTCTATAATAATAAAAGATGATTGCGAGCTCCTCAGGCTCCTTGTATTTGTACTGATTATTAAGTCAGGAAAAGTGTTTTGTGAAAGAAAATTTTCTTTGAAAACCCGTGTGAAAATTGTTTAAAAATAGTGTGTACAAGTATTCAACCTTTTTGAAAAATTAGTTTTGTGTGTAAAATTTATTTTCTTTGAGTGAAATCAAAATGTGTGAAAACTAGTGTGCAAATGATTGTAAAAATTTCATTGTCAAAATTGTTTTGAAAAACCTATCTATGCTGTGTAAAACCGTTGTAAAATCATTTTCAAATACGTGTACATGTTTGCAAAAATTATTTTGGACTAGAGTTCTCAAAAATCTTTTGAAAAGGATTCTCGAATAAGTCTGAGGAGTATGCACAAAAACCTCTCATTTGTAAATAAGGAATAATCACAACTAAAACTTATAAAAACCATATTGTATACCAAATACAGTTTTTCTTCTTTTGTATATAATGATTAATAAATCAGGTTAGATACCTATACAGTATGATTTGAAAAAGGGTGTGACCTGTTTTGAAAAATTTTCTGTGAAATGTTTTCAACTTGTGTGAAACTGTTTGATTGCAAAACTTTTCTTTGTGTGAAAGAAAGGATTTGAAAAACCTATGTGCAAATGTTTTGAAAAATATTTGTCAAAATTATTGTGAAAAATGTATATATAGTGTGAAAAATCTTTGCAAAAATAGTTTTCAAATGTGTGTAAATGATTGCAAAAATTATCATGTACTATAGTTTGCAAAATTATTTTCAAAACTAGACCTGAAAAATAAGATCACTATTACAAATACTTGTAAATCAGAAATAAAATGCATAAAATTCTTTCTCAACAACCAAAATAAACTACTTCATTAAAACCTGTAGAGTCTTTATACATCCATACATTTTGTAAATAAAGCGGCACGCCCGTGTAAATAAATTGTACGTACCTTTTTGTATGTGTCAAGTTTTTATTTGCAAAAATTTCTTTGTGTAAAAAGATTCTTTGATTCTTTTAAATTCTTTGTGAAAAATTGCACCATTCATTGTGCATAGCATAAGCATACCATTCATATTCTTTTTGAGTGAGCTTGATGATAGAATCAGTCCAATAAAGTCTCAAATTGGAGCTTGGTTAGACCTTGCTGCACCTAACTGCACTGGAACCTTACGGGAACTAGGTTTAAGGTACTTCAGGTCTATGCAGACTTAATTCTTTGAGAAATCGGGGCTGGGTTCAAGTCACCTCAGTGGACTAACTAGGACTTTTCGAGACACACGTATGACTCTTGCCAACCGTGACCTAACTTGGACACTTGCACCTTTCACTTGGCTCAACTCAGCTGGAGTGGTGAGGGGGTTGGATTTGCCAGTCTGAGACGCACACGGGTGGAAACATTCGTCCTCATCTAGGGAGGGAAGTGCACCCCAACCTGGTCCAATAGCCATGAGGTCTAAAGACAGGAGATTGTGGGTTGCGATAAAGCTTCAAAAGAGGGATAGTCTACTGGCTCAAGAGGAAAAACTCCTTATGTAAATGCTGTTATGCATAGTATTGAAAAAAAATGGTCAGGCCTGTATAAAAATAAAATGCCGGCAAAGTATGTACATATGTTGTAAAGCCAATAAGCAAGCTTGAGTTCCAAAGTCAAATATGTGAGCCTGCAGCTGGATGACTTGACTACACTGGTCTTGCATCCCAGGATAGGTAGCTACACTGGCTACCGTCCATTCTTCTCTTCACCCCCTCCTCTTGAGCTGGTTGCCACTTGAACTTAGAAGGGAATACCCTGCTCCTCGAGGAAAGAGTTGTTGGATTGGGGAATCATTGGGTTGTCATTCTGGAGAAGTCAGTTCCTTTATCATTTCAGTTGGGGAGAGCCACTATCACTTACACTGTACAAGTCTGCTTCATAGTTATAAGGGTTTGCGTATGATGTAGACCAGTTCTGACCAGGCTATTGAGGTGGGTTGAATCGAGTTCTGTGACTATCGAAGGCTGTTGTATTTTAGAGCCGGTTCCCGACTAGGTTCCACACACATCTACACCTAAGGTCTGACATGAGCTCCAAATTCAGATTTTATAAAGACATGCATTGCACTGAAAGCATCCCTATTCACTCTATCCTTCTTTAATTGTCCTTTTTCTTTTCTTTATTCTTTTTGTACTTATTGCATAAGTGTTTGCTAGGGACTAGCAAAGGCAAGTATAGGGGGTGATGAATCTCCATTTCATCACCTTTATTCTATCATTTTGGCCTCAAAAACCCCAGCAAATGCATATAAATAGCATCAAATTGTACATAATAGCATTCATCATTCATTGTATTAATTACACATTAAATAAGGTGTTTAATGCCAAAATTATAGAATAAAGAGAAGAAAAGAAAAAGGAATAAAATATTGCAAATATTTTATGACCCAAACCCCGAGACCAAGGCCAGCATGGAATTAGTCGACAAGGAATAAAGTAGGGGGAGATAAGGGCCAGTGTACAATAAATACCTCATTTATTCATGCATTTATTTATGCAATTTTAACACCTATTTTGTACATAATTATTTATTCATCAAATAAAGAAACTTTGTTCATGAAATTTGTAGATAATAATGTAAATAAATATACAAAATTGAGTTTGTGTAAAAATAATACTCAGTGTACATTTTATACACATAATAAAAAGCCAAAATCTCAACTTCACAGACCCATATCTTGCAAATAAAACTCCAAATCACCCAAACTCATTTTAATTGTATATAGCTTTCCAAGAACTATTTAATAAAATTGGTTTCATAATTTTTGGAGTCCATCTGCAAAAATTAGGTTTTTGGCCCCCATTGTGTAGCCTGCCTGATTAAAATATTCAAAATATTCCTCATCTATTATTTTTATCCAATTTTATTTTTAAAATTTGGTGAATAATGTATATAATACATGTACATACTAAAATTAGACTAAAACTAAAAAGGGTTAATAAAATAAAATAAGTCTATGCAAGTTAGTAGGCAAAATACCTGTGACCAAGAATGTATATAAATAAAAGGGGAAAACACTTTTTAATTTTTCTCTTCTTTTATATTTTTATAATAATGTAAATATTACATATAACCTATTAAGAATGCAAATACAAAATAAAAATCAAGAAAAACATTAAATAAAATAAGTATACAAAATACATAGGTAAAAGACCTATAGGTATACCTACATATATCTATACCTATTTATTTAAAAATGAAAATAAACTCATAAAAATTAAATAAAAATATCCTCACACTTACAAAAATAAATTATAAATTTATAAAATAAAACAATAAAATATTATAATAAAATAAACAAATTAAAAAAAATACACAAAATACATGTAAATACATACATATATACACTATTAAAATAAAACCATAATAAAATACATCAAAAAATCAATAAAAATCATAAATAAATACTACATGAAATAATACACATTTTTTATTTTATAAGAAAAAAATCATAAAATCATTTACTAGGTTAAATAAATCAATTTCGAGTAGGGTTTCTTATTTTGTCTTCTTGCAGCCGACGTGGACCAATGGGGCGCCAGCCCTTGTTGACCGCCAGGTCAACTGTCCCATCCAAGCTCTGGTGCCTCTGAACTGTCAACTCCCTGGATTTCTTCCAATTTTTACGGCCATCCCGTCCATCGATCGAGCTCGCTTCCTTCATAAGAATTGATCTCTGATCATCACTGATACCCGCCGATAATTTGGATCAATTTGATACTCATTGGATCATGCAATAATCGCCGATCAATAAGGCACCATGCCAATGTCTATAAATAAGAATCTCTGCTCCCTTCCTCAAATTTGGCCAATTTTAATCCATCCAAAAGCCTCGATTTCGTCCCTGGAAGGTTCCTCGTGACAGGAGGGGTGTTCCAGCATTTCGAATCGGCCAGAGGAAGGGCAATTTTGACACGGCGGAGCTCCGGCGTCCGCCCTGCTCCCTGGTGGCCCCCAGGTACAAGAGCTGCTCTTTTATCACTTTTTAGTTAGGTTTTAATGTCAGCTTTTAATTCCAGTAGTTAGTTTAGTCTATAGTTAATCGTTGTAGCTTAAAACCAAAAATTCGAAGTTCGCCGGAGCTCCGCTCCAACGACTTCTTCATCGTGATCCTGTCTGTGTATGACCGCGACGTTCATCCCATTTCAAACCCCATCGTATTCTCCATCGATTGTCCATCTTCGTTCAACCCAGCACCTCTGGTCTTGGCGAATCGGAGCTCCACCTTCGTCGTTCGTCGGAGCTCCTTCGCCTCACTCCATTTCGCTGCAGAGCTTCAAAACCCCGGGTCGAGGAGGTAGCCCTCGCTCCCCTGGTTCTTCCTATGCAGGTCAAATGAGGGAAGAGGCCCATCTGGGCACGATTCAAGCCAGGAAGAGGTTCCGGGAGGTCTTGTTCTTCATCGACCTCGTCCGAGCCATTCAGACCTCCAGGAGCCATGATGAGACCATCAATCGACGCGGAACGTCACCAGCTACGAGCGGAGCACTTCAGATGCGAGGGAGAAGCCCGGGCGAGCCAAAGCTTCACGACCGAAGCTCGCCGGGGGCGAGCTTCTTCCTTGTTCGTCCAGGCACCTCCAGTGCCGTTAGATCAAAGGAGTCGGCCCAGTTCGAACCAGCGCCGTCAGATGAAGCACCGCATCAACCGTCCAATCAGCGAGGCTGATCTAATCTCAGCCGTCATCTGCGAACCGTCATCGGCCGACAAGAGCGTGACGCGTCGCAAGTGGATGAAGGGCAACCGTCGGATCGCGCGCCTATTAGGGGTAAATATCAGATACAAGCCCCCGCCTTTTTGTATTTAGGTTTTAATTCTATAAATAAAAATCCCCGTTGTAAATAATTTGTAAAAATTTCAGAAGGACCCCTGATGTTTTTATATTTACGTATTAGTCTCTCCGTGCCTCACGTGCAGTACCCACGTGAGGCGCGTGATTTTTGCACTTAAACCCTGCCGGGTTTTATTAATTGTACAATGGACCTGAAAATAAAATTAAATGTTTATTTCTGTTGTAATTTTTGAATGGAGGCCCTTGAGAAATATTTTAATTGCAAAAATACCTCTGTCAGGCCATATATTTTTGTATGCATTGTCCATTTATTTTGTGCTTCATATTTCCTTGAAAAATTTTGCAAAAATGGATATAAGCTCCTGTTAGAGTACCCTTGCATGCTATATTTTTAGTTTTTAATTTTGTTGCATTTTTGCATTTATTAAAAATCAAAAACATGCTTTTTAATTATTGTCTAACTTATAAAATTCCAAAAAATATTAAAAGATCTTGAAAAATTCCAAAAATATTCCTTATTATGTATTTCGACCTATTTTAGTGTCAATCCAAAAATCTCTAAAAATCTCAAAAGAAAAACCTTAAAAACTCAAAATCCCATAAAACTTCAAAAAAAATATAAAATCAAAGAAAACTCAGAAAAATGCAAACTCGGTTCCTATTTCTTCTATATTTTATTCTCTTTATTCGAAAATTAGTGTGGGAAAATTTTGAGGCTGTTTGCTATTTTTAATTCCTATTTTTCTTACAGCCAGACCCTATTTCCCTATTTTCTCTTATTTTGCTATTTAAAAATACTATAAATGTTTCGAAAAATGCCCAAAAATCACCAAAAAAGTTAAAAATCATAAAAATACCAAAAAGACTTTATCTCTGGATTTTTGACTATTTTTGTATATTTTTATAAATATTATAGTGCCCCTTTATATATATATATATATGTACTCCCTAAAAAAAGAGAAAAAAATATATTTATAGATATATATATCTATCTATTTATATATGTGTATATGCATAATTATCCATATATAAGATTCCAAAAAAAAGAAAAAAAGAAAAAAAAATCACTATATATATAGATTGTATGTATTATAGGCTATATACTCACCCTCTAAGGGCATATATATATATATATATATATATTCTATAAATTATATATATCTTACCTAACTATATTATTAAAATAAAAATAATATATATATAAGATAAAACCCACAAAAATAGGCTTCACACATGGATGACTCTGTGGTTCATGCACATTTTAGGCTATTGCATTTTGTATTGCTCTCTGTGGTTCGACCTCTGCATGCTTAGTCACTGTACATCTTGTGGTAGAGTAATAAATATTAATTCACATTTTTGGGACTCAATTGTGTTATTCTTTTATTGTGGGTTAATGGCTGATTAACATGGGTATTCTGCGAGCGGTCGCCTTAGCGACACTTTATATATTATTCATGGTGACCCTTGTAGAATTACTCGGTTATCAATAGGTCCTCCTAGAAGGTCCTCCTTCGCTTGGTGGTCCCTCGCATCAAAGACAAAGAAGGAAGATGGGTCAGAACAGTCAATCAGATAATGTCAATAAAAGTAAAAAATCAAATAAATAAAAATATAATGGACATGAGCAAAGAATCAAATAAATGAATTAAAAACCACACAAAATTCATACAAAATCCGTTGCCTCCCCGGCAACGGCGCCATTTGATGACAGAGGTTTTTCATCGGTCTAAAGTAATCCGCACAAGTTGAGATCACAATGTCGCTGAGCCGACCGACAAAAGACCTCGATCAATCAACAATTAACCCACAATAAATGTATGCAATAAATATCAGAACATGTGGAGTTAAAATTTATTATAACTCTACATGCAAGTGTGTATAGGTGTAAGCACAAGTAGAGGTCGAACAATGGGAGGCGAATGGTGATGTGGTGAAAATGAGTGCACAATTATTCAATTCAATGATCATGTCCATTTCTTATTCTTTTTGTGTGTTTTTAATTAATTTTTTTATTATTATTTTTTTATAATTTTTATTTTGTTTTTATATTTCATTTTTTTATGTTTTTTCCCTTTTTGTAATTATATAAATATAGGTGTATATATAAAGAGAGATATATATAAGGAGAGAGAGAAGTAATATGAAATATGGATATATATATATATAGATACTCAAAACTTATTACATATAATATATATGATAATTTTTTTATTTTTTTATATATATTTTTTATATATTTTTTTTTGAAATTTTTCTAATTTTTATGTATTTTTAATTTCAAAAATGTCCCTAATATGGACTTATTAAATAAGCCGAAATTAGTTTGGGTTTCAAAAATATAAAATAATTCCCAAAATTAACCAAATTAATTTCGATACACTAATAATAATATATAGATAAATATAAAAGAGAAAAATATATTTTTGGGATTTTTTAAGGGTTTTTCTATTTTTTATTAGATTTTGGAGCATTATGATTTTTTATATTTTTCTTTTTATTATTTTTAGGGTTTTTCAATTTCTGGACTCAATATATATATATGTACCATATATATTTTTTTGTAATTTTTCGAAAATGTTTTATAAATTTTTTGTATTTTCTAATTTAAACAGTACAAAAGGGCTCCTTTTTAATTTTAAATAATTAGGTTAAATGCAAAAAATGCAGAATGGACATGTGTCGTGAAGGTACACTACATGAAGCATCTAACCTAATTTTTGTTGATTTTTTGGAGCTACATAGGTATTTTTAGTAATTATATAAAAGACATAAAAATTAAACAGCCTGATAGGGGCATTTTTGCAAATAAAATAAATACAGGGGCCTCTGTGCAAAAATACCAACGGAACAAATATTAATTTTAATTTTTGGAACTATTTTACAAATATCAAAAACGCCAGGGTATATACTGCAAAAATCACGTGCCTGACGTGGAACTGCACGTGAGGCGCGGAGGGACCAAATAGTAATTATAAAAACTACAGGGGTCCTACTGCAAAATTTACAATTTATTTACAATGTGATATTTAATTTATCATATTAAAAATTAAATACAATAAAAAGTGGGGGTATAGGTGAAAATTACCCCCAAAGGTGCTGGATCTGACGGTTGAGCTTCGTGACTTATCCATGTAGCGCCTCCACGTGAGCCGATGACGCTTCGCGGATCCACTGTGGGGATTAGATCTCTAGGCGAGATCTGACGGCTGATGCGTGCGTGATCCGACGGCTGATCTTCAATCTGGGCCTCCATCTTCATCCAACGGCGGGGGCGATGGCTGGACGAACATGGAAGAACGCTCGTCGGGGCGAGCTTCTTCCGGCGATATCTCGCACCTCCGCCCGTCATTGCCGCTCCTGAAGGTCCCATGGGCTTACTGGAAGGTTCCTCTAACTGCTGGAGGTCTTGGATCGGCCAGAGGTACGCTAGAGCACCGCCACGAGCTCGAAGAAGGAATGGGGCTCTAGGTACCTCCGCCGGCTTGTGATTCGTCTCTTGTCCCATTTTAGCGCGCCTAACCTGCACAGAAAGGTAGAGGGGCTCGAGGTCTCTCTCCTCGACCAAAAAAAAAGAAGCTGTTAGCATAAAACGACGGGGGGTGGCGATGCTCCGACGAAGTGGAGGAGGAGAGCATTGATTCGCAGATCTAGGGAAGATCTGGTTGAACAAAGATGGCCAAGGTATGGAGAACGTGAGAGGGAGAGAAATGGGGGTGAAAAGATGGTCGAGAACAGTCTAGGGCACGATGGAGAAGTCGCCGGAGCAGAACTCTGGCGAACTTTGATGTAGCTAACCTAGGCTACACTAACTATCTAAATGCTAAATAAAATGCAGAAATGAAATGCAGGAATAAAAATCTACCTAAGAAACGTAAATGCGCAGCTCTTATACCTGGAGAACTCCAGGGAGCAGGACGGACGCCGGAGCTCCGCCGTGGGCGCGTCTCCTTCCTCCACAAACCTCCACGACCTTCAGGGGACCTCCAGTTGTCACCTGGATGCGCTCTTGGCCGAAGGCTGGGGCTCTAGGGATAGGTAAATGGCCGAAAAGCCCAGAGGAAGAAGATGGGTTATTTAAGAACATGTGTATGCGCCCTTATTGATTAGCTAATCGGTGGCAGTATAAGCTATGTACAAACGAATAAAATGGACGGCGTGAATGTACAATGAACGGGGCATAAATCTCGTGAAGTGATGGTTGTCAATGGAGCAACAGATCGGGCGGGAAAAATGCAAGAATAAGGGGGATTGGACAGTTCTGACGGGAGTCAGAGGTGCAGGGGGAGTTGACCGGAGGTCAACATTCCCCGGCCTCTGATTGGTCCATATCAGCCCGAATTTGACTTATTTATTAAACATAATAAATGAATTAAATAAATTTTGTTTATAAAATTAAAAATGTTTATTAAATAATGTAGTATTTATTTATTATTTTTATTTATTATTTTGATGTATTTTATTATGGGTTTATTTTAATAATGTATTTATAAGTATATTTATATGTATTTATTTTTATTTTGTTTATTTTTATTTTATTATTTTATTTTCTTATTTTATAAAATTATGACTTATTTTTGTGAGTATAAATATATTTTTATTCAATTTTTATAAGTTTATTTACATTTTAATAAATAGGTATATGTAATATGTAGGTATACTTATAGGTTTTTTACCAATATTTTATATACACTTTATTTAATGTATTTTCTTGGTTTTTATTTTGGATTTGTATTTTTAATAAATTATATGTAATATTTACAATATTCTAAAAATATAGATGAATAAAGAATTGAAGAATTAAAACCCTTTTTATTTATATACATATAGATAGCATGGGTATTTTTGCCTATGTATTTAATAGACTTATTTTATTTTACAAACTCTTTTTGGTTTTCTTTTAATTTCAATATGTACATGTATTGTATACATTATTTACAAAATTCTAAAAATATAAAGTTGTAAAAATAATGAACAATGAATAAATTGAATATTTTAATCAGGCAGATTGTACAATGGGGGCCAAAAACCTAACTTTCATAAATGAACTCTAAAAATTGTGAAACCAATTTTATTAAATAGTTCTTGGAAAGCTATATACAATCAAAGGTGAGTTTGGTGGATTTTGAGTTTTTATTTGCAAGATATGGGTCTGTGAAGTTGAGATTCTGGCTTTTTATTCTGGGTATAAAATATACACTATATATTCTTTTTATACAAACTTAATTTTGTATTTTTATTCACATTCTTCTCTACAACCTTTATGTACAAAATTTCTTGATTTGATGAATAAATAATTAAATACAAATTAGGTGTCAAAAATGCATAAATGAATGAATAAATAAATGAGGTATTTATTGTATTATCGGCCCTTATCTCCCCCTACTTTATTCCTTGTCGACCAATTCCATTCTGGACTTGGTCTCGGGGTTCGGGTCATAAAGTATATTTGCAGTATTTTATTCCTTTTTCTTTTCTTCTCTTTATTCTATAATTTTGGCATTAAAAACCTTATTCTATGTACAATGAATGCAATAAATAGTGGATGCTATTATAGACAAATTAATGTTATTTACATGCATTTGCTGGGGTTTTTAAGGCCAAAATGATAGAATAAAGGTGATGAAAAGGAGATTCATCAATCATCGTATAGTTTTCTGCCATCTCCTCATAGATGGCACATACTTGGTTCTCGTCCTTGGCAAAATAGGATCCTCTACATGAGGCGTTCACTAACCCTGCAGCTCTGATGTTAGCCCACAAAAGAATATCTGAACAAGGTTGGGCTTGGATATCTCGTGACGTGAGATCAGTCGATGAGCTCTCTGAATCGATCCCAAACTTCTGAAACTGCTCGTTTGGGATCATGGTGAAATTGTTGATCATGGCCCGCGTTGCGTTGGTCCGAGTGAGTGGATAGTACTTGTTCAAGTACTCGGTCTAGAGCTGCTCCCCGATAGTGACGTACCTCCCCAAATGTTTCAGCTAGTAGCCTGCTCTGTCAACTAAAGAGAATGGGAAGGCAGTCATCCTTATAGTGTCCTCGTCCATGAATCTGTCATGGATAACGTTGCAGATCATCTCAAATTCCTACAGATGGAGGTGTGACTCCTTAGTGGCTAGCCCATGGAACTTGGGCAGTAACTGGATGGTTTGGGGCGAAGCTCGAAGTCGCCCAGGATCTTCGGAAGCCGAATCTAATGGCGGATGAGGGTTGCACCAGGTTTGTGCAACTACCTCATCATTCGTAGAGGTCTGGCTGGCTCCTGCTGGTCATCCGGGCGTCCGTCTCCTCCTCCAGTTGATGGTATCTCTCCACCGACTGGTCTCTGTGGCTATGCGCTACCGGCTCGCATCTGTGTTACCTCTCATCACACCTCGACCATAAATGCTCCCTGGTCCCTGATATGTCGTAGCATGGTCTCCAAGGAGGCTCATAGTGTGTTGTTGATGGTGGCATGGTCAAGTACATAAGTTGATCCCTGTGGCTGCTCATTAGTGCGCCCCTCACTACTGGACATCTTTTAGGTCTCTGCAAAGGCTAAAGACCCTAACTCAGGTATGATCAAGTGAACAAATAACTGTGTTGGCCTCTGCACTGGCACCTCAGGACTGGTAGAATGGTGGTCAAGGGGGAACAGGGTGGTAGAGAACTCAGGTTCAGAGAGCGGGTCTGAGCTCTCCGAATCTGCCCTAGATGAATGGAGAGGAATGCTCAAAAGCGGTGTTATCAAAAGCAGCCTAAGGGACCTCCTGCTCATCATCGTGGTCTGGGGATTTATGAAGATGGGATCTGTAATGCAAACAAGATAAGAAGTCAAACCCCAAGTTCACCTACTCAACACTCGAGCTGATGACCGTGAAAGATCGGTCGTTAACCTTCTCAATCTTTATTAAGATGACAAATCAATCTATCAGAGCGATTAAGCGAGTTGTTAGGAGACGAGTACTCTTAGGAGACTGGCCCAATCTCACAGCTAGTTTTTCCCAACCAGTATGGGTGCGGATCGTTTACCATCTACCCGATCTGCCTAATCTGCTAAGGAACTCCCGGACCGATTACCGACTACCCGGTGAAATCCTCACTGGAGAATAACTAACCACAAGACCAATAGTATGAAGAAAGATCGGATGTGGCTCTACCTAGTGTGCAAGTCACTCTCACTACAGATATATCAACCAATGAGGGGGTGACTCTCCCCAAAATAAAGATTTTTAGGTGAAGTGTGTTTTAGGGTCAAGTTTGCATTAACAGTCCAATTTTATCTTGTTATCTATTTTTTATGTATTTTTCTGAAATAAGAAAATGCCTAAAAAAATTTTTGATTTCCTTAGTTAAATTGAGTCCAATAAAACTGGGGGAGGAAGTCGAAAAATCCGATGTGCGATCAAACACAATGATGCATGCAGAGATAGAAATGCATGCCTGACTCCAACACTCTACATGCAGGGTGATCCGTGCATAAAAGTAAAGACATGAAATAAACTATCTATATGATGCATGAGGAAATCAACCTTAGATGAGCAACTTTTATTAGTCGCGAAGAACATGTAGCTAACTATCGGGAAGAGATACCAGAGTCCGGTCTTCGATGTTGATCGATGTCCACCAAAATGGGTCCTTCCAGCGATGTATACGACCTCTCTCGGTATGTGGTCCCTAATCCCAATATGTTAACTTTTCAGATTTATTTTAGCTAAGTCCAATTACAATCTATAGGAACAGATAATCAATTAGGTGTGGGGACCTTATCTAATTACGTCACAATCAATAGAAATTCCTAAGTTCAGGAGCTAAAACCTCGAGAACAAAAAGAAACAAAATGCGATAACAACAAAACTATGAAAAACCAAAGTGAGGTCCCCTGAGTACACCTGTACTCGGCGAAACATATCCCGAAGTCTAAGTGTCCAAAGAGAGTGTCTCATAGTCTATAATTATTACAATAATCAAATGTTACGAAAATAAACTATTTATATGCTATAATTGCTCAATCTATCTCGTTGCCCCTCCTCAAATGCGAGCTCCTCCAACATAAAGTTGAAATGTCCCTCAGGCGGTTCCTCGCAGAAAAAGCGAAACAAAGAGATGTCAGAGACAGTTATAACAAATAGATAAGAAAATAAGGCAAAATAGAAAACTAACTACTAAGTCGTGCTCCCCCGCAACGACGCCACTCTGATGAGCGGCCAACCAACAGAGTAAAACAAAGGTCGTTGCGACCCCAATCAATAGGTCGGCCCAATCGAGAAACATAAAACCACTAAATAGATCAAGCAATCAAGGCATGTAAGCGGTTCTTTTTTTATTTACCTATTATAGCCACTAGGGTCGAACACAAGGAGCACGATTAAAGAACTAATAGTAAAATTCCAAAAATAAAATAAAATATTTTTAGTGGTTTTAGGTTTTGCATTTTTTTAATTTTTAATAAAGGATAATAAGCACAAAAATAAAAGAAAACACACACAACGATCTTTTTGTATTTTACTAAATAACTAAAAAATAGTCATAAAATTAGAGTAAAGATATTTTTGGGTTTTCTGGTTTTAAAGTGTTTTTGGCAATTTTTCTTGGTTTTTCAAATGTTTTTGTGATTTTATAAAAATCAAATAAGCCTCAAAACTCAAAATAATGCACATCCAGGACCAAATTACAAATTAAAAATATCTAAATATTGCCTTAATTCATGTTTAGCAATTTTATAAAATAGAGATGAAAAGCTAAAACATAAACTGAATTTGCAATTTTTGGATTTTTTTTCTTTGATTTTATATGATTTTTATAAGTTTTTAATTGTTTTGTAATTTTTAGGGTTTTTATAGTGAATTTTCAAACAAATTAATATAAAAATTAAAACTCAATAAGAGGCACAGACGATAATTTTTATGGAATTTTTAAATTATTTTTAGAATTTTTAGGATTTTTTTGAGGGAAACAGGGATTTTTTAAGGATTTTTTAATTTAGAAATAATAAAAGCAATAAATTTATCCAACAAAATCACAATAAAAATTAGATACTAGTAGGAGCTAATGGTCATTTTTAGGTAATTTTAAAAATTAATTTAATATTTAAGTCCAATATAAGGCAAGCAATTTATTACAGTTCACAAGGACCTATTCGTAATTATTTTAATTTCTAGCCCAAACAGATAACAATATAAAACTCGGGGCTAAATATGCAAATAATCCAGCCAAAACGTGCACTACACATGATCCAAGTTCACAGGGGCATAATTGCAAATTTGAAAACATTCAAATCATAATAACATAAAGGTTCAAGATACAAATTGCAAATAACCTCAAAGAACACGTGGGGACACATGTGACAGATTCTGAAGGACTAAAATGCCAAAACTACAAACTATGAGGTCTAAACTGTAAATGTACTTAACTACACATTTTATTTAATGGACTAAATATAAAAACAAAGACATGTAGGGAAGAAAAAGAAATATACCCAAGCAGGGGTACGTGGTACACACGGAGCGGCTTTTGATATACGGTCTGATGACCATTAATGGCGCATATCTGACGGTCTGAAAAGGTGGTGAAGACGTGTGTCTCAGATTTGTACTTGGTTTGATCGAACAGTTATCAAGCAGGCATGGATGGACGGTTGTGATCAGGACTGGACGTGAAGGAGGATTGGACGGCTCCAGAGGGTGCTGGAAGAACGGAAACCCGACGAACTTTGATCTTGCGATGCACGGGTCCGATTGGCTCGGCGTAAGCCCCGACACCTTCGTGTGGCTCCTCCGCGTCTGATGGAAAGCTTGGATTCGAGGGAAGATAGTTGGATCGTCATGATGGTTCTTCCTCCCCTGGAGCTGCTCTATCTGAGCAGCTCGGACTCCAGATGGTACTCCAGGCATGCGTGAAGACCTGCAATGGGTAGAGGGGGCTCGGGGCTATGCTCTGGTCCTGGTTATTGCTGCTGGAAATAAGAGAAGCGATGGGGGTGGTAATTTTGGGTCTTCGGCGAAAGCGAGGGATGGAGACCTAACTTAATCTCTACCAGATGGTCAAGATTTAGGGTTTTAGACTACGTAAGAAGACGCGAGGCGAGTAGGGGGTTCGATCAGAACGGATATGGATGGGATACTCTGACTAGCGGGTCGGAGCTCAAGATTGTATGGTGGTGATAAAATGGTACTATGAATCAAACAGGGATGTGTGGAGGATAAAATGGGTACCTGAAGGTTCAGATGCATTCCTAGACTTTAGGCAAAGGTAGGCATCAAGGTCTAGGCCTCAACAGAGCTGCGGCTGGATGGGAGGCTGCTCGTGGTGGTTCTCGGGCCATGAAGTGAGCTTCGAGCCTCAAGGCACCTCCGACGAATCCTAAGCGACTCCTCCAACGGCTGTCACTACGAGGAAGGTGGCTCTGGGTCTGTGGTGACACGAGGGATCAGCTACAGCACTGGAGGCGAGGGAGGAGATGATTCATAGGCTGCATGAAGTTCCCAAAAGCTCGGAGCGATATGTGAAACCCTACGCAGATTCGGTTGTGCCTAGAGATTCATGAGGATCATGGATCAAAAGCCTTCAATCAGGCGTAGGAATCAAGGAAGTAGGTGGTCGGGTTCGCGCTTGAAAATTTGGAGAAAAAGCTCTAGCAAAAGGTACTCGACCCGACCCGATCTGGAAGGGGACGTTGACCGGGGTCAACATTCCCAGCTAGACCAATTAGAATCAAGGATATACATAAATAAAAGAATAATATATATATATAATAGTATATGGTTGTAAAGTAAAAATGTATAAAATAAAAAATTATTATTATTCACACTATTTTTCTATGAATTTTAATTATTTTTATAAAAAATAAAATTATGTTATATATAGTATATAGTATTATATACACCTATAATATTCTTATGTTATATACATATTTTTTTATTTTATTATTTTTATATAAATAATTTTATTATATATTTTATTTATTTACAACATGATTTTAGGAGTTTAAAATAAGTTTTATTTTATTTTTACAAATTATTTAAAGGTATAAAATAAATAGTGAGTCTAGTATGTATAAGTGTATTTTGTACAAAGATTGGATGATTTTTGTTTATATTTTTATTTTATTTTTCTGATTTTTATTGTATTTTATATTATTCTAAAGCTATATTCAAGGGTATAAAGAAATAAATTTATTTTATTTTATTATAAAAAATAAACACATATTATATACAAGTATAGGTGATATGTACAGTGCACAGTGAACCCTATCTCTCTCTACTTATTTTCTTTTGCAATCAGGTCAAGACTTGACCTTGTCTTGGGGTTTTGGTCACTCTGTATTTATTCTAAATACATCATTCTTTTTTCTTTTTCCATTATTCTTTTATTTTTGCAAAATACATGTTAATTATGCATTATTAACAAACGCATGCATAAAGCTAAGTTATTGAATTTACAGGTGCTTACATGTGTTTTTGCAAAAAAGAAGAGCTAAAATAAAAGAATAAAGAGTGAGAATCATGGATTCATCACCCCCCTATACTTTACCTTTCCTAGTCCCTTAGCAAACGCTTATTTGAAAAAGAAGTGAAAAGAAAAGAAAAGAAAAGAAAAAGAATCAAGGTTGATTATTAAATTTATCTTCATTAAATTGGAGTATGGAGCTAAGTCAGACCTTTGGATTATTAGTTTGGCAGAACCTTATTGGTAAATAGGTTTAAGACTCAACAACCTCTGAGTTCTGCAATTCTATAGTCAAGACTCCTCAATAAACCAGGTCAGAACAAGTCTACATGCGCAAACTCTAATGACTATGTATCTTTCCTTGTACTGTGTAAGTGATATGTAGCTCCCCACCTCAGAAATGACAAAGAAACAGCCTCCCTCAACAAGGTAACTCTAATTCCCTAGTCTAGCAGCTCTTTCCTCGAGGATCTAGGTATTCCCTTCTATGTTCATGTACAACCAGCTCAAGAAGAGGGGAAAGAAGAGAATGGACTGTGACTAGTGTAGCCACTTAACCCTCGGAGCAAAGCCAATGTAGCTAAGTCTCCATCTGCAAGCTTCCATGAGATTAGAAGGTGGGATACATAAGCTTTGCTTATTCATTATATACAGGCATGTCCACTTTTTTGGAGTTTTTCTTGATTTTGCACTTTTTTTATATGCATCTATATACAACATATTTACGTGGCGCAGCATGTACATAAGGAGTTTTTCCTCTTGAACCAGTAGACTATCCCTCTTTTGAAGCTTTATTGCAACCCACAACTCCTGTCATTAGACCTCAATGCGACTAGACCAGCTTAAGATGCACATCCCTCCCTATAGGAAGATGAGAGGTTCCGCGTAAAAGTACTACCCTCGTATGCTACCCCAAGCCAAAGAATTATGCCTCCTCACCACCTCATCAGTGTTGAGCTACATATAAGGTGTGTGTCCAAGTAAATCCATTGTCTTTGAGAGTCATGTACACTTAAATAAATAGAGGTATTGCATATATATATGTATAAGAAATGTATATTCATCTATGTATTTTTATCTATTATTTTATTTTTGTTTTTTCTTTATGATTTTATTCTATTCCAAATATGTACATATATTATAAATGATATTTATAAAATCATAAAATCATAAAATTATAAAAATTATGAAGAATTAATAAAATGAATATACTATTCAAGTATACTATACAATAGGGGTCCAAAACCTAACTTTTGCATCTTAACTTCAAATTAAATGGAATACCTTCATTAAATAACTTATTAAAAAATTATATACAATTAAAGGTGATTTTGGTACATTTTGAGTTCATATGGAGAAGATATGGGTCTGTAAAGTTTGGGCTTTGGCTTTTTATTCTGAGTATAAAAAGTACACTGTATATTATTTTTGTATGAAATCTTGTATTTTTCTATATATTATTATCTAAAACTTTCATGTAAAAAGTTTCTTATTTGATGTATACTAATAAAGAATAAAATAGGTCCTAAAAATAGATTATTGATGAATAAAATAATAAGAATTTATTGAAATTTTGGCCAATTATCTCCTCCTACTTTATTCCTTGTCGATCCAGTCATTAAGATGCCTAGGTCTCGAGGTTTAGGATCATAAAATACCTTTGGCATTTTATTCTTTTTCTTTTCTTTTCTTTGTTATATAATTTTGACATTAAAAATCATATTTTATATACAATAAATGGAACAAATAATGAATGTTAATTTGTACAAAATATTGCCATTTACACACATTTACCTAGAGTTTTTAAGGATAAAATGATAGAATAAATGTGAGGAAATGGAGATTCATCACCCCCTATATTTGCCTTTTCTAGTCCCTATCAAACACTTAAGCAATAAGTGTAGAAAATAATATAAAGAAAAGAAAACAAAGTGGATTGATTTTAACTTTCAAACCTGTCTTCGTAAAATAAAAGTTTGGAGCTTTAGTGGGACGTTTGGATTTTAGGTGCGGTCGGAACCTTATTAGGAAACGGATGTAAAACACAACAACCGTCGATAATCACAAAATTCTACTCTAGTCTCCTCAATAGCCAGGTTAAAATGAGTCAACTCATACACAAACTCTTATGACTATGAATCTATCTTGGATAATGTGTGTGATATGTAATTCTCCTCGGCTGAAGCGGTTAAAGTCAGTCTTTTCCAACATTGTGACCCTAATTCCCCAATCCAGCAACTCAAGGATGTCTTTCCTCGAGAAGAGGGGTATTCCCTTCTAAGTTAAAGTACAACCATCTCAAGAAGAGGAGGTAGAGATAAGAATGTGTGGTAACCAGTGTAGCTACCTATCTAAGATGCTTGACCAGTGTATCCAAGACATCCGACTGCAGGTTCACAAATCTGTCTTTAAAGCTCAAGCTTGCTTATTGACTATACAAATATATACACTCCAGTAGCCATTTTATTTCAATCAGGCTTGTCCACTATTTTGGAGTTTTTGATTTTGCATTTTTAGTACTATATACAACAACATTTACATAAGGACTTTTTTCCTCTTAAACCAATAGATTATCCCTCTTTTGAAGCTTTATTGCAACCCACAACTTCTGTCTTTAGACCTCGTCACCATTTGATCGGGTTGGGGTACAATGGTGGCAAAAGTGTGACTACCGATGTTTCCATTGGTTTGTGTCTCATGCTGGCAAATCCAACCCTCTACCACTTCAACTGATGTGAGCAAAGTGCAAGGTCAGGTGTACAAGCAAGGTTATTATCAACAAGAGTCGTGTATGTGCTCTAAAATATCCTACTTTGATACTCAAGATGACATTAAACTAAGTCTCATGATCTCAAAGAGTTAAGTCTAGCAGACCTGAAGTATCTCAATTCCAGTTTTTATAAGGTTCCTATAATTAAGTAGATTTAAGTTCCAACCAAGCTCCAATCTTCGAATTTTATTTAGACATGTTCAATTATCAAATTCAATCCGAAAAATGCAAATGTTGCCCAATGCAGAAAATATCTTTTTGAAGCAATTTTCAAATTTAAAACTTTTTATGGATTTTTTAAAAAAGTTTTTGCAAATTTTCATGCAAGTTTTTAAAAAGGTTTTTGCATTTTGGGATCTGTCATTTTGCAAATATTTAGGGACTTTTCAAAACAAAAAAATTGGCAAAGAAATAGGAACAAATATTTACACAGGGACGCATCTCATTATTAACAAGAGTTGGGTTTTAAAGAATTTACAGGTTTGTATAGGTTTGTAAGGGATTTTTATTATGTACCCAATTCTCAAAATAATTTGAAAAGGTTTCTACAAACATTTTGAAAACTTTATTTTGCAAACTAATTTGATAAATAAAATTTACAAATATTTTATTAAATTTAAAAATCATTTTGCAAAGATTTTTTAAATAATATAGATAGATTTTCAAACTATTTTTGCAATCATTTTTTAAAATCATTTGCAAATAGATTTTCAAAAGTTTTATTTCAACAAAAGAAAAGAAATTTTACAAACAAAAGTACGTTTACAAATGTTGAAATATTTAACAAAATATTTTCCAAATAGTTTTCAAAAGATTTTTCAAAAAGATTTTCAAACTATTTTCCAAACATTTTGCAAAAAAAATATTTTTAACCTGATTTATTAATCGGTATATACAAAGAATTGGGTATGCGTGTGTATTAATTTTTATTAAATAGCCATATTATTAGAAATACAAAAGTACGAGTTATGGCTAAAGTACATATGAAGTATATACGATCCCCTATACTTAGCTTGGGCTATGTCCACATAGATCAGGGAGAAAAAGTGAAGACATAACTCATAATGACTATTGAAGAGTCTATACTACAACGACTGAATAAAGACTGAAGGAATGAATATATGAATGAATGAGAAGTCGACCGTCCCCCCATACTTAGGATGAAATGATCTTAAGCATAACATGTTGTTTCTGCATGCAGGGAGGGTTGAGGGTGGGAATAGACAAAACATGACTCATATTGTCTCCCCCTATACTTAGGGTAAGATATCCCTAAGTATAGGCAAGGAAGGGAGACGGTGGAGGGGATAAATAAAAGAATAAAATAAATTAAAATAAAATATGTGAGGAGAATATAGGCATCACTCCCCCTATACTTAGGACAAAGTACGTCCTAAGTATAACAGTAAAGAAGGGTGTGACACCTTTTGGAGGAAAAAGAAAAATGAAAATGAAAAGAAAAAAAGAGGAAATATCTCCCAACTCATCCACCTCCCCTATAGTTAGGACAAAGTACGTCCTAAGCATGGAAAAACACGCGGAATGAGATGGATGAGCAAAAATGGTAGATAGAAAGAAATAAAATGAAAGAGTATATACAAAGAGATGGATATACAGAGATCAAGGTTGAAAGTAAACCTTCTTGTGTGATCGTTGTGGAATGGATCTAATAAGGTGAAGGTCGATATCGGGGTCAGAAGCAGAAACAAATTGATCAGGATCAACCTGGTAAAGATCCTCAGTGATATCAAAGCAAAATGGCATGAACTGGTCAGTGGAAGTAACATACTCATGCTCGTCCTGGGAAGTCTCCACTAGGTCACAATCAAAAGGCCTGAATTCCTTGATGAAAGAAGTAAGGTCAAACTCATCCTCTGCAGTATCTACTAAGTCCACCCTATGCTCTAAAGTGTCTATAGTGTAAATACCGTAGATGTCATCAATGCATCACCACTCACCAGAAGGGGGAACTCTAAGGTCTATGATTTCCGAGTCTTCCTCACCAAAGAGGAATCCTCGGGTCTTAGAATCATCCATCAAAAAACAAACCTCTCTTATATCAACATCAAGGTCATAGTCCTCAGGGTCGACTAACACAGATACACCCTCGTGGATACGGGTCTCTAGACAACATTGGGTGTAGTGATCAACACAATGCTCCTGACATTAAAACAGAAGTGAATCTCTCCAGATGAATAATCAATAACGTCTCTCGCCGAGGTGAGGAAAGGCCATTCCAGGATGATTGGAGGATGCTCCATAGGGGTGCAGGTCTCTATGAAGCAATGAAGTTCATGCCCTAAATCGGAATAACAACATTTTCTAGAATACCCTTCGGCCTCTTTATTGATCCATCAGCAAAATGGCAAATCATCCTGATCTTCTTGAAAAGACCTAGATGAAGAGATTGTACCAATGAAAAGGTTATTATATTAATCAAAGCACCACCATCAAGGAGAGTGTGATCACTTGAATGGTCAGACATGTGAAACTCACAAGAGGTGTGATAGTATTCCCTTTCCTAATGTGTGGACAGTGAGTGATGGGGTTGGAAGGGGGGCCATGGTTAAAACATGTCACTTAGATCTGCTCCTTCGCTTTCTCTTCTTTGGTTTTAGAGCAGATAATTGGGTCATGGCCTAGCGAAGTGAGGCCTCAATAATCTCATGAATAGCTACCACCACTTCTGGTTCAGTCAATATTTTTTATGATTTTGGATCTCATCCATACAAGGGAGGAGATCAGAGTCATCATCGACACAAGGATGACTAAGAGCAGACTGTACAGTGTCATCCTTGGGATAAAAGGTGGAAACTATGGTGAATGTGTGTGTGAGTATAGGATCTAGCATAGATGCCCTCTCCTCACAAGTTGACTCAACTGTGTCTCTCGAAATCTTTTTGGATTTTTTAATTTTTCTCATTTTTTTTTGTATTTTTGGTGATTGCAAGCTCTCATGGGTGTCCTCAAATGAATCCATAAATCTAGAAGGTGAAGCATCAATGCAACTCTAATTTAGTCCAGTTAGGTCATCTATACCTGAATTCGTGTGCTCCACTATCCGGGTCATGTTCTCAAGGGCAGTCTCATTAGAGGTGACTCTAAAATCTTAGTATCAGGTGAATGATATGGTGGAAAATGGGAGGGTGGTGGTGATGGATCAAAATCAGGAGCAACGTTCTCCTAGAAAAGTGTATTATCAAAAAGTGAGGGGTGAGATGGTGGGTAAAAATATGATGCATGAAATAGTGGATTAGGCAGATATGTACAAAAAGAAGAACCATGAGCAAAGTCCTCCTGGAAAAGTAGAGATGGAATGGAGGGTACGAGGGATCTCCAAAGTCTGGATAAAAATCGCTCTAGTAGGCCATCTCCGAAATAAAGGGAAGGGATTAGGAGAATACAAAGGTCAAATCAAGATATGTGAGAAAAAGACACAAATGTGCATAGAAGATCGAGTATGCACAAACACAAACAATTATATATAAAACAAACCCCTCAATTCACCAACTCAACTCAGCGAAGATTGTGAGAGTTCGGTATTTTTATCTTTTCAAGTTTTAGAGTTAGGTGATAAATACAAAGTTGTAAAAGCACATAGGTAGGCCTAAGATTGGGTCACTAATCTTAGGGTCAAGTAATGTTACACTTCCCAAGACAAGAATTTTTCCTTTTGATTTTAGGGTCAAGTAATGTTTGCAGTCCCACTTTTATTGGTTATCACTTTTTTGTATTTTTAATAAAAATGCACAAACCTAACGAGGACTCAATTCCTTTTAGATCCTATGTAGTCAAAATCAAAAGGAGAGAGTCGGAAAAGCAATGCGAGGCACAATCGATGATGAAATCTAAGTAAAAATGCTTACCTTGCCTCCAGCTCTCTTCATGGAAGGATGCCAGGCAGAATTGAAACCTAGACTATATGCAATGCAAAGCCGATGAAATTGCTCTAGACAGAGTATGATATTATCGTGATGAACCAGATGCCGATTATCTAGATGAGACCTAGGGTCCGGTCTCAGAAGCTCATCTGTGTTCGCCACAGCGAATCCTACAAGTGTTGTATAGAGCTCTCTCAACGCGTGGTCTCAAGTATAAAATAGTCAACAACTATATTTGACTAAGTTCGGGCATGAATCTATAGGTACATGCAATTATAATTAGGGATTTGGACCTTAATCTATCAAACAAGCAAATCCTAGGACTAGGGCTCAATCACACAAAACAAATAAAAATAAAATCATGAAACAAACAAAAAGAAAATGAAGAAAATATGATATAAATCGACGAGGCCCCAAGTGAACAATCACTCTTGTAGTGGACCTCGTGAGGTAGCAATGTCCTGGGGAGTCCAAATTATTATAAATATAATGTCTTTCTCTCACTTAAAATTACAAAATAAAAAATACAAGACAACTACACTTTCTCCGAAAATCTTACAAGTCCTCTTCTACTACTAAGTCAGAAGGTTGAGCATGCTTCACGTGGGTGCGTAGGTGCTCGTAGAAGTATCTCCCTCGATCCGTGGTCCCTCACAACAAAGTCAAACAAAGAGAGTGATTAGACAACTCACAAATAATATCAAATACAAATGAAAATAAATAAATGAAAAATATAAAAAAAGAAGATACAAATGATAAGGATATCTATACGATGTTGCTCCCCCGCAACGACGACATTTGATGAATAGAGATTTGCGATGATCTAAAAACTATCCTCACTGAAAAGCGAAGACAAAAGTGTCACTGAGGCGACCACTCACAAAACCCCGGTTCAATCAAAAATTAACCCACAAATAAATATAGCAATCCAAATAAAAATGTGTGGAATTAAAATTTACTATAATTCTACAAATCTGTGTATAGGTGTAAGTATGTGTAGAGTGTCAAACATAGGGAGAAAACGATAGATTGGGAAAATGAATTCCAACATTTGTGTTCTTTTTTTTGTTAAAGTGTTTTTGTGTGGGTTTTAATTTTAAACTTTTTATGGATTTTAATTTTTATATTTTTTATTTTTTTTTAAATTTATAATTTTTAGTTATTTTTTATTTTTTATGATTTTTATATTCTTTTTCTTTTTAATATATAATATAGGAATTTGTAAAACTATATATAAGATAAGGTAATATATTAATAAATACTAATAAAAATAATAAAATATTAGATAATAAAATATTTTTGGATTTTATATAATTTTTTATTATTTTTGTGATTTATTTTCTAATTTTTAGGTATTTTAAAGTCAAAAATATCTCAAAACAAGAACTAAACAAAGAGGCCAAATTATTTTGGAAATTAAAAATAGCAAAAAGTATCCAAAATTTTCAAAATGATTTTTTATGTAAGATGATAATATAAAGAAAATCCAGGAACAAAAATGTATATTCTTAAAAGTTTTGAGATTTTTTATAAAGGGTTTTGGAGCTTTTTAATTTTTAGTCTTTTTCTTTTTTCCATTTTTAGGGATTTTGGTCTAGAGATACAAAATACTAAAATATATAAAATATAATTTTTTGGAATTTTTGGAAAAAGGGTATATAAATGTTTGGTAATTTTTTTTCAAACAGAGATAAAAAGTAATCTTTTTAATTTTTAGAAAATAGTTAAAATGCCTGAAATGCAAAAATAAAAATATAACATGAATATATACACTAGAAGGCGCTTGACCCTATTTTTTATAATTTTTGGACCACATGTGATATTTTTAGTAAATAGAAAACATCATATGTACTAGAGAGGGTATAATTGCAATTAAACTTAAAGACATGGACTTCAGTAAAATTTACCCAAAAGTATTTAACTAATAGTTAGTGTTCTAGGACTAAACGCAAATACAAAAAAGTGCAAGGACCTTACTACTAAATCACCACCTCACGTGGGGTTGTACATGAGGTGACGTGGACTGAACACAAAAGTAAATAGTAGAAAACTTAGGGGTTCCAATGTAAAATACATGAAAGTTTAAACTAATTAATTAAATTACAGGACTAAAACAAAAATACAAAAAGGTGGGGGCTAGGTTTGTAAATTTCCCCAAACTAAGCGCTCGGGCGAACAACAAAGATCTTCTGACTTACCACGCGTCCACCTGTTAGCACACGATGACGCTTCGGAGTGAAGGGCTGGGAATATATCCCAATTGGCGATTGAACAATGGCGAAGCGTCTCATCCAACGGTGGTTACACGCTTGGGTGAATGAGGCTGATTAGACGGCTGGAAGATGGCTTGGAAGAACAGGGAAGAACCTTGATTCTTCCGAGCATCGATCGGGTAGAGCTCGATCCTCCAGCCCACCTCCTTGCTGCAGAGCAGCTCAAAAGGTTCTTGGCAGTATCCTCTATATGTTGGAGGGCTCAAAAAGCTTTGGGGATCACCGAAGTGCTCCCAAGATGTCGGAGGAGCGAGGAAGCTCCAGATACATCCGACGTCTTCAAAATCACCTTCAGATGGGCTTTGGGATTCCGATACCTGCATAGAAAAAAGCTGGGTCGAGGGCAAAGTGCCTCGAACCGTCAAGCGGTGGAATGGAGGCAAGATGCGACGAGGTAGTGGCTGCTCCAGCGAATGGCGGAGGTGGAGCGTCATGATCCTGATCCAGGAAGTATCAGGATGAATAGAGGTGGGTGAGGCGAAGGTGAACGTCAGGCAAAGGAATGAGGGTGTTTGGCGAGTTGGAGCACAAGCAGAGGCATGGTGGAGGATTCGTCGGAGTCAAGATCCGGCGAACTATGAAGAGATGATTTTAGGTTTAAAAAGATTAAACCTAAAACTAATTGCAAATAATAAAAACATAAACCAAAATCTATCTAAAAACAAATCCAACCAAGAGCTAGGCAATCTCCCTATCACGGAGTTCGAGCCATAGAGGGCAAAAGGAGGAGAATAAACGAAGCCAAATGTATTCAAGTTCAAAAAGGAAGGAGGAGGGCATTTTAGTACAGGTGGCAAACTGGACAACTTCACCTAGGGTTTATGGGTAGATCAAGGATGCTTAGCCCTAGGAGAGAGGTCAGCATGATTCCTGGATGAACAGGGAAGACAAGTCATGAAGGATGTACATCTCCTCAATCGGTGTATCATGAGGGAAAAAATCGAGAAGCAAGGGGTCAAGGGCTGAACTCTCAGACCTATGACTGAGTTAGGTAGTTGACTCAAGTCAACGGTTGACGGGCCCTGATTGGGCCATGTCGGCCGCAAAAAGACAAACTAGCTTAAAAAATCAAAGATAATTCAAAATAAATTAGTAAATAATTTTATTGATTTTTGGTCAAAATATAAAAAATATTTATTATTTTATGTAGTAATTTAATAGGAATTTTTATTTATTTTTATGAGTTGTTTTATTACAAATTTCTTTTAGGGTTTCATTTATAGGTATATTTACATATATTATGTGTATTTTATTTTTATTTTATATTTTAGATTTTATTATTTTTATTCTTGATTTTTATATTTAGAAACATTTTATATACATAAATATATTTTTATTATATTTTTCTGATTTAATATGTACACTTAAATAATAGAGGTATTAAATATATAGGTATAAGTATTGTATATTCATCTATGAATTTTTATATGTTATTTTGTTTTTGTGTTTTCCTTATGGTTTTATTCTATTCTAAATGTGTACATATAATATAAATAATATTTACAAAATCATATAATTATAAAATCATAAAAATTATCAAGAATAAATAAAATGAATATTTTATTCAAGTATACTTTACAATAATGTCCAAAATCTAACTTTTGTATCTTAACTCAAAATTAAATGAAACCATCTTCTTTAAATACCTTATTAATGGTTTACAATTAGGTGATTTTGGTACATTTTGAGTTCATATGGAGAAGATATGGTTCTGGGAAGTTTGGCTTTTGGCTTTTTATTATGATTATAAAAAGTACATTGTATATATTTTTGTATGAAATCAATTTTGTATTTTTCTATATATTATTATCTACAATTTTCATGTACACAATTTCTTTATTTGATGTATAAATGATAAGAATAAAATTGGTCCCAAAAATAGATTATTGATGAATAAAAGAATAGTCATTTATTGGATTGTTGGCCCTTATCTCCCCCTACTTTATTCCTTACCGACCAAGTCATTAAGATGCCAAGGTCTCGAGGTTTAGGGTCATAAAATTTCCTTTGGAATTTTATTCTTTTTATTTTCTTTTCTTTATTCTATAATTTTACCTTTAAAAATTATATTTTATATTCAATAAATAGAATAAATAATGAATGTTAATTTGTACAAAATAATGTCATTTACATGCATTTAATTAGGGTTTTTAAGGCCAAAATTTTAGAATAAAGGTGATGAAATAGATATTCATCCCTTAAGCTTGCACACCTTGCATTTCTCATCCATGAAGCCATGGAGCTACTTGATATGAATATCCTTGTGGAGTATTTGAGAAATGCAATCTTGACTTCCAACTTACATATGTCATAGTCAAGTTGTGTAACTAAAGTTAGCAATATTCTAATGAGTTTAAGCATGGCCACCAGAAAGCAAGTCTCATCGCAAGAGATGTCTTCTCTCTGTGGGTATCTTGTTGATACGAGTCGTGCTCTAAAGGTTTCTACCTTCTCATCAGATTCCATCTTTCTCTTGAAGATCCATTTACACCTAACAGGTTTTACCCTTATAGGTGGATCCTCCATACACAACACTTGTGTATGAAGTCTACTTTAGATTTTTTTTCTAACATCCATCTTTCCATGTCATGATTATCAGAAGCTACATCATATGAAGTCAGATCATTGCCAGAATTATCTGAACATGGAATCCATACCCTTTAGGTGGTCTTACCACCCTCAAATAAATATGAAGAATCATGAATGTTTCATCTTTAATTCTCCTTTTAGTTTCCAATTTCAAGAGCCTCATTATCTTTTCAAGATTAAATGAGTTCCTTCACTTCATTTTTATTTTGATTCTCAAGAAAGTCATCCTCTAAGAATAATATCCTTAGAGATGAAATCTTTTAAGAATCTCAAGGTTATAAAGTAGGTATCCAATACCATCCGTTATATTTCTAATGAAGTATCACTCTCTGGTGCTAGATTCCAGTTTAATTGCATTCATGGCATGGTTATAGACCAAGAAACCCTAAATTCTCAAGTATCCAACACTAGTCTAGGTTTCAAACCATAGTTTATGAGGGTGTTCGGATTTAGATTTTCATGGAATCTTATTAAGGATATATATTGTAGTCTCTACTGCATATATACTTGGAAACTAAGAGGTAATTATGCTAAGATGCATCATTGATCAAATCATGTCACACATGATCCAATTGCATCTCCCTACAACTCTTATTGAGTTTAGGTGTATCAGGAGGATTGAGAAAGGAATGGTATTCCTTTATCCATAAGGTATTTCTTGAATCCATCTAATAGGTACTTGCTACCTTGGTTAGATCAAATTCATTTCATCTTCCTTTAAACTTTAGATCTAAACCAAAATTATGAAATCTTTGAACATTTTAGACATTTCTACGATGGAGGGAAGAAATATCATATCAAAAAAATCATCAATTGATATCACATATCATTAATGTTTATCATGATACAGATGATCCACGTACATCAATATGTATGAGAACTTGAATAGCTTGGCATCTGATACCATTCCCGGAAAAGGGTTCATTGGATATTTTACTCTAAATATAATATTCATAAGTATGTAAGATTTGAAATTTTACAAAGTCTAAATTTTTGTCTCCTACTAGTCTATTGATCTCATAAACATACATATGTCCAAGGCTTGATGCCAGATCATTTGTCAAATGATCTTCATCCTCCTATTGATCTTTTAAAGTTTAATTTCAATATTTAGAAATGTTAACGAACTATTCATTAATTTTCTAATTTAGAAGGGTCCTCTAGATGTTAGATTACTATCTGAAATATAACCATCATAACTTTTATGATAGATCTATTCCAGAAATACATGTTTATTTCCAACATTTAGTAGTAATAAATGAATTTATCCTAATAACTAGGTCATATAGACATTCTCTAAGACTAAGGGCTCTCCCACTAAAATATGCATCCCATCTATCCAATGGATTGCAAGAATTGCATCAACATCCATGTGGATTACTTTTAAATTTTAAGATAAAATTTTCTAGTATTTTAAAACATATACAACCAATTGCAAGTGTTATTAGAAGAGTGAGATAAAATTATTAGACTTTAATCTTATCTAATAAGTAAGTCGATTTCAATTGATATGTAGATATATAATATTCTGATGCACTATCTGAGTCCTTCTCTAAGGATGTTAGATAGTCTAGATAGTCATACTATCAGTACATCGGCTTGTTGAAGTATTGGCAGTCATCCAACTCTTTGGACGACATATGTATGGAAATCACAGAAGTACAGTCACCTCTTTGACTTTTTTTCTTACTTGGGTCCGACCTGTGCTTCCACTACGCTCATTCAATCCATAAACAGTATTTGTTTAAGATAAAGAATCTCTTAAATTGATAATGTCCTCAAGGGACTTAAATATAAGAGTATTTCAACATGTATACATGCTTCATTCAATTCATACAATATGAATATTGTGAAGCTTCATTAATGACCAGAGTATAGATAGTAGAATGATGACACTCATCATATCTACATCCATCTTAACTCTTAAAGACTTTGGTTCAGGTATGCACTCAAACAATTGGAATACATCATCTCTTATCAAGCCACCATTCTGCATAACGCAGAGAACCATGTCATTCATGACTAAACGTTGAGAGCACATATGTTTGACAAAACATCTTCTTAGATTTTATAATTATTTTTGATAATTACGATCATCATCGACGTGATACTTAAAAAACACATTCGATGAGAAACCAAGACTATAGAGACATATAAACCCTAGGTTGTTATCCTATTGTCTATTTAATTATCATTTTTCATTATTATGAGGAAACTTTTACATTGCAACCACATACATTATGTGTCCAACTGCAAGTATAATATCTTGATCATGGATCCAAATCATGATATTTTAATGGTTATTATTGAGTATAACTTGGAGTGGTTTTAATGTTGGCTATCTGAAATAAGAAATATATTCATAAATACATATTTTACTTTGATTCAGGATTTATATCAAAGTTGTCTTGCCTTGTCAACTCTGAAAGTTCATTACATTATTCACTTTCAAAGCGAGAGACAAACTTACCATTATATCTCAAGCAAGATCTGAGATCTCCTTTCATACCTTTGTTGCATCCAAATAATATCAGAAACTGCAATTTGGGTAAAAAGAAGCGGGAACTCATTCCACCTTGCAAGTCCAACTTGAATTTCTCAATTCAATCTTTAACACCCAGTCCCACCACCCCTTAGGTGATGTTGACCCGTCATTAATTGAATAAATCGTCAATAGCATTAGGTTTTGCTAAGCGTAATCCAATATCTCCCCAATAATATGAAGAACGAATATTGGGGTCACTATGCATATGGCCGTATACTTTTGAGAAGCAAAGAGCCCGATCCATATGTGCTTGTATGCAGGAGCTGTCATTCGGACATGTGTCTCCTACACACAATCCATGACGATAGAACCCTTCGCCTTGACGAGAGACCATGGATGTTGCTAATGTGATCCTCCATATCATGTTCAAATTTTAATTAATCAGTATATTCATTAAGATAAATCCTTTCAAGATAATTCTAATCTGTATGTAAAAAGAGATTGTAATAATTATTGGATAATTAATTTAATCATATTAAATCAATGATCCAAGCAATATACAACAATAATCTTGATTGTTACTTGAAGGATGGTATAATCTCAAAATACGTATTATTTAAAATTTAATAATAAAAAAATACATCATGATCATTTCAATCATTATCCTTTCCTTACCTATTGTCATGGTCAGTACGCACAGGATGTGGGATAGACTACTCACGGAGCAACCTACTACACCAATGATCCCCGACTAGACACCATATCCGCCTCATGTCAGGATAATGTGATCTGATCATTTTGTATGTATTTTAAATGATATTCGGCCTTTCAACCAAAGTTATACCATATAATATTTGTCAAAATCATTCTAAATAATATTATAAGGAGATTTACTAAACAAATCCCCAATCCTATTCAAAAAATAAAGTTTGTTGGAAAGAGTCATTGTAATCAATTCAATCAAGATGAATTATCTTATCTTGTTGGTTATGGTCATTCAAAATATTTATCTTTATTAAATATTTAAAAAATATTTATTAACAAATTATTTCAGGATATTAACCATTAATTTACATGAATTAATTGAATGATAACCAAAAGATTCTTGTTCAATTATGTTAAGTTTCTAGTAGTGACAAATGTTTACTAAAACTAACAAATCTTGAGCAAATAAACTCCAAATCAAGCAAACTAAATTTCCATGATTTGCCAATTTAATTTGCAACAGAATTCAAGTGATAGATACATATTATAAGGTGTTTTAAAATCATGATTATCTCTTGATTACATTGTAAAAAATACCATTCCCGTAACAGTGGACACATGTCCAATAAAACGATCATAATTTGAGCAAACGGATTCCAAATCACGTAAACTCCAAGTCCTACAGTTTGCTAATTTGATGGGGAACATAATTCAATGATAAACTCACATTTTAAGGCACTTAAATAGGGCAAAAAATCACACAAAATAGGATTCCATGAATAAAATGCGATGAAAATTTGCAGAACCAAAAATGCCCATGTCATCCTAAGTTTATGGATCATATTTGAAACCTCCGACCCGTGGCTCCGATACCACTTGAAACTTATGGAGAAAACCTAAAGTGCATCACAGAAGCGTGAAGATCGCATCATATTCAATCGGGAGCGACTAGTCATACTAAACGTTCGGAGAAGCGGAATTTAAAAAATTAAACGGATTAAACCACATATTTTGAGAACACTTCTCAAAACGTTTCATCAAGATCACAAATGAGTTCAAGGAATACCTACTGAAGCGTGGTTGCGATTACTAATCTCTAAAGTAAGAGATTATCCATTCTCAAGTCTGATCCGATGTAGATCGCACTTGTGGATGCGAGGATGAATCGTGTGCTACCCGCAATCCAAGTTGATCCGAACAATGAATCTCTTGATTTCGTCTCACGAAATCCAACATCTCCTTCACGATTGAGGTGCACCAAAGTAGGTGGAGATCTACCAGTAGACAATCTGACAGCATAACAACTACACAGCGGATACGAGGATCTCTAGGTCAATAATATGGACGGTCATATTATTGATAAAGAGAGAGAGTGTGTGAACATCCATGAGAGAGATAGAGTTGTTGTATATTATGTGTTCAAAATAAAAGACTAGGGATACCCTTCTATTTATAATATTTTGGATGTCCATGGATCCCAATCCATGAGCACACAAATCCAATGGTTGAGATTGATTTGTGCTTTCAACAATGGGCATGATTTTCTTGCATAAATTTGCAACAACAAATGTTGTATCAAAACAACTTATATCGAAGATCCATCAATGTACTTCAATTTAAATCAAAATAAAAAAATACGGAATAAATTGGAAGGAGAATGAGTCTCCTTCCATACATAGAGTGGACGGCCACCAACTTGAAGAGCTCAAGTTGGTCGTCCACTCCTTGTATGGAAAGGAGCCTCATTCATTTCAAAAGTGTTGAGATCTCATATCTCAACATATATTCCACATGTGCAACAACTTTTATTGCAATATTATATACCAAAATCATTCTAATTTATTTTGTTATAAATTCAATCATGTCATTGATAATTGTGAGTCATATTCACATATCCAGAGTAAAATGTAAATTGCATTTAAAATTAAGTGTTTAATGTGATTCCAATTCACATCAACTATTAATTCATAAATACAAATTACAATTATCTCTCTCCAACATATTATAAATCACATTTATAATATCCACGAATAATATGGATATTACTATCCATGTTATTCACATCCTTGATAATTAAATCACATTTAATGATCTTGGATGTTCATTCTCATGTGCCCAAATAATATGAACCACATTCACATTATTCACATCTTTGATAATTAAATCACATTTACCTATCAATTTCCCTAAATACTCAGATATATTATTAATAATGAAATTATCCTCGGACTCTTGCAAGAATAATGCGCTTTCTCCACGGATACCTGGAGATAAGGACATGACGATTGTACGTTCCATGTATAGTGACTTGGATATTGAGATCATATCTAAAAACCAGATCAAGAGGACCTCCCAAATATGTTTTATTAAATCAAAGCTATAAATATAATCATCTCATTGCATATGAATTGTATTCAGATCAATGTCCAACATTTGTACTAAGATCATATTTCTTTTCTATTGAGAGGAGTCACTAAATCCAAAGTTGTTTCATCACTCCCTCGAAATGGAAGCGTAAAGGTTATACAATCGTTTACGATCTCATCACCCTTGAGTATTCCTGATACGCATACATCCTGCATACTTGAATACCTAGAATAAACCCGAAAATTTAAATTAATTTTACACTTTATTCTTCAGGGATTTTATCACTAAGTTTCTCATTGGATCATTGGTGATTGGTATCGATCATATATTTTCAAAAGAAAATATCATACCTAGGTCTTGATCATATACTTTTCAAAAGCATATATCAAAACTACAAATTTAGTCAAGCTTCTAAAGCGAGATGACCGTATATGAAATTTGATCCCAATATCTCATGAGTGAGCTCATGTCAATCCGGTTCAATAATGAACATGTATGATCCCTTTGAGAGATCATATTACTCATATGCCCTTATATGCACACTAGCTCATCGTATAGACCTTGATTAGATCATCAACCTATCGGTCTACCTAATGTACATACTCAAACATATAGTAACACATCTATCTCCAGTTAGAGGATGCACGTCGATATCATGACAGTATTGATGAATCCACATTTCATCATCTTTACTCTATCATTTTGGCCTCAAAAACCCTAGCAAATGCCTGAAAATAACATTAAATAGAGTAATTTAGCATTCATGCATATGTGTATAAAAAGTATATAAAATACTGTTTTTAATGCCAAAATTATAGAATAAATAAAAGAAAAGAAAAAGAATAAAATATTGTAAATATTTATGACCTGAAACCCCGAGACCTAGGCATCTTGATGAATAGGTCGACAAGGAATAAAGTAGGGGGAGATAAGGGCTAAATACCTATATTTATTAATTCATTCTTTATTCATTTCGGGACCCATTTTTTGTTCTACTTTTTATACATCAAATAAAGAAACTTTGTACATGAAAGTTGTAGATAATTAAAAAAAGAAAAATACAAAATTGAGTTCATAGAAAAATAATGTACAGATAAAAAGTTATGGTCTGAATAAAAATCCAGAATCCCAACTTCCCAGACCTGTATCTCACAAATGAAAACTCCAAACACAGCAAACTCACCTTTAATTGTATATAGAATACAATAATCTATTTAATGGTGGTGGTTTCGCATTTGGCGGAGCTACGGTTTGAAAGTTGAGTTTTGGACCCACATTGTATACATGTACAGCTTAAAATATTCAATTTATTCTTTAATTATTATTTTTGTATTTTTATATTTTTATAATTTTGTGAATATTATTTATAATAACTATGTACATTAAAACAGGAATAAAAACCCAAATAAAACTCAAAATAAAAATAAATGTATATAAAAATACACAGGTATTATACATATATACATACCTATACAATACCTACTTATATTTTATTTAATGTACAAAACAATCAGAAAAATAAAATAAAAATATAGTTGTGTATATAAAAGTATTTTATAATTTTAGAAAATAATAAATTAAAATAATAAAATTAAAATACACAACATAAAAATAAAGTAATAAAATACATAGGTATATGTACCTACATAGGGCTAAAAAGACAACTTGTAAAAATATACTCCATAAAAATAATTAAAAATCACTATAAAATAGTTTATAAAATTATAAACACTTTTTATTTTATAACCTAATTAAAATAATATCGTTTAATATTTTTAATTAATTTTTTAGTTTTTCTCCAGGCTTTTCCTGGTTGGTCCACGTGGACCAACCAGGGGGCAGCAAGAGTTGACCTTCGGTCAACTCTCTGCCCAACACCTGGATTGCTGTCAGAAGAGAGTTTGACCCACTTTCATCCATTTTTTCGAGGCCTTAGTTCACCTTCTGGGGATGCACCCTCAATGACTTTTAATCCTTGTTGAACCACCTTGCACGCCGAGTGTTTGCCTTAGTGAGTGCATCGTTGCATCACTGCCAATAGCCTCGTTCTTCTCGCCTGTCGACCACCATTCAAAATCGACCCCCCGACTTCCCTTCGATTCTTGATCCTTCTTCCCGCAAAAACCACTCGTAAACCCCTAGCCCATCGTGTTCCTGGTGACAGCAGGAGTCGATTCGAGCCTGGGTTCACACTATTTGGTGTTGAATCGAAGAGATCCAGCCCCTCGCCGGAGCCCCACCGCGAAGTCCATCCCGACGTCTCTGGTGAGCCTCACCCCCTTTTTTCCCTTTTCTTGTAGCCCTAGCGTAGTATAGATTAGCATAGCCGGAGTTTGGGTTTTCTTTTCGTTGATCACTATGAATCTTCGATCAAAGACCACGGCGGAGCTGAGCTCCGCCCGCCGTTTCCGGTCGTTCCACGCATCAACTCGATCACCTGTCACCTCCATCCTCTTCCCCTTCGCTCCGTCATCACGCTCCACCCTTCCACTCACCTCGATCTCGCCCAGATCGAGCGATCAGAGCTCCCATCTCCGCCCGTCGCCGGAGCTCCACGCCGAGCCGCGCACCACACCCATTTGACCCGAGAATCCCCCTATTCGCCTCGCCTGGTTTTTGTGCTTCCCACCTGCAGGTCAGAGCCCAAGAGGAGGCTCTATCGAGCCTCGACCATTCGGAGAAGCTCCTCCCAGGTCGCCGCCGCCGTCTGTCGTCATCTCGCTGCCTCAGCCACGCCTGAGACACCCATTCGACGCGGAGGGGCCCCAGGATCGTTTTGCCCTTGATCCTAGGGCCGGAGAGGCCGTGTGTCGGTCGTATTCACCCGCCAAAGCTCGCCAGAGGGAGTGTTCTTCGTGAACCTCTCTCCGTCGTTGGATCAGAAGCATCGTCCAGGCCAAACAAGAGCCGTCAGATCATCTGGAGGCTCCACCGTTGGATCTTCTCGTGGGGGTCTTATCTGCATCGTTCGCGTCGAACCGTCATCGGGCTTCTAGGAGTTGACACGTGGCTTAAGTGAACGAAGGAGCATTGTTCGATCGTGAGCAGAGGAGGACCGTCAGGATCGTGATGCGTGGACAAGTGAAGCTCCCTCGGTCGCACGATCCGCATCTTGGGTATTTTTCATTTTAAACCCAAGAGTTTTTGTATTTACTTTTTAGCCCTAAAACTTTCATCTGTCGTTTAAAAGTTTTTGTAATAATTGCACTTAGGTCCCTGAACTTATTTTATTTACACTTTAGTCCTCGGCCACGTCACCTCACGTGACTGGGCCACGTGATTTTGGACATTTTGCAGTTTCAATCCCAAACTTTCATGTATTTACAGTTATACCCCTTTGCGTAGTGATTTAAATATATTTCTGGGATAATTGCATGGTTGCCCTACCGTTTTTTAGTATTTACAAATATGCCCCTGTGAACGACAAATCACGTGCTTCGCGCGTGTTTTCTAGAGAAATTTGCACTTAAGCCCCTGGATGTTTTTAGAATTGCATTTATACCCCTGCTAGGCTTAGGATTTTTGTATGTTTGATCTATTTATTTCACGTGTCATTTAAGTGCCAAAAATTCCATAAAAATTAGCTTAAGCTCCTGCTAACTTGACCTTTAACGCCATATTTTTAGTTTTTGAATTTATTGCATTTTTATATTTATTAAAAATCAAAAACATGCTATTTCAATACTGTCTAGCTTAGAAAATACCAAAAAAATACTAAAATACCTCTAAAAATTCCAAAAAAAATTACCTATTATGTATTTTAATATATTTTAGTGTCAGTCCAAAAATCACTAAAAAAACTAAAAAGAAAAACCTTAAAAATTTGAAAATACCTAAAAACTTCAAAAAAATATAAAAAATTCTAGAAAACTCTAAAAAATGCAAACTCAACACATGTAGGTTCTATATTTTATTATCTTTATTTTAAAAATAGTTTGGAAAAATTTTATGGATGTTTGTTATTTTTAATTCCCATTTTACCTGCCAGTAGCTAATTCACTGTTTTGCTTTATTTCAGTGTTTAGAAATACCAAAAATATTCTGAAAATTACCCAAAAATCACAAAAATAGTAAAAAATCATAAAAACACCAAAAAGATTTTATTTCTGAATTTTTGAGTATTTTTGCATATTTTTATAAATACTCTATCTTCTCTTTTATTACCTTATTTATATCTTCCAATATTGAAAAAGAAAAAAAAATATATAAAAAGAAAAAAATCAGAAAATTAAAATAAAAATACAAAATTATAAAATTAAAAATTAAATAAAAAATTAAAAAAATTAAAAACCCACAAAAAAATATTCAGATTGGCTAAGTAGTCTACTAGACCTAGGTTTTGACTTTTGTCTATACTCTGCACCTTTGTTTCCTGTGTTCGACCCCTACTTGCTTGCCATTATACATTTTTAGTAGGGTATAATAAATTTTAATCCTTGCTATTGATTGCCTGATTGATTGTGTGGGTTAATTGTTGACGAACGGGAAGGCTTGAGTAGTCGCATCAGCGACAGTGAGTCTGACTTGTCAGACCACTATTTAGCGACTCCCGCATTCTCGTTTTTCAAATGGCGTCGTTGCCGGGGAGCATCGGCTTGTAGAGTACTTTTGCGTCTTTTATCTGCTTAGCCATTTTTTATTACTTGTTTTTCGTGCATAATTTGTTTTGAACTGTCTGACACCTCTCTTGGTTTTCTTGCGAGGGACCGCTGACCGAGGAGGATCGCCTAGGGGATCCTGTGCATCCTTGGAAGGAGGAGCCGGCTATTCTACCCTAGCCGACAGGAGAGAGCAGGAGAGCTTGAGAGAGAGATAGTTAGTTTTGTATTTTTGTGAGAGAGAGTCATTTAAATTGTAATAATACAGGACTTGGACACTCAGACACTTCGGGCCTAATTTCCGGGTGTTTGTTCACTCGGGGGCTCACCGCGATTTTCTTCATGTTTTCCGATTGTCATTTTCCGGTTTTGTTTTCATTTTCATTTCTTTTGTGGATTGAGCCCTTAGCTGTAGGCATCGCTTGATCGATTAGATTAGGTCCAAACATCTTAACAACAATTGCATGTACCTATAGCTCGTGCTTGGACTTAGTTTAATTAAATAGTTGATTCACTCTTCTTTGATCTGCGCACCGCGAGATCATCCCGCCAAGCACTTTTCCTAAACTCGATGTGTCGAGAGAAGGAGGGGTGAGCCTAGACCGGACCTTAGGATTGGAGATTAATGGTTAGCTTGTGGTTCTTCACGCTAGCAGTTGCCTATCTTAGGATGATTTCTGCCTTGCATACAGGCATATAGTTAGGTTTATAAATTTCTGCTTTGCATCCCGCATGGAGAGAGCTGGGATTCGCTGTAAGTCTTCTTACTTTGCATCCATCATTTAGGCACAAAGGTGAGATTTCCACCTTGGTGTCGACTTGCATTGGCTTTTCCGACTCTATTCTCCCTCTGTTTTTGGACAAAGTAGGATCAAAGAAAATACAAAAATCATTAGGCGCTTGTTTGAATCAACTCAAAAGAAGCGATAACACCAAAAAAATTAAAAAAGGGACTGCTAAGAAAACCTTGACCAAAAATAAAATTGGTAGTTGGATTCATTGATTGGGGAGAGCAACACCCTCACTTGTATTCAGGTTGCATGGGAAGGTCTCCTTCCAAGTGAGTTGAGTGCTTCGTAAGGATTAGAGCCCAAATCCCAGCTTGTGGTTGCAGTGTGTATCGCCTGGATTTCCGAAGTATTGGCGCTACTATTGTACGTAGGCGAGTAGGGCTTGATCGCCATTGGTGACTCACTATTGTGTGAGCATCGACCTTGTCCGAAGTACCGTGCATAGGCCACGCCTTAACGGGTGTATCTGTCTCATCGTCTGTGTCCAAGTAGGATATTGCACGCTCACGGGTGATTCCGTTACGAGCGAGATCCGAAGTATCGGTTTCGCCTATCAGCTTCCTCCCTCTTTTCTTTGGCTGAGTAGGGATCCAGGAAGGGTTACAAGGACCTCAAAAAGTGCAAGTTACAGGTTACACAGGAGAAGGACAAGTACGGGAATACTTTTCCGGCAGTACTCTCGCTCCTATAGGCGTAGCGCTCTAAGGACTTGTTGAAAGATAACTTCCTGAATTCAAGATAAAAATTACAAAGATAAAAGCCGAACCTTCACGGCTTCACGTGTTGAGTTGGTGAATCCCCTTGTTTTGTGTTTGATTGCTAGTTGCATTTAGGTCAAGATCAAAAATATCGCGCCTTTGCGCAAATTTTGTTCTCCTTCTATTTGATCCTTGCTCATTGTGAGCCTTCTACTGTTTTGCAATCCTTTTATTTCTTGTTTACCATCGTGCTCTTCATCCATCATCTTTTCCTCTTGGCCTTCTCAAGATGTCGCCACACGGATGGTTTAGTCGGGACCTCGTCGACGCCCACATCGATTCCGTGCCGGCAACATCTTCAATAAAGAGGGGTGATCTACAGGAAGTCAGTTCGGATCTTGCGGATGTCTCCTTGGACTCCCCTATTCTAGCTTCTTTCAACACTTGCCTTTCCCCAATAAATTCGCTACTCGGGATGGACTTGCAACTCGAACTAGCTCTTCCCCTTCAGCTAAACTGGGATTACTCTTGTCCCCGTAACAACCCCTTGTGGATGGAGATCGATTTCAGTCAATATCCTATGCTCCGTTCACAACATGCTGGGATTGACCTTAATCCCAGAGTCATCTCCATAGTAGGTGCTCAAGAAGATATTGATCAGGGTTTACTCCGTCATGCAGATTTTCCACCCGATCACGAGCCAGCAATTCAAGTTCAGTCTGAGATGGCAGGTGGAAGAGGAAAGGGACCACAGCCCCAACATGAACCTGAAATCAATACAGGGAAAGGACAGTACACCACGCAGAACGAGGTTAACAGTCAGCTGCTGGCTTCCATTCAAGCCATCCAGCAGCAGTTGACTAACCAAGCCTTGGCCCAGACCGCCTTCCAAGATATGCTGAACGGTTTGAGGAGGAGGGCCGACGCAAGAGACGACCGACAAGAGGATGATCTGAACTATGATCCTAATTTTCATGAAGTCAGAGATGAGTTCTCAGTGGGAGGACCCGAATTTGAAGCAGTAGAAGTAGATCCACCGCAGCCAAGGCCTACACTCAAGGAAGCATACAACCCAGGAGTGGGACGCATCACTGAGTGGATTCAGGTTTGATGAATCTCCATTTCATCACCTTTATTCTATCATTTTGGCCTCAAAAACCCCAGCAAATGCATGTAAATAGCATCAAATTGTACATAATAGCATTCATGATTCATTGTATTAATTATACATTAAATATTGTGTTTAATGCCAAAATTATAGAATAAAGAAAAGAAAAGAAAAAGGAATAAAATATTGGAGATATTTTATGACCCAAACCCCGAGACCAAGGCCAGCATGGTATTGGTCGACAAGGAATAAAGTAGGAGGAGATAAGGGCCAGTGTACAATAAATACCTCATTTTTTTATTCATGCATTTATGCATTTTTGACACCTATTTTGTACATACTTATTTATTCATCAAATAAAGAAACTTTGTACATGAAAGTTGTAGATAATAATGTAAATAAAAATACAAAATTGAGTTTGTGTAAAAATAATACTCAGTGTACATTTTATACACAGAATAAAAAGCCAAAATCTCAACTTCACAGACCCATATCTTGCAAATAAAAACTCCAAATCAACCAAACTCACCTTAATTGTATATAGCATTCCAAGAACTATTTAAAAAAATTGGTTTCATAATTTTTGGAGTCCATATGCAGAAGTTAGGTTTTTGGCCCTCCTTGTACACAGGATTGATTAAAATATTCTTTTTATTCAATATTCATTATTTTTATAAATTCATATTTTTAGAATTTTGTAGATAATGTATATAATGCATACACATATTAGAAGTAAAAGAAGACCAAAAATAAATTGTAAAATAAAATAAGTCTACAAATTCATAGACAAAATACCTATGCTATGTATCTATATATAAATAAAAAGGATTTCATTCCTTGGTTCTTTTATTCTTCTATATTTTTATAATAGTGTATACATTATACATAACTCCTTAGAAATGTAAATCCAAAATAAAAATCAAGAAAATACAAATAATAAATTAAGTATACAAAATACATAGGTAAAAGACTTATAAGGATACCTACATATACCTATACCTATTTATTTAAAAATGTAAATAAACTCCTAAAATTAAATAAAAATACCTTTATACTCACAAAAATAAATAATAAATAAGTCAATAAGATAATAAAAGAAAATAAACAAATTAAAAATAAAATACCCAAAAATACATGTAAATACATACATGTACACATTATTAAATTAAAACCATAATAAAACACTTCGAAAAATTCAATAAAAATCATAAATAAATACTAGATGAAATAATACACATTTTTTATTTTATAAGAAAAAATTAATAAAATCGTTTAAGGTGTCAAATAAATCAATCTCTAATCAGATCCCCTATTTTGGCGTCTAGCGGCCGACGTGGACCAATCAACAGCCGGCCTTCGTTGACCCCCTGGTCAACGGTCCCATCCAAGCCACTGCGCCTCTGGACTGTCCATTCCCCCGATTTCATGCATTTTTCCCGGGCACACCATCCATCAATCGAAGATGCTTCCTTCACAAGAATTGCTCTCTAATCTTCCATGATGCCCGCCAAAATCTTAGATCAATTAGTACTCATTGGATCAGTCAATAATCACCGGTCAATAAGGCTACTCGCCAATGTCTATAAATAACTAGCTCCGCCTCCTTCCTCGAATTTGGCCATTTTCATTCCGATCTCAAGCCTTGATTCTAGTCCTAGGACATTCCTCGTGACAGGGGGGGTGAGCTGGTGCCTCGAATCGGCCGGAGGGAGGAGAGTTTTTTCGCGGCAGAGCTCTGGCGTCTGCCCTGCTCCTGTTGGCCCCCAGGTATAAGAGCTGTCCATTTATGCATTTTTAGTTAGCTTTTAATGTTAGTTTTCCATTCCAGTCATTAGATTAGGTTTTAGTTAATTCCCGTAGCTTAAAAATCAAAATTCGAAGTTCGCTGGAGCTCCACTCCGGCGACTTCTTCACCGTATACCCGACCGTTTCCGACCGCTGTGAGCACCCCATCTCGATCCCCATCGCTTTCTCCATCATCCCATCACCTTTGTCCAACCCAGGACCTTCGGTCTTGGCGAATCGGGGCTCCACCTCCGCCGTTCGCCGGAGCCCCTCCGCCCACCTTCATTTTGCGTCGCAGCTTCAAAACCCTAGGTCGAGAAGATAGCTCTCTCTCCCGCAGTTCTTCCTATGCAGGTACATCGAGGAATAGAGCCCATCTGGGCTTGCATTGAACCAGGAAGAGGTTCCTGGGGATCCCCTTCTTCATCGACCTCGACCCAGCGACTCAGACCTCCAGGAGCCATGAGAGGAACCTCAGACGACGCGGAAGCTTCCCAGCTATGTCCAGAGTGCTTCAGATGCGCGGGAGGTGCCCGGAGGAACCCGTGCTGCTCGATCAAAGCTCGCTGGGGGCGAGCTTCTTCCCCGTTCTTCCAGACGCCTCCAGCACCGTTGGATCGAGAGGCAAGGCCCAGATCGAAGGAGAACCGTCCGATGAAGACACGCGTCCACCGTCAGATCAGCCAGGATCTTCTAATCCAGGCCCTTCATCGACGAACCGGCATCCGTCGTCCGATGGGCGACACGTGGATAAGTGGCGCATCCAGCGCCGCAGGATGAGGCGCCCTTGGGGGTAAATTTCACATCTAGCCCCCTATTTTTTGTATTTATTATTTAATACCAAAAATAAAAGTTTAAGTTGTAAATAAGTTGTAGAAATTGCAGAATAACCTTAAGGTTTTGATATTTACATTTTAGTCCCTCCGCGCCTCACGTGTAGTATCCACGTGAGGCGCGTGAAATTTGCATGTAAACCCTATCGTGTTTCTGTAATTACAAAATGGTCCTGAAAATAAAAGCACACGTGTATTTTTATTGTGATTTTTGCATGTATGCCCCTACCAACTATTTTATTTGCAAAAATACCCCTGCCAGGCCATTTAGTTTTGAATGCTTTGTCTATTTATTTTGTGCTTCATATTTATTCGAAAAATCTTGCAAAAATAGACTTAAGCTCATGATTGGTTGTTCTTGCACGCCCTATTTTTAGTTTTCCATTTTGTTGCATTTTTGCATTTATTAAAAATCGAAAACACGTCTTTTATTCACTGTCTAGATTCTAAAATCCTAAAAAAATATGAAAATGCCTCAAAAAATTCCAAAAAATTAGCTATGGTGTGTTTTGACCTATTTTAGTGTCAATCCAAAAATCCCTAAAAATCTCAAAAGGAAAACATTAAAAATCCAAAAATACCCAAAAACTTCAAAAAAAATATAAAATCAAAGGAAAATCAGAAAAATATGAATCCAGTCCCTATTTATGCTATATTTTATTATCTTTATGAGAAAAATAGTGTGAAAATTTTTGAGGCTGTTTGTTATTTTTAATACCTATTTTTCTTCAGCGAGACCCTATTCCACTGTTTGCTCTTATGTTGCTATTTAAAAATACTAAAAATGTTTGGAAAAATGCCCAAAAACCACAAAAACAGGAAAACATCATGAAAATCCCAAAAAGACTTTATCCCTGAATTTTTGACTATTTTTTGAGTATTTTTATAAATATTATAGTACCCATTGATGTATATAGATGTATTTCCTAAAAAGAAAAAAAAAGAGAAATATATATATATATCTAATTTCTTATATGTAGTTATATATCTATTTATTAACCTTAATATAAAAAATTACATATATATATATTATTATACTTATGTACAGCTATATATATATATTGTATGTATTATAAGCAAGATACTAACCCTCTACGGGTATACATATATATATATATATTTATATTTTATATGTATATATATATTATCTAATTATATTATTACAAAAAATATATATAAAAAAATATAATAAATAAAAATAATAATAATAATAATAAATTCTAAAAATAAAAAACCCACTTCACACAAGGATGACTCTGAGATACATGTAGGCTATGGTATTTTGTATTGCTCTCTGTGGTTCGACCTCTACATGCTTGTCACTGTACATTTTATGGTAGAGTAAATAAAGATTAATTCACATTTATTTTTGAGCTTGATTGTTGTATTTTTTTTGGTTGTGGGTTAATTGCTGATTAACACCCAATGTTCGGTGAGTGGTCGCCTCAACGACACTTGATACATTTATTATGGTGACCCTTGCTGAATATTTGCTGTTATCAGATGGCGCCGTTGCCGGGGAGCAATGAGCATAGCCTAATCTATTTTGTCATTCTTGTATAGAATTTTTGATTCATCTTTCATTTTTGTCAGCAGCTATTTTTATTGCTATTAATCACCATGCTTCATTGATTTATTTCTTGTGATTATTTTATCTGCTCTATTTTATTGGTTGAGCCATACTAATGCACTCTTTTTGTGACTTTGATGCGAGGGCCCACCATGCGAGGATGGCTTCTTAGGAGGCCAATGCAGCCAAGCTTGGAGGAGGATGGTCTTCTTATTATGACCATCTGGAGAGAGCACCAAGGAAGCAAAAAAGAGAGGGATTAGATAGGAGTAGAATACCTAGGATTATTTATTTTGTAATTTATGGTGAGAGAGAGACATTTTTGGCATGTAATTAAACAGGACTCTACTCTTCACAATGAGGTCCAGTGCCCGAGTGATTGTTCACATGGGGGCCTCATCGCGGCTTTTCGAGTTTTCATTGCCTTCTTTTATTTTGTTTTCCGAAGTTTTGAGCTTTCCGCCTTTCTTTTATTCTGTTTTATGTGCTTGGAGCCCCTAGATATAGGTTGCTTGACTCGGTAGCTAGGTCCACACATTAATAAGAATGCATGTTCCTATAGTCTACTTCGTATGGATCTAGTCAAATTCAAAACAAGCCGTTCATTTATCTCTTAGCCCTTGTGCCGCAGCGAGCCCTGTAAAGCGCTTTCTCCTAAGCTCAAGTGTGTTGAGTACAGAGGAGGGGTGAGCCAAGACCGGACCCTTCGGGCTAGAGATGAATGAGCGACTTATGGTTCTTCACGTTAATAGCAGCTTATGTTTAGGACGATTTTGTGCCTTGCATATCGACATGTAGATAGGTTTAAAAATTCTGTTTTGCATACCACATGGAGAGAGCTGGGATGCACTGTAAGTCTTCTAACTCAGCATGCATCATTCGGTTCAATGGTGAGATTTCCATCATGGAACTACTTGCACGGCTTTTCCTCTATCTCCCTCTGATTTTGAGCACCTAGTACTTAAATAAAAATCTACAAAAACATTAGGAGCTAGTATGAAACAGACTCAAAAAAAGTGAAAACCCAAAAATAAAACAAGGGGACTGCTAAATAAATTTTGACCTTATTTAAAATCTGTAATGGACTATCATTGTACCGGGTTCATAAAGCCCTCATTGTTTTTAGGTACCTTGGAGGGGGACCAAAACCCTACTCCCTTGAGCGAGTGCGACCCCTAAGGATTAAAGCCCAAAATCCAGTCTGCAACTGCCTTGTGTATCGCCTGGATTTCCGAAGTAATGGCACTTCTATCGTACGTAGGCGAGTAGGACTTGGTCACCAATGGTGACTCTCTGTTGTGAGAGCATCGACCCTATCCGAAGTATTGAGCATAGGCCACGCCTTCACGGGGGTGTCTGTCTCATTGTCCTGCGTCCGAGTAGGTTCTTGCACGCTCACGGGTGATTCCGTTGCGAGCGAGAACCGAAGTATTGGTTTTGCCTATCGGCTTCCTCTCTCTTTTCTTTGGCTGAGTAGGGATCCAGGAAGGGTTACAAGGACTCCAAAAAGTACAGACTACAAGTTACACAGGAGGAGGACACGTACGAGATACTCTTCCGGCAGTACTCTCTCCTATAGGGTAGCGTACTAAGGACTTGTTATAAGATATGCCTGAAAATCACAACTCTAAAAATGAAAAGATAATAAATAGCCGAGCTTTCACGGCTTCACATGGCGTGAGTTGGTGAACCCGATTTTGTATTGTGTTTGTATGGATCTAGATTAAGGTTCAAAGATCAAAGTCCCGCGCATTTGCGCACATTTTGTTTCTCCCTTTGACCACCCCGCTCAACCGAGCCTCTCTAATGTTTTACACTCCTTTTTATTCCTCGTTGACCACCGTATCTTTCATCCAACATCCGATCCTCTCTTGTACTTCGCGAAGTTGATCCATGGATGGTTTCCGTCGGGACCATGCTGACATCCACATCGATTCCATGAACTCAACTCCGCCAATAAATTCGAGGCGATTCCCGAGAACCCGATCCGGACTTTGTGGATCGATCTCCAGACTTCTTGTTTTCTACCTTTCTCTTGGCCACCCAATAAACTGGGATCACTTTTGTCCCACTTCCGCCCTTGTGAATGGGAGTCGATTACAGTCTACATCCTTTTCCATCCACAACATGCTGGGGTTGACCTGAATTCCAGCTTAATCACGGCAGCTGAAAGTTAATTGCAAGTGATCTGATTCGGACTATCTCATTCTGCAGATAGAAGACAGTGCGAGCCCTGGAGACTACTCCGGAGTTCATCTCGTCCGACTCAGACCCTGACATGGCTCCAGGAGGAAAGGGCAAGGGTCAGCAGCCACCACCAGAGGGACAGGTGCCAGATCAAAACCAAGTCAATGCACAGTTGTTGGCATCTATCCAGGCCATACAGCAGCAGCTGACCGAGCAGGCCCTGACACAGACCGCGTTCCAGGATATGTTGAATGACATGATGAACCGTGATGATGGAGGCAGAGGTAGAGGAGGCAGGGGAGGAGGAGGTGGAGGTGGAGGTGGTGATCCTCCTGATGATGACCTTGAATTACCACCACCAAAGCCGACACTCAAAGAAACATACCAATCCGGGAGACAGCCAGATGACCGAGTGGATTCTCATTCCACCGGAACACGCTCACTTTGAGCTGAAGCCCCAGTTCATAGCCCTTCTCCCTGCCTTTCGTGGAAACACAAGCGAGGAGCCGTACATTCACCTGCAGCAATTCTCCCGCATTTGTCGTACCACACACTATCCCAATGTCCCTCTGGACATTGTAAAGATGATGGCTTTCCCCTTCAGCCTACAGGACAAGGCCCTCTATTGGGTCAATCATTTGGGAAAGGTCGTGACGACCTGGGAGGAGTTGAAGTCCGCCTTCCGGCACAAGTATTACCCTCTCGGTCGGCTCAACTAGATGCGAGCTCGTATCAGTAATTTCACCCAAGGACCCCATGAGTCGATACATGAAGCTTGGGAGAGATTTACTGACCTGCAGGAGAAGTGTCCCCATCATTATATCCCGAAGACCAGCTTGGTCCAACATTTCTTTGGGGGACTGAATATTGAAAGCCAACGGCTTGTGGATGCAGCATGTGGGGGTTCCCATTTTAATAAGGATGAATATGTAGTCTGGTAGATTTTTGAAGAAATGGCTGAAGGAGAGACCGCCCTCTCTTCATCCAAGGCATACCAAAAGCAGCCCCAGATCCTCCAGAAGCAAGTACACATGGCTGCATCCAAGGAAGCAGAGAGAGATGAGAGCTCCAACCTCAGCATAATCGAGGGCCATCTCTCTAAGGTAGACATCATTGAGAAGCGATCACAGGACCTTGAGAAACTCGCTGTGATCGAGAAGAGGACCCAGAACCTGGACAAGCTAGATCAGATCAACAAGTACCTTGAACTGTTGGTCGGCACTATCAACTCTGTTCAGTCGGCTACACCATCGGAAGCTCCCGCTGAGAAGAAGGACGAGCAGCAACCACAGCATCAGCCTCAGCCGAGCCAGCAGCCACCGGCAGTCCAGCACGTATACTACGTGCAGGCGCCCGACCAGGGCCAGCCGCAGCAGCAGATGGTAGTATACCAACCAGAGTTCCTTTCTGTACCTGATCCAGTCTTCCCTCCACCACCCCTGATTCAAGAAGTGAATGGGGTATGGACTCATGATGCACAGCCGACCCGTCCTCAGGGACAATCCCAGGGTCAGCAATTTGCCAATCGGCAGTACCACCAACCTCAGGGTGGTTGTTTTGGTCAATCCTCCCAGCAGCACCAGCAGTACCAGCAGCAGCCTCCCCAATTTGCACATCAGTGGAGGCAGAATTTTCCTTACCAACAACAGTCGCAGTACCGCCACCCACAGCCGTACCACCAGTACGCGGCTGCCCCCTCTCCGCAATATCAGCAGTATCCCCCTCCATCCTACCAACAACTTCAACTTCTTGCACCACCCCAGTAGCACCACCAGCAACAGCCTCCCCACCCACCTACCCAACAGCAGCGTGGTCTGCACGCTGAATCTTCTGAAGTGCCCTCTGTGAATCCCGCTATGGATTGTCTGGCCCAGCTTGTTAAAGGGCTAGCGGATATGACAAAGAGGCTCGACGACCTGACCGCCACCCGAACCACCATTCCGGCGCAGGTCGAAGCCAACCCCAACAATTTCAAGAAGAAAGAGCAGGTAGAATGTGATGTCCAGTCCGTGTATGAAAACAATATTACTGTTTATTCTAATGTTGTTACTCTCAGGAGCGGTAGGGCCTTGCCTCCGCCTGCTACCAGATGTGGGGTGAATAAAGAAACAGGTGGATCGTCATCTTCCGCATCAGTCGTCCAGCTCCAGGGGCGGGTAAGGAGGAAGAAGAAGGAGAAGCCAGTCCAGCCGTCGTGCCTTGTTAGCAGCAACCTCAGCCAAAAATACAAAAAAAATCAGCAAAACCAAAAACAACAAAAAGAAGCTTGTAGCAAAAGCGACGTCGCGCCAGCCATGGAGGAGCCGCCAGCAGCAGCCGATCCCTCGCCAGCCGATGGAGCAGACGCTACCCTTTTTGATCACCCTGCAGCACCAGCACGTTCAGATCCAGCTTGTACTCCTTTTTGTAGTTCGGATGTACAACATTCTATGGGCGATGATTTTGATGTAAATAAGAACTCTGATTTTCCTACTAGTAGTGTACATGTTCCTTTTCCTCATGCAATACAAAAATCCAAAAAAAATGCAAAACGAAAAAAGGCATTGTCTTATACAGGTGTTGTGGATATTTTGGATAAGTTGACTGTTGAGATTCCCTTGTTAAAGGTCGTGGAATATATGCCAGCCGTAAAGAAAGGACTGAAAGAGGAATGTACTAACAGGCGTCGCCCAGCGCAAGAAAACAGACGCCAGCAAGTCGAGAGGCATGTCCTCACCTTAGCCACGGTAGCAGCCATCAGCAATATCCCCCAGAAAAAGCAAGATACAGGAGCACCTCTGATCAGTTGTGAGATTTTTGACCAGGTCTTCGAGCGCACTCTCTTGGATAGCAGATCTTCCATCAACCTTCTGCCCTCGTCCATAATGTAAGAATTCGGGCTGGGACCGCTCAAGCAGACACGCATGATCCTTCAGTTTGCTGACCGATCCGTCAAGCGGCCCCGAGGTCTGTTGGAAGACGTGGTAGTTAAGGTGCAGGAAACGAAATTCCCAGCTGACTTTGTAGTCCTTGATATGGACTCGTCTGCACCCCTGCTCCAGACCCCTATCATCCTTGGCAGACCATTCCTTCGTACTTCAGGCGCCGTGGTTGATTACGGGTCTGGGAAGATCACTTTCAGCTCGAACACCCAGCAAATCACGATCAACATGAACAAAGAGCCGAATGCCGCAACTGATGAGAGCCGGGCAGCATCAGAAGCAGACTGTGATTTCATCGCGGAGATCAGAGATTCAGAGTTATCATTGGACGATCCATGGACCCGAGAAATCCTCACTCTTGAGGAGGACTTGGAAAGCACAGTCAGCATATGCTCCGACGATTCTTGGGAGACAGATTCTCAGATGCAGGCGCATCTCCTTGAGCATTCACTCCAGACTGAACATGATCAGCTTAGTGCAGAACCGTTCGGTGCATCACTGGGATCTCAACAGGATGATGAGGATGTAGCAGCCTCAGAGTACATCCCACCACCAGCATGGTATCTGAAGTCACAGATAAAGTGGACAGGTCTAAACCAGAACTCAAGCCACTCCCTGCAGGCCTGAAGTATGCTTTCCTTTCGGGTGAAGAACAAATGTATCCGGTCATCATCAGCAGCAGGCTGAATCCGGATCAGGAATCTCGACTTCTCGAGGTTCTAGAAAAGAACCGCAAGGCACTTGGTTGGATCGTATCGGACCTCCGAGGGATAAATCCAGCCTTGTGTTCACACCATATCTATTTGGAAGAAGATGCAAAGCCGTCCTACGAATTTCAGAGAAGGCTAAACCCTAACCTTCGGGACGTAGTCATGAAAGAAATCACGAAATGGTGTGACGCAGGCTTCATCTATCCCATCTTCGATTCAAAATGGGTAAGCCCACTGCATGTAGTTCCCAAGAAATCAGGGCTTACCGTGGTTACAAATGATAAAGGAGAGGAAATTTCAACTCGGGTACCAACATCCTGGCGGGTGTGTGTTGACTACCGCTGTCTCAATGCAGCAACTAAGAAGGACCACTTTCCCTTGCCATTCATAGATCAAGTTCTGGAGAGATTAGCAGGCAAGGAGTTCTTCTGCTTTCTGGATGGGTACTCCGGGTACAACCAAGTGGTGATCGCCCCTGAAGACCAAGAGAAGACTACCTTCACTTGCCCGTTCGACACCTACGCCTTCAAGAGATAGCCCTTTGGTTTGTGCAATGCACCTGCAACCTTCCAAAGATGCATGTTAGCAGTCTTCGCCGAGATGGTAGGCAGTTTTCTCGAGGTGTTCATGGACGATTTCTCCGTCTATGGTGATAGTTTTGATTCTTGTCTTGTGCACCTAGACAGAGTGCTTCAGAAATGCCGGGAAGTCAATTTAGTACTTTCATGGGAAAAGAGCCACTTTATGGTCACAGAAGTTATTGTGCTGGGCCACGTCGTTTCCAAACGTGGCATGGAAGTCTACCCGGCGAAGGTGGATGTCATCTCAAATCTTCAGCCACCTCAGTCAGTAAAGAATGTGAGGTCATTCCTGAGGCATGTGGGATTTTACAGACGATTCATCAAGGATTTTAGCCGCATTGCCCGACCTCTGACAGAACTTTTGTGCAAGGAAACCGAGTTCATTGTTGATCAACCAGTTCTCCTTGCTTTCAATCAATTGAAGGAGCTCATCACTCAGGCTCCAATCTTGCAGCCTCCTGACTGGACTCTTCCCTTTGAGATAATGACCGATGCGTCAGATTTTGCAGTCGGAGCTGTTCTTGGGCAGAGGAAAGACAGAGCGTCCTATGCCATTCACTATGCCAGTAGAACATTAGATGAAGAACAAAGAAATTATACAGTGATAGAGAAAGAATTACTGGATGTGGTTTTCACCTTAGAGAAGTTCAGATCCTATTTGTTGGGATCAAAAGTCACAATTTTCACGGACCACTCTGCTATCTGGTACCTACAGCAGAAGAAGGATGCCAAGCCAAAACTGATTCGTTGGATCCTTCTCCTCCAGGAATTCGATTTGGAAATCAAAGACAAGCCTGGAGTTCAGAATGTGGTAGCAGATCACCTCTCCAGAATTGAACAACATGAGCCTCCTTTGAGCAATGCACCTATCACAGAAACCTTCCCTGACGAAGCCATCTTAGCCGTGGATTCTCTTCCTTGGTATGCTGATATAGTTAACTACCTCGCCTCTGGGGTAATACCTTCGGATTGGACGAAGAACCAAAAGAACAAATTCATGTCGACCATCCGCTTCTACCAATGGGAAGATCCTCTTCTATTCAGAGAAGGAGAATATTGTATTTGGCGCAGGTGCATCCCTCAGATGGAGCAATTTAGTGTCCTCGAGCATTGTCATTCGCTCGAATCTGGTGGACATCACTCTGGAGATCGGACGGCAGCCAAAGTACTTCAGTGTGGCTTTTGGTGGCCCACTTTATTTAAGGATGCAACTGAGTTTGTCAAAAGATGCATTGACTGTCAGAGACTGAAAAGAACACTAACTGCCAAAGATTCAATGCCCCTGAAAATCATTCAGATAGCAGACGTTTTCGATGCATGGGGCATTGACTTCATGGGGCCTTTCCCTAACAGTCAAGGTTTTGAGCACATCCTTCTTGCCGTCGATTACGTGAGTCGTTGGGTTGAAGCTATTCCCGCCCGAGCCGCCGACTGCAAAACAGTTTGCCAGTTTCTGAAGAAAAACATCATTTCGCGGTTTGGGATACCAAAGATTCTCATATCAGAAGGGGGTAGCCACTTCATCAACAAAGAGGTCAAGAAGTTAACGAAGGAGTACGGCATCGATCACCGTGTCGCGTCTCCTTATCATCCGCAGACCAATGGCATGGCAGAGTTATCAAACAGAGAAATCAAGACTATCCTGCAGAAACTTGTTAGGCCAAACAGAAAGGACTGGTCTCAACTCTTGGACTCAGTTCTATAGGCTTACCGAACCGCCTACAAGTCTCCCTTGGGCATGTCGCCCTACCGTCTTGTATATGGGAAACCATGCCACCTGCCCGTGGAATTAATTCACAAGTCTCTTTGGGCAATCAACAGTTGTAATTTGGACTCACGCAGAAGTGGTCAGAAGAGGAAAGACAATCTGAACAGGCTCTTGGAATTCCGAGACTATGCATACGATAACACCTTGATGTACAAGGAGAAGGTGAAACGCTGGCATGACCGGCACATCAGATGGAAGACCTTCGACGTTGGACAGAAAGTGTGGCTATTTGATGCAAAGTTGCGGATATTCCCAGGTAAATTAAAGAGTAAGTGGACAGGGCCATTTCGAGTATGTGAAGTGCGTGACAATGGAAGCATCGCTATATCAGAATTGTCCCCTGACGCACAGCCCTTCGTCGTCAACGGCCAACTACTGAAGCCTTACCTCGAACCAGATGCATTCTTGGCCGTTGTAGACTCTATTCAGCTAGTGCACCACGATGACATCTTCACAGCACCTGCGGCATCGAAAGATTCAGACGATGTACTCCAACCTCTGTTTATCTGATTTTCATCTTTTCTTCTTTTCTTCTTTTCCTTTTCTATTTTCTTTTTCTATCTAAAAGGTGCCGCCATTGTAGACAGTTTTCTATACTTAGGACGTACTTGGTCCTAAGTATAGGGGGGATGTGCACCCCGATTTTTTTTCATTTCATTCTGATCCTCTCCATTGTCTCCTCTTCTTGTCTATACTTAGGAGTATCTTACCCTAAGTATAGGGGGAGACAATCTGAGTACGATCTGTGTATTCCCACCCTTGACCCTCCCTGCTTTTTGTACAGTCTGCTATACTTAGGATTATTTGATCTTAAGTATAGGGGGTACGGTCAACTTCTGAGTTATTCATTTCATTCATATTTATTCTTTAGATATGTCTATACTCAGTACGAGTTATGTCTTTGCTTTTCCTTTCAATCTATGAGGACATAGCTCAAGCTAAGTATAGGGGGGTCGTATATACCATGTATATACTATAAGCCAGAACTCATACTGAAAAATAAAAGATCACCTCAATATAAAATACGGTGTAAAAAGTAGCTTTATAATAATGAAAGATGATTGTGAGTTCCTCAGACTCCTTGTACTTGTACTGATTAGTAAGTCAGAAAAGCGTTTTGTGCAAAGCATTCTCCTTTGAAAAATCTTGTGAAATTTGTTTGAAAATAGTGTGTACAAGTATTCAACCTTTGAAAAATCAGTCTTGTGTGTAAAATTTATTTTCTTTGAGTGAAACCAAAATGTGTGAAAATCAGTGTGCAAATGATTGTGAAAATTTGTTTGACAATATTGTTTTGAAAAATCTATCTATGTTGTGTAAACCTTTGTAAAAGGATTTTCAAATGCGTGAACATACTTGCAAAATTATCTTGGACTATAATTTTCAAAATCCTAGTGAAAATGATTCTCAATTAAGTCTGAGGAGTCCGCACAAAAATTTCTCATTTGTAAATAATGAATAAGCCCAAACAAAGCCTATAAGAACCAAAACCATACTGTACATCAAATACAATTTTCCTTCTTTTGTACATACTGATTAATAAATCAGATACCTATACAGTATGATTTGAAAAAATAGTGTGACCAGTTTTGAAAAAAATTGATGTGAAATGATTTCAAATGTGTGAAACTGTTTTGATTTAAAAACTCTTTCTTTGTGTGAAAGAAAGGATTTGAAAAATCTATGTGCAAATATTTTGAAAAATGCTTGTCAAAACTATTGTGAAAATTATACATATATAGTGTGACAAATCTTTGCAAAAATAATTTTCAAATATGTGTAAATGATTGCAAAAATTATTGTGTACTATAGTTTGCAAAGTTATTTTCAAAAACTAACAAGAACACCATTACAAATACTTGTAAATCCTGAATAAGACACATACAATTCTTGCAATAAAATTCTAAATAAACTACCTCATTCAAACCTGTAAAGTTTTTTGAAGTTCATACATTTTGTAAATAAAGCGGCACGCCCATGTAAATAATTGTATATACTTTTTGTATATGTCCAGTTCTTAGTTTATTTGTAAAAATTCTTTGTGCAAAAACATTCTTTGATTCTTTCAAACTCTTTGTGAAAAAATTGCATCATTCATTGTGCATAGCATAAGCATACCATTCATATTCTTTTTTAGTGAACTTGATGATTGAATCAGTCTAATAAAGTCTCAAATTGGAGCTTGGTTGGACCTTACCGCACCTAACTGAACTGGACCCATATGGGAACTAGATCTAAGGTACTTCAGGTCTATGCAGACTTAATTCTTTGAGAAATCAGGGTTGGGTTCAAGTCACCTCAGTGGACTAACTAGAACTTTTTGAGACACACGTATGACTCTTGCCGACCGTGACCTAACTTGGACACTTGCACCTTTCACTTGGCTTAACTCAGTTGGAGTGGTGAGGGGGTTGGATTTGCCAGTCTGAGACACACAAGGGTGGAAGCATTCGTCCTCGTCTAGGGAGGGAAGTGCACCCCAACCTGGTCCAATAGCCATGAGGTCTAAAGACAGGAGATTGTGGGTTGCGATAAAGCTTCAAAAGAGGGATAGTCTACTGGCTCAAGAGGAAAAACTCCTTATGTAAATACTGCTGTGAATAGTATGTTGAAAAAAAAATGGTCAGGCCTGTACAAAAATAAAAATGTCTGCAAAGTATGTACAAAGTCAATAAGCAAGCTTGAGTTCCAAAGACAAATTTGTGAGCCTGCAGCTGGATGACTTGACTACACTGGTCTTGCATCCTAGGATAGGTAGCTACACTGGCTACCGTCCATTCTTCTCTTCACCCCCTCCTCTTGAGCTGGTTGCCACTTGAACTTAGAAGGGAATACCCTGCTCCTCGAGGAAAGAGCTGTTGGATTGGGGAATCATTGGGTTGTCATTCTGGAGAAGTCAGTTCTTTTATCATTTCAGTTGGGGAGAGCCACCATCACTTACACTGTACAAGTCAGCTTCATAGTTATAAGGGTTTGCGTATGATGTAGACTAGTTCTGACCCGGCTATTGAGGTAGGTTGAACCGAGTTCTGTGACTATCGAAGGCTGTTATATTTTAGAGCTGGTTCCCGACTAGGTTCCACACACATTCACACCCAAGGTCTAACAGGAGCTCCAAATTCAGATTTTGTAAAGACATGCATTGCACTGAAAGCACCCCTATTCACTCTATCTTTCTTTATTCTCCTTTTTCTTTTCCTTATTCTTTTTTGTACTTATTGCATAAGTGTTTGCTAGGGACTAGCAAAGGCAAGTATAGGGGGGTGATGAATCTCCATTTCATCACCTTTATTCTATCATTTTGGCCTCAAAAACCCCAGCAAATGCATGTAAATAGCATCAAATTGTACATAATAGCATTCATGATTCATTGTATTAATTATACATTAAATACTGTGTTTAATGCCAAAATTATAGAATAAAGAAAAGAAAAGAAAAAGGAATAAAATATTGGAGATATTTTATGACCCAAACCCCGAGACCAAGGCCAGCATGGTATTGGTCGACAAGGAATAAAGTAGGGGGAGATAAGGGCCAGTGTACAATAAATACCTCATTTATTTATTCATGCATTTATGCATTTTTGACACCTATTTTGTACATAATTATTTATTCATCAAATAAAGAAACTTTGTACATAAAAGTTGTAGATAATAATGTAAATAAAAATACAAAATTGAGTTTGTGTAAAAATAATACTCAGTGTACATTTTATACACAGAATAAAAAGCCAAAATCTCAACTTCACAGACCCATATATTGCAAATAAAAACTCCAAATCAACCAAACTCACATTTAATTGTATATAGCATTCCAAGAACTATTTAATAAAATTGGTTTCATATTTTTTGGAGTCCATATGCAGAAGTTAGGTTTTTGGCCCTCCTTGTACACAGGATTGATTAAAATATTCTTTTTGTTCAATATTCATTATTTTTATAAATTCATATTTTTAGAATTTTGTAGATAATGTATATAATTCATACACATATTAGAAGTAAAAGAAGACCAAAAATAAATTGTAAAATAAAATAAGTCTACAAATTCATAGACAAAATACCTATGCTATGTATTTATATATAAATAAAAAGGATTTCATTCCTTGGTTCTTTATTCTTCTATATTTTTATAATAATGTATACATTATACATAACTCCTTAGAAATGTAAATCTAAAATAAAAATCAAGAAAATACAAATAATAAATTAAGTATACAAAATACATAGGTAAAAGACCTATAAGGATACCTACATATACCTATACCTATTTATTTAAAAATATAAATAAACTCCTAAAAATTAAATAAAAATACCTTTATACTCACAAAAATAAATTATAAATAAGTCAATAAGATAATAAAATAAAATAAACAAATTAAAAATAAAATACCCAAAAGTACATGTAAATACATACATGTACACATTATTAAATTAAAACCATAATAAAACACTTCGAAAAATTCAATAAAAATCATAAATAAATACTAGATGAAATAATACACATTTTTATTTTATAAGAAAAAATTAATAAAATCGTTTAAGGTGTCAAATAAATCAATCTTTAATCAGATCCCCTATTTTGGCGTCTAGCGGCCGACGTGGACCAATCAGCAGCCGGCCTTCGTTGACCCCCTGGTCAACTGTCCCATCCAAGCCACTGCGCCTCTGGACTGTCCATTCCCCCGATTTCATGCATTTTTCCCGGGCACACCATCCATCAATCGAAGATGCTTCCTTCACAAGAATTGCTCTCTAATCTTCCATGATGCCCGCCAAAATCTTAGATCAATTACATACTCATTGGATCAATCAATAATCGCCGGTCAATAAGGCTACTCGCCAATGTCTATAAATAACTAGCTCCGCCTCCTTCCTCAAATTTGGCCATTTTCATTCCGATCTCAAGCCTTGATTCTAGTCCTAGGACATTCCTCGTGACAGGGGGGTGAGCTAGTGCCTCGAATCGGCCGGAGGGAGGAGAGTTTTGTCGCGGCGGAGCTCCAGCGTCCGCCCTGCTCCCTGGAGGCCCCCAGGTATAAGAGTTGTCCATTTATGCATTTTTAGTTAGGTTTTAATGTTAGTTTTCCATTCCAGTCATTAGATTAGGTTTTAGTTAATTCCCGTAGCTTAAAAATCAAAATTCGAAGTTCGCCGGAGCTCCGCTCCGGCGACTTCTTCACCATATACCCGACTGTTTCCGACCGCCGTGAGTACCCCATCTCGATCCCCATCGCTTTCTCCATCATCCGATCACCTTTGTCCAACCCAGGACCTTCGGTCTTGGCGAATCGGGGCTCCACCTCCGTCGTTCGCCGGAGCCCCTCCGCCCACCTTCATTTTGCGTCGCATCTTCAAAACCCCGGGTCGAGGAGATAGCTCTCTCGTCTGCGGTTCTTCCTATGCAGGTACATCAAGGAATAGAGCCCATCTGGGCTTGCATTGAACCAGGAAGAGGTTCCTGGGGGTCCCCTTCTTCATCGACCTCGACCCAGCGACTCAGACCTCCAGGAGCCATGAGAGGAACCTCAGACGACGCGGAAGCTTCCCAGCTACGTCCAGAGTGCTTCAGATGCGCGGGAGGTGCCCGGAGGAACCCGTGCTGCTCGATCAAAGCTCGCCGGGGGCGAGCTTCTTCCCCGTTCTTCCAGACGCCTCCAGCACCATTGGATCGGGAGGCAAGGCCCAGATCGAAGGAGAACCGTCCGATGAAGACACGCGTCCACCGTCAGATCAGCCAGGAGCTTCTAATCCAGGCCCTTCATCGACGAACCGGCATCTGTCGTCCGATGGGCGACACGTGGATAAGTGGCGCATCCAGTGCCGCAGGATGAGGTGCCCTTAGGGGGTAAATTTCACATCTAGCCCCCCGTTTTTTGTATTTATTATTTAATACCGAAAATAAAAGTTTAAGTTGTAAATAAGTTGTAGACATTGCAGAACAACCCTTAAGGTTTTGATATTTACATTTTAGTCCCTCCGCGCCTCACGTGCAGTATCCACGTGAGGCACGTGAAATTTGCATGTAAACCCTGCCGTGTTTCTGTAATTACAAAATGGTCCTGAAAATAAAAGCACACGTGTATTTTTATTGTAATTTTTGCATGTATGACCCTGCCAACTATTTTATTTGCAAAAATACCCCTGCCAGGCCATTTAGTTTTGAATGCTTTGTCTATTTATTTTGTGCTTCATATTTATTCGAAAAATCTTGCAAAAATAGACTTAAGCTCCTGATTGGTTGTTCTTGCATGCCCTATTTTTAGTTTTCCATTTTGTTGCATTTTTACATTTATTGAAAATCGAAAACACGTCTTTTATTCACTGTCTAGCTTATAAAATCCCAAAAAAATATGAAAATGCCTCGAAAAACTCCAAAAAAATTAGTTGTGGTGTGTTTTGACCTATTTTAGTGTCAATCCAAAAATCCCTAAAAATCTCAAAAGGAAAACATTAAAAATCCAAAAATACCCAAAAACTTAAAACAAAATATATAAAATCAAAGGAAAATCAGAAAAATATGAACCCAATCCCTATTTATGCTATATTTTATTATCTTTATGAGAAAAATAGTGTGGAAAATTTTTGAGTCTGTTTGTTATTTTTAATACCTATTTTTCTTACAGCCAGACCCTATTCCACTGTTTGCTCTTATGTTGCAATTTAAAAATACTAAAAATGTTTGGAAAAATGCCCAAAAACCACAAAAACAGGAAAAAATCATGAAAATCCCAAAAAGACTTTATCCCTGAATTTTTGACTATTTTTTTAGTATTTTTATAAATATTATAGTACCCATTGATGTATATAGATGCATTTCCTAAAAAGAAAAAAATATATAATATATATATATCTAATTGCTTATATGTAGTTATATATCTATTTATTAACCTTAATATAAAAAAATACATATATATATATTATTATACTTATGTACACCTATATATATATTGTATGTATTGTAAGCAAGATACTAACCCTCTACGGGTATAGATATATCTATATATTTATATTTTATATGTATATATATATATTATCTAATTATATTATTACAAAAATTATATATATAAAAAATATAATAAATAAAAAAATAATAAAAATTCTAAAAATCAAAAACCCACTTCACACAAGGATGACTCTGAGATACATGTAGGCTATGGTATTTTGTATTGCTCTCTGTGGTTCGACCTCTACATGCTTGTCACTGTACATTTTATGGTAGAGTAAATAAAGATTAATTCACATTTATTTTTGAGCTTGATTGTTGTATTTTTTTTAGTTGTGGGTTAATTGCTGATTAACACCCAATGTTCGGTGAGTGGTCGCCTCAGCGACACTTGATACATTTATTATGGTGACCCTTGCTGAATATTTGCTGTTATCAAGGTTCCACGTATGCATGCCCACTTCGAGCTAAAGCCGCAATTTCTGTCGCTACTTCTTACTTTCCATGGGAACACCACTGAGGAACCGTACATTTTTCTCGAGAAGTTTGGTCACATCTGTGCCACTGCTCACTACCCCGGAATCCCTCTGGGGGTAGTCAAGATGACCGCGTTTCCCTTCAGCCTTCAAGACAAGGCCCTATATTGGGTTGACCATCTTGGGAAGGTCGTCACGACCTGGGAGGAGCTGAAGTCTGCATTTCTCCATAAATTCTATCCTCTCGGGAGATTGAATCAGATGCGCACCCGGATCTCCAGTTTCTGCCAGCAGCCCCACGAGACTGTCCATGAAGCGTGGGAGAGATTCAAGGATTTGCAGGAGAAGTGCCCACACCACGAAATTCCAAAGACCAGTCTCGTACAACATTTCTTTGGGGAGCTACCACTTGAGAGCCAAAAGCTTGTAGATGCCGCTTACGGCGGTTCACATTTCAACAAGGATGAGGACGTGGTATGGAACGTCTTCGAGGAAATGGCTGAAGGAGAAGCCGCGCAAACCTCGTCTAGAGCATACATGAATCCACCAACCGCCATCAGCAAGCCAGTGAACATGGCTTCTCACACCGAGGACAAGGATGAGAGCTCCAACCTGAGCATCATTGGGAGCCACTTGTCCAAGGTGGATATCATTGAGAAGAGGTCGCAGGACCTCGAAAAATTGGCAGTCATTGAGAAGAGGACCCAGGGTCTGGAAAAGCTCGACCAGATTTCCCAACAGCTGGAGCAACTCGTTCGTGCATTGAATGCAAATATGTGCAATGTTGTGTCTACTTCCGTCGATCCGAACGCTGAGAAGAAGGAGCCTACAATGCAGCAGAACCCTCAGCCGACTCCACCGCAGCCCCAGCCTGTCCAGCACGTGTACTACGTGTAGGTTCCGGAGCAGCCCCCGCAGCACCAGTCACAGATGGTTGTATACCAACCTGAGTCCCAACCAGTCTACTCTGAGCAGTTCTCTCCACCCCCACCACTGATTCAGGAGATCAATGGCATATGGAACAATGAAGCGCAGCTGACCCATCCTCAGGGACACTCTCAGGATCAGAACATGCGCAACATGCCCTATCATTAGCAGCCGCAGGGTGGGAGACCCTTCCAGCCCTCCTACCAGTTCAGCCTCCATCTCACGGAAACACCTGGAGGCAGAATTACCAGCACGGTCCTCAGCAGTCCGGATACCGCGGACAGGGATACCATCAGCAGTCGGCTGCTCAATACAATCAATAGAATGTATAATATTCCTCCAACCCTTCTCCTCGCCAATTCTCTCAAGGTTATCAGTCGCAATCTCAGCCGACATATCAGCATTCTAGACCCCAGCAAGGGGACTCCTCTGAGATTGTGCTGGTTAATCCGGCCCTGGCCTGTTTAGAGCAGTTAATGAAGAACATGGCTGAGATGACCCAAGAGATCGACGACCTGACGGCAGCCAAGACCGTCATACCAGCCCAGGTCGAAGCCAACCCGAACAACTTCTGATGCAAGAAGCATGTAGCCGGCAGTGTCCAACCCGAATCAGGTGAATTAAATTGTTTTTTATCTAATGTTGTTACTCTCAGGAGCGGTAGGACACTCCAGCCATCGGCGACGGTGAAGGGAAAGCATCTTGCATCTAACGGGGAATCGTCAGTCCAGCCAACACCAGGGCCAAGCAGCATTTTGGGAGCAGCACCAACATTCAGAAAAACACAAAAAATGAAGAAAATGACAAAACACAAAAAGATAGCACCAACCTTGGTGGAGATCGGCCATCATTGGAGGCGCCTGCACCTGCCTTACAGCCAGTTCCTGACAGGAGGAGCACTGCACCTACAACGAGTCCAACGCCAGCACCAGAAGTCGAGCCTGTCATTTTTGGTCCACAAATTGTAGATGAATCCATTCCTTTTTGCCATCTACCTGTACACAACAATTTGAACACTCTGTTGAATGAAATTGGTGAAGATTTTGTAAATATTCCTTTTCTTGAAGCAATGAAAAAACACAAAAAAATGAAAATTTTGAAAAATGCTTTGTCGGATCCTGCCATTATAGAAATCATACAGAATTTGGTGTTGAATATGCCATTAATGAAAGCTCTTGAGTACATGCCAGCCGTGAAGAAAGGATTAAAAGAGGCATGCACGACCAAGCGCAGGCCGCATCCCCACAACTCCAGAAGCAAGGGTGGCAAGTACGAAAAGCATATCCTTACAATGGCCACCGTTAACGCCATCAGCAACCTCCCGGATAAAAAGCCAGATATGGGAGCACCTCTTGTACGTTGTCAGATGTTCAATCAGGAGTTGAAAAACACTTCTCGACAACGGGTCTTCTGCAACTTGATGCCAGCTTCGCTGCTTACAGAATTCAGGCTAGGACTGCTTAAGCCTACAAAGACGATCCTGCAGTTCGCAGACAAGTCAGTCATGCGGCCTAGGGGCCTGTTGGAGGACGTGATCGTCACGGTTCAGGGAAAGTCATTCCCGGCCGATTTTGTGGTCTTAGATATGGGCGTCCCCTCTCTATTGCTCCTTACCCCAATCATACTTGAAAGACCATTTCTGCGGACATCAAACGCAGTAGTGAATTATGGGATGGGAGAAATCACTTTTGGCGTTGGCAATGAAACAATCAGAGTAGAGACCCTGTCTGAGGGAACACACGCCGAACAGACATCTACATCATGGGCAAGGGTGATTGAGTATGCTGATGACTGCGACTTTCTAGCAGAAATTCAAGATACCAATTTATTTTTGGATGACAATGAGATCTATGAATTCCTCTGTCCCAAGGAGGAAGTGGAGTCCGCAGTCGAATTTCCCCTTATCGATCAGGATGAGGAACTCGCTGATGTGCTGCAAGAGACTGCCGTGGGGGTGATGAGCCTTCAAAACCAAGAGCAGAAGCTTGAAGAATATTTTGACGAAGAAGACGTCATTGAGGAATTCTGTCAGGATTTGAGAGAAGAAGCAGAACAGAGTATGGTGGACACCGAACAGTTGAATGAATCACCACCTCTACTAATAGCTGAGGTCACCGCTGAAGCAGCTCAGACCCCGCCAGAGCTAAAACCCTTGCCCTCCAACATGAAGTATGCCTTCCTTGCGGGAGAACCAAACATGTACCCGGTCATCATCAATGCCCATCTGACCGAAGACCAAGAAACTCGTCTGATGGAGGTTCTTGAACGCAACCGCAAGGCGATAGGCTGGCAAACATCCGACCTCCATGGGATCAATCCGTAATTATGCTCGCACCGCATCTTTCTGGAAGAAGATTGCAGGCCCTCTCGAGAACTTCAGAGAAGATTAAATCCTAATCTGCAGGAGGTCGTTATGAAAGAGATCCAGAAGTGGTGTGATGCGGGATTTATTTATCCCATCTCCGACAGCAAATGGGTGAGTCCTCTGCATGTTGTGCTCAAGAAGTCAGGGATCACCATTGTGAAGAATGACAAAGGAGAAGAGATCGCAACCAGAGTGCGCACTTCTTGGCGAGTGTGCGTGGACTACAGAAGACTTAATCTCGCTACCAAGAAGGACAACTTTCTTTTACCCTTCATCGATCAGATCTTGGAGAGACTGGCTGCGAAAGAAATATTTCTGCTTCTTGGATGGCTACTCTGGGTATAATCAAGTTGCTATTGCTCCTGAAGATCAAGAGAAGACCACATTCACCTGTCCTTTTGGCACATATGCCTTCCGACGGATGCCGTTCGGGCTGTGCAACGCCCCAGCCACATTTCAGAGGTGTATGCTTGCAGTTTTTGCTGATATGGTGGGCAACTTTCTCGAGGTCTTTATGGATGACTTTTCGGTCAACGGGGATTCATTTGACCAATGTTTGGGTTATTTAGACCGAGTCTTATGGAGGTGTTGCAAAGTCAATCTTGTGCTTTCGTGGGAGAAGAGCAACTTCATGGTGACCGAAGGAATTGTGTTGGGTCACGTTGTTTCAAAACATGGTATGGAGGTTGATCCAGCCAAGGTGGACGTGATTTCCAAACTTGAGCCACCTACAAACATCAAGCAAGTCCAGTCATTCTTGGGCCATGTCGGTTTTTACCGACGATTCATCAAAGATTTCAGCAAACTGGCCAGACCGTTGACTGAGTTGCTTGGCAAAGACAATGAATTCATTGTAGATGACTGTGTGCTCCTTGCCTTTAATCAGTTGAAAGAACTCATCACGCAGGCCCCTGTCTTACAGCCACCGATTTGGACTCAACCTTTCGAGATCATGACCGACGCGTCAGATTATGCCATCGGAGCTGTACTGGGATAGAGGAAAGACAATGTACCATTTGCGATTCACTACGCTAGCGAACGCTCGATGAAGCCCAGAGAAACTACACTGTCACTGAAAAGGAGCTGCTAGCGGTAGTCTTTGCCTTGGAAAAGTTCAGATCCTACCTCCTTGGGTCTAAAGTAGTCATTTACAAAGATCATTCGGCCATTCGGTACTTACAGCAGAAGAAGGACGCCAAACCACATCTCATTTGGTGGATCCTTCTCCTCCAGAAATTTGACTTGGAAATCAAAGATAAACCTGGGGTAAAGAATGTAGTGGCCGATCATCTGTCAAGGCTTCCTAAACCGGATCCTCCTGAGCTGAACCTGCAGCCGATCACAGAGACCTTTCCAGATGAGGCAATTCTGTCAGTCACCTCACTTCCTTGGTATGCGGACATCGTGAACTACCTGGTGGCCAAGAAAATCCCACAGGACTGGCCTAAATTGAAAATAGACAGATTATTGTCTAAAATCCATTTCTACCAGTGGGAAGACCCGTATTTGTTTCGTGAGGGAGCAGATTGTATCTGGAGAAGGTGCATTCCTCAGGAGGAAGTTCCAAGTGTCCTCGCTTTATGTCACGACCAAGATTCTGGAGGACATCATTCAGGCAAACGAACGGCAGCAAAAGTTCTTCAAAGTGGCCTCTGGTGGCCTTCATTATTCAAAGATGCAGATGAGTATGTCAAATGCTGCACTGACTGCCAGAAGATGGGCGGAACCATAGGAATGAGAGACACGATGCCTCTGACATACATTCAGATCTCAGATGTCTTTGACGCATGGGGCATCGACTTTATGGGCATGTTTCCCAACAGTCAGGGTTATGAATATATTCTGCTTGCTGTCGATTATGTAAGTCGATGGGTGGAGGCTATTCCCGCCCGAACCGCCGACAGTAGGATTGTCTGTCGATTCTTGATAGATCACATCATAGCACGGTTCGGGATTCCCAAGATTCTCATATCTGACGGGGGTAGTCATTTCATAAACAGATAGGTGAAGAAGTTGACCCAAGAATTCTGCATTGAACATCGTGTTGCGTCACCCTACCACCCACAGTCCAATGGCTTAGCTGAATGTTCAAACAGGGAGATCAAGACAATTTTACAGAAGCTTGTGCGTCCGGATCGCAAGAACTGGTCTCAGCTACTTGATTCCATTCTTTGGGCATATAGAACAACGTACAAGTCACCCTTGGGAATGTCTCCCTACCGCCTTGTATATGGCAAGCCATGCCATTTGCCCATCGAACTAATTCACAAATCCTTATGGGCCATTAACATCTGTAATTTGGGCTCCAAGCAAGCAGGAAAGAACAGAAAACTGGATCAGAACAGATTACTGGAATTCAGAGATTATGCATATGACAATAGCCTGATGTACAAGGAGAAGGTCAAAACATGGCATGACAAGCATATCCGTCGCAAGTCCTTTGATCCAGGTCAGAAGGTGTGGTTGTTCGATGCGAAATTGAAGATCTTTCCAGGCAAATTGAAGAGTAAATGGACTGGGTCGTTCATGGTTAGGCAGGTGCGTGACAACGGAAGTGTATTGATATCCAATCTGTCAGCTGACGCACAGCCATTTATAGTCAATGGACAGCTTCTGAAGCCATACCTTGAACATGATACATTCATGGATGTCGTTGACTCGATTCAAGTAATCTATGAGGATGAGCTGAACATCTCCAAAGAGGCAGAGGAAGGCCAAGCACAGCAAAACATTTTTGAATAATTTTTCTTCTTTTCTTCTTTTCTTCTTTTCAATTTCTTTTATCCTCTTCTACCGAATTGATGCCATCCCTTTCATCATTGCTACACTTAGGATGTACCTTATCCTAAGTATAGGGGGGTGCGCATCCTGAGTTGTTCATATCCACTTTCATCCCTTTTCTTCTTTTCTTCTTTTCTTCTTTTCCTTTTCAATCTTCTGTATCTATCCAAAAAGTGTCGCCCCTTGTAGACAGTCTTCTATACTTAGGACGTACTTTGTCCTAAGTATAGGGGGATGTGCACCCTGAGTTTCTTCTATTCTTTTCGATCCTCTCCATTTTCTCCTTTTCTTGTCTATACTTAGGGATATTTTACCCTAAGTATAGGGGGAGACAATCGGAGTACGATCTGTTCAACACCCTTGACCCTCCCTGCGTTGTGTGCAGTCTGTTATACTTAGGATTATTTGATCCTAAGTATAGGGGGGACGGTCGACTTCTCATTCGTTGATTCATTCATCAGTTCTTTATTCTTTGGACTTGCCTATACTTAGTACGTGTTATGTCTGCTCTTTTCTCTCCGATCTATGAGGACATAGCTCAAGCTAAGTATAGAGGGGTCGTATATACTGCGTATATACTTTAGCCATAACTCGTACTTTCGTATTTTCCTAATAATATGGCTAAAAAATTTTTAAAATTCATTAAAAATCTTTAATAAAAAGGTGTTCTGTTTCTCAAATTCTTTTGTGTATTTATGATGAATCTCGGATTCATCACTCTAAGTCTCAGTAATTAGGCTCAAGTCCCTCAAAATCAACTGCATTTCTGCATTTATTTCGCATAATTAGCATTCGGGCATGATTGCATAAGAATTGCATTTTAGCATTAATTTCTGCATAAAATAAGAAGCCAAAAATCCAAGCCAAAAGTGACCTGTGAATAGCCTAACTTCCCCTATTTTTAACTCCTTCCTGCTAACACCGCATACCACAAACTCACTTCCACTGTGTACACATCACTAACAAGAATAAATAAAAAACACAAAAAAATAATTAACCCTGTTAAGTGGACCAAAAACCCAAACCCTAGTTCTAGGATTTTCAGACTAAAAGCCACATATCTTCCCCATCCAGTGTCCGATTTGATCCTACTCACTTTTGAACTAATGCACATTCAATTACCTTCAAAACAAGACCAAGTTCAAGTGAATCGGAGTTCGTATGTGAAAATTGGGTTTTGGGCCTCTTTTGTACATTGCATTTTTCGCGGCTTTTGACCTTGTATTTTATGTACTTATTTTCTTCATTAATAAAAATCCAAAAAAATTAGATTAAGGTCTCTTTTATTTATCTTTGAGTTTTCCTTATTTTTTCGGACTTTTATCGTGTTTAAAAAATGACAAAAAATTAGAAAACCAAAAATCAAGGTATTCTATGTACATGGGATACCCCAAAAATTCACTTTTCCCATTTGACCGAATTTGGCTTTGATGTTTTCATGAAAGTTGTAGATCTCGTCGAGACGAGCATTTTTCGTGAAGGAACTTTTTCGATCCGAGGTCATTTGCTATTTCTTTTTGATTTTACAAACGATTTATCTCTCGAATTTTCTGGTGCTGACACGTGGCCGCCCCAGAGGCCGCCACGTGTCAGCTATTTTTCGCCTTTTTATTATCTCGTTTAAAAAAAATTAATTAATTAAAATCCCCCGCACGTGCGGTGCACGTGCCCCCAGGCACGTGCCCCTCACGTGCGGCGCTGCCTGCCCTTTTTCCCTGCCACGTGGTCCATCCAAGGCCGTTCGATCGTCCGCTGATCGAACGGCCCACGTGCTTCATCTTCCCCAACCGTCTTCCCCGATCCCTCGGGCGTCGCCGCCCTCTCCGAAACCTCCGCCAACAACCCCCTCCGAGATATCCTCAACCTCTCCCGCAACCACCGGAGCCCTTCTCCCCCTCTACCCTATATAAGCCCCATCGCCGGCCCCCCCAGACCTTCATCCGCTGATTCACGCTCGAAGGGATCTGCCGGAGGTGACAGGTCCGGCCCTGACGACGCGGCGAGATCCGAGCTTCAAGAAGCTCGCCGCAGCGCCGCTCCCAGGAGAACTGCCCCAGCTCCGGGGGTCGTCTCCGTAGAGCCCACGACCGACTTCTCCGTCAACCTCCACCGTCAACGACAGCTCCGCTTCAACGCACTTCTTCTCCGACAACCAATATCGCCTACGCCACGCCGGACGCCAGCCATCATCTTCACCGTCTCCGCCCTCGACGCACCTCCGCCTCCTGGTGCCTCGAGTTTTGCCGACAACAGCCACCTCCGGCCTTCATCGACTTCCGCCGACAAGCATCGCCATCACCTCCATATCCGCCGTTCATCACCGCAGGTAGTGACAGCCACGGTCGGCGAGATCCGAGAAGCTCGCCGCTCCTCGCCGCAGCTCAAGCCTTCACCGCTGCTTTGCTCCGGCTCCGCCGTTGAGCCCTCCTCTTCTCCGGTAATCTCTCTCTCTATCTCTCTATCTCCCCATCTCTCTCTTCTCTCGTCTCCGCTCCGACGCACCCACATCCCCAATCATCATCTCCATCGTCCTCCGCCTCGACTTCGCCAACTCCGTTCATCGTTAACGCCGCCACCTCCATCGGCCTCCTCCGACACCACCGAGCACCGCCGCTCCGCCCCCTCCTGGCCGTGTGTCGGCCAGAGGCACGCCACCGACCTCAGACGCTTCGCCTTCGACTTGGACACGGCCGCGACTCCAGCCCATACGCTTCGCCTCTGCCTCGACGTCGTCTTCATCGACAACAACCGCGGGCCCACTCCTCCGCCTGGCTCGCCTCCGTCTTCAGCCGAGCTCCGACCATCGTCACCAGCACCATCCCCAGGAGCAGCTCGGCCCCTCCACCTCCGAACCGCGTCGCCAGCCGCTACAGGAGCAACCTTGCTCCGCCGGGCCCTCCGCCGCACTCACCACCGGCCTCCAAGCCCGAGACCCCGCCACGTGCGTAGCACGTGGGGCGGGGGACGTCATCTCAGCGTCAGCCCCCGGGTCACGTGCCCCGCACGTGACCGCGGGGTAAATTGCAAGAAGCCCCCTGGGGGTTTCTTTATCTGCCATCACGCCCAAGATCCAGAGGGTACGTGCTCTGCACGTGCCCCTTGGTAAATTTGCAAAGCATCCCCCCAGGTCAAACGGTAATTGCTTCTAGGTCCCTGTCTGCACCTTTTTTATTTTATTTTATTTTATGTTTATTGCATGTACCCCCCTATGTTCTACCTCTGTTTTGAACCTCTTCTAGACATCGTTTCATTTATTTAAAAATAGCATTTTGTTCATCTTTTAATTCTCTACATTTTGACATGTCTTGGATAATTTTGTGGTTAACGGTTGATTAATAAATAATTGTTTTGCGAAAATTGGAATATTTTACCCAATCTGTGCTCGGAAATTCTTAGTTAATTAATCGTTTCTCTAAAAATTCCCCAAAAATCAAATATCATAGAAATTAATTTGATTAACATTGTGCCCAAAAATCATTGCATTTGCGTGCATATTTTGTCCTGTAAAAATTATTTTGCATCTTTTAGTATTTAATTTTTAATAGGTATTAAACCCCACATTTTCGAGGTTTAGGATTTTTCTGAGATCAGTCACCTAGTGATAGATCTTAGATAATTTTGATTCTCGAAAATAAGTAGGTTTGATATTTATTAAAATTAAATATTAAAAATCATTTTGTTTGCATTTAAAAATCCATAAAAAATTCATCTTGCATCCAAAAATTCCAAAAAAATTATAGTGCATCCATTTCATTATAGTTTACATTGTGGCCAAGTTTCGTATTTTTCGGACATTGTTTGATTGACATTTACATTTTAGTCCCTAAAATGAGGCCAAATTTGCATTTTGCATCCTTTATTGCATTGAAAATTCCAAAAAAAAGACCGCCTTGAAAACCAAACTCAAAAGTGGATAGACATTAATCTAGGTTGTTCCTTTGCCTCCTTGTGATCGACCTTGGGACTTGCCCAAGTAAAATAAACATAAAAACCACTGGATTGAATTTGTTTAAAAATTGTGGTTATTTCTTGACTGTTTCCGATCGCCGCCTACAACGAACGACTTCATTAATTTCACGCACGAAGATTAAAAATACATTCTTAACGCGGCTCTTGCGGACTCGTCAGATGGCGCCGTTGCCGGGGAGGCAAACAGCTTAGTTTTTGTTTTGAAAATTCTTATTCGGTTTTCCGAATTTGGGTAGTCTGACCCCCGAATTTTTCATTTTATTTCTTGTATTTATTTTTCAGCATTTCTTTCATTTATTTTATTTTTGATTATTTTCTGAGTCACTCTCTTACATTCTCTCTCTTATTTTTCTTGCGAGGTACCCGGCGCACGTGGAGCGGTTTTTCAAGGAACCGACACATCTTCACCGACACCCGAAGAAACCGCAATTAAATTAAGATCGAGTCGAGTCGTGAGAGAGAGTAGAGTCTAGGTTTTTAATTTCTGCATTTTTTATTTTCTGCTCATTTATAGCGGTGTCCGTTTGGACTCTCGCGTGTGTACAAGGACATTGAACTTTATTTGTGGTGTGTCGTGGCCTGTTTCACTCTCCGGAGAGGGTGGGGTCCGACTTGAGTGGCGATTAGGATAGACCTGCACATACGGCTCTTAGAGCATTTTTTATTTCTGATTGTGCTCGTAGGATCTTAAGCCACACTGCACTTTAACTGAGACGCACATTAGATCGTTCAACTTAGCCAAATTCAACTCAATTCTTCCCGCTAATAGAACTTTCTTCTTAGGTGTGGTTTTCATCGGCTTGCACGCATTTAGTATAAATTTTCAATTATGTATTGCATCCCACATGGAGATTGCGAGGAGGCACTGTAAGTCTTCTAACTGAGCATTCATCATAAGTTTTCCGCGTGCATCGGCTTTTCCCGAATTCCTCTCTCTTGTTTTATCACATAAATCTAAAGGAAATTGGGACTGCACGGTAGACGTGAATTTGTGTTCACCTAAATTCTACAGTGATCGCCGTAATAAAACTGGGACTGCTAAATATAGCCGATCTAAAAAATCATAAAATCAAGAATTTCTGCGGGAGAGCAACCCCGACATTGTCTGATTTATCTTGCAGCGAGGAGAGAGACGCACACTAGGATAGAGCCCAGCTCCAAACCTAACAGCTCGCGTAAACGGCTTGCAAGATTGAATTCTCACCAATTAAAACTAACAAGATAATTGACCGGACCCTTACGGTCTTCACTTTGAGTTGAGTTGGTGAAACAACCCTTGTATTGAGTTTGATTGTGCGTAGAAAATAGAGCATCAACGAATACCACACAATTGTGTCTACATCATAAAACATCTTGTTGACCCCGAGAATGGAGGATTGTGGTAATTTTTGTTCAGGCTCGTCTCTCTCTACGACAAACTCCCCAATCTCAAAAACCCAGAGAAACTCTTACTCTGGACCTGCTTGGCCTCCGGGAAACCCTTCCCAAGAACCCTATTCCTTCTTCCTCCTAGAAGGAGGACAGACCCACCCTGTCCATTTCTCACCCCAAAAGATCAAGAATAATTGTTACATCAATTCTTTCCAATCTATTAACTCAAATCCTTTATATTCTCCAGATAAAGAAAAAGAGATGCCACCCAAGATACCTTCCAAGAAAGACCCTGAAGATGAACCTAATGAAGATCCAATGAAGATGATTCTCGCGAGACTAGATGCATCTGAGCAGCAACAGCAGCTACTGAGGGAGCAGCTCGAACAAATGAATGCTGGGGGAGAAGTGCCAATGGAAGCCGCATACAACCCTGGACAGTACAGAGTGTGGAATTATTTGCAGCCACCACAACCAGAGATCCACTATGAACTAAAGCCACACTTTGTCAGTCAATTACCTCAATTCCATGGTAATACGACTGAGGAGCCATATGAATTCCTGAGGGACCTAGAGCTAATATGTTCTAATCTGAGGCACCCACAAGTCAGCCAAGACTACATTCGTCTCACTGCACTACCTTTCGCCTTGAAAGGGAAAGCAGACTACTGGGTGAAGAACTTGGGGGTGACTGTGACGACTTATGAGAGGTTCAAAAACCTCTTTTTGAAGAAATTCTACCCCTTGAGCCGGACCAATCAAATGAGGACCCGCATCACCAGTTTCTCTCAGATGCCCAATGAACCACTCTGTGAGGCATGGGATAGGTTTAAGGACCTGCTACAAAAATGTCCCTGTCATGATCTGGACAACAACATCCTAGTCCAATCACTCTACTCTGGCCTCAACCACGAGACTCAAGGGTTAGTTAGTGCTGCCTGCGGAGGGAATTACACATCACGTGGAGCTGAGACCGTCTGGAAAATACTGGAGCAGATGGCAGAAACAAGCCGGTCTCAAATTGCCAGTCGAGCATACACTGATTCCCTGAACACCCTTCAAGCCAAAGGCGGGAAGCAGACGGTGGCAGAAATAGCTGAGGACTTGATTCCAAGCATGCACTTTATTTCTGATAAATTGACAATTGTGGACAAGAGAATGAACGATATCGACAGTAGGATTTCGCAATTCCCGAAGCAGATGGAGGAACTCACCGAGAAGGTGTCCAAGATGGGGATGCCTAGTGCACCTACTGTCCCGATATATCATGTGCATCATGTCCAGGAGCAACCAGGAGCAGAGCAACAACAACCATGGGCTCACGATCAATCCCACGCCCAATTTTCCCAACAGCCGCCCCCACCGACTGAGACAGTCAAGGAAGCCCCGCCTCTGACATTTGAAGTGAATGGCATCTGGTACACCCAAGACACTACCCGACAGGGTAATATGGGAGACCGTCAGACTTATCAGCGCCCACCTACTTTCTATAATGACGCATTCCAGTAACCGAAGTAGCAGCAACCCTACAATCGCCAGAGCCAACCTCAGCAATACCATCAGCAATCTCAAGCCCCCAGACAATCAGCTCAGTCATCCAAACCCCCAGAAGAACCGATCGACATCCAGAGACAACTACTTGAGGAGTTTTGTCACTTCCGACATGAACTGGAAGATCTACGGGTTGATGTCAACCGCTTGTCCCGTTGGAAGGATGAGCAGACAGCTCCAGCCACAACCATTCCCGCCCAGGTTCAAGCTAACCCCAATAGCTTGAACAAATTCAACGCATCTCAACACAATAACCAGGTATACTATCCAGACTTTTCCACATCTGAACATGAGATCCTTTCATTTGACAAAATCAATGCCGTGTCACTCAGGAGCGGAAGGACCATGGTTGTACCTGACCGGGCAAGGGAATCGGACCATGAAGACTCGAAAGATCGACCGAAGGATGTTTCCGAGGAGGAAGATGAAGGACGCCTGAATATCCCAGCAGTAGATAAAGGGAAAGCATCTATGGAGTCTGCAGAGGACCTTGAACCTCTAGTTGCTGCAAAAATACCTTTGTCACCTTTTCAGCAACCTGATTTTGATTATTATGATTGTAATAAAAACTCCAAGTCGAATAAAGATGCTCTTATTTTTTATTCTGATCCTCTATCTCCTGTCTCAAATGCTTTCATTCCTTTCCCCCATGCCTTAAAGAAAGAAAAACAAAAGAAAAACATCAAAGATGACCCAGTCATGGAAAAATTCTGCCAACAAAACATCACAGTCAAAGTACCCTTTGATCAATACGTGGCAGGTAATCCAGCCTTTTAGAAATACTTGAAGGCAAAATGCACCCCCACCCGGACTCGTACAAAGAGAACAAGTCAACTTGTGGAGACGCATATCTTGACAGTTGCCACCACTAAATGCGTCAGAAACCAGCATCTGCCAAGAAAGAAAAGGGATCTGGGCGCCCATTATGTGGAGAGTCACATTGGCGGCATAGCATTCACACGCACACTTCTCGACAATGGATCTTCCATAAACCTTCTACCCTTAGCCTTATATTATCGATTGGAGTTGGGCCCTCTCAAGAAATCATCATCTTTACTCCAATTTGCTGATAAATCCACTAAAAGACCTAAGGGAGAAGTGAAGAATGTCATCATCATCATCGAGGGTACAGAATACAAAGTGGACTTCACTGTCCTGGACATGGAGACCCCGAACCATTGGAAGGAATCGCAAATCATTCTCGGAAGACCTTTCTTAAGAACTGCTAAGGCCGTATTCGACTGACCCAGCTCTGACCTTTTATAGAGCAAGCATGATGAAATTCCGTTCTCCAGGCGGAGAAGTGGATTTGGAGATGAAACAAACAAAGTGGCAAAGACCAGACTCCGAATCCACAACTGAAGATGCTGAAACATCAGAATGCAATCTCCTCAGAACCACTGGGCCATGGGACCAACTGCCAGACATACAGATAGAAGGCACATCCTCGGAAGAAGAAATAATCCACCATGCAGTCTCTGAGATTTCTACACCCCCAGACAACACTGAAATCCTCTTGGATTTATCAATCACCTCACCTTTGGGACAGTCAATCGATGATGAGTCGGACACGGCTCTGGCCGAATTACCATTCTCCTCTATCGATCCGACTCACTTTTCTTTGGAATTGGTAGCCAACATCTCACACAGTGATTCACCGCCAACCGATACTGAGCCAGAAGCAAAAGTCATTCAGCCAGACTTGATCGACGATTCAGAATTGCCAGAGCTGAAACCACTACCTCCCACGCTGAAATACGCATTCCTCAATGGACCCAAAGAAAAATTCCCTGTGATCATTAGCTCATCATTAACCGTGGACCAAGAATCCAGACTTATCGAAGTCCTTGAGCGAAATCGAAAAGCCATAGGTTGGACTGTGTCGGATCTCGTAGGAATAAACCCCGCTCTCTGCTCGCACCAAATTTATGTTGAGGATAATGCAAGGCCTTCCCGTGAATTCCAGAGAAGATTAAACCCCAATCTTCGGGAAGTAGTGAAGAAAGAAATAGAGAAATGGTGCAAAGCAGGATTTATTTACCCCATTTCTGACTCCAAGTGGGTAGCCCCCCTTCATGTCGTCCCGAAGAAGTCGGGAATCCAGATGGTTACCAACGAGGAGGGGGTAGAGATCGCGACCAGAGTACCCACGTCGTGGCGCGTCTGTGTCGATTACCGGCACCTGAATGCTGCGACCAAGAAAGACTACTTTCCACTGCCATTCATTGATCAAATATTGGAGAGACTTGCAGGGAAAGCATTCTTCTGTTTTCTTGATGGGTACTCCGGCTACAATCAAGTAGCTATCGCTCCCGAGGACCAGGAAAAGACCACGTTCACATGTCCCTTCGGTACTTACGCATTCAAGCGCATGCCATTCGGGCTTTGTAATGCCCCAGGCACATTTCAGCAGTGCATGATTGCCGTATTTGCCGAAATGGTTGGTGATTTCTTGGAAGTCTTCATGGACGACTTCTCGGTTCATGGTGATTCATTTGATACATGCTTAGCACACTTGGACCGAGTCCTTCAGAGATGCAGGGAGGTAAATTTGGTACTCTCCTGGGAGAAGAGTCACTTCATGGTGACTGAGGGTATCGTGTTGGGGCACGTCATCTCCAAAAAGGGAATGGAGGTGGACCCTGCCAAGGTGGATGTGATCAAGAAACTTGAGCCACCAACCAGCGTCAAGTCAGTGAGGTCGTTCTTAAGGCATGTTGGATTTTATCGACGGTTTATTCCTGATTTTTCAAAGATCGCCCGCCCACTGACTGAGCTCTTAGGAAAAGACACCGAGTTTATTTTAAATCACAGATGTCTAGAGGCCTTCGAGCTCCTAAAAAAGAAAATATGTGAATCGCCGATATTACAAGCTCCCGACTGGTCTCTTCCCTTCGAGATCATGACTGATGCATCGGATTTTGCTGTCGGAGCGGTACTCGGACAAAGAAGAGATGGAATTCCTTATGCGATTCACTACGCGAGCAAAGTATTGGACCCTGCACAGAGAACTATACAGTGACTGAAAAGGAAATGCTCGCGGTTGTTTGGGCCCTGGAAAAATTCAGATCATACATATTGGGCTCCAAGGTGACAATCTTCACAGATCACACAGCAATCAGATATCTTATGGATAAGAAGGATGCTAAGGCACGACTTTTGAGATGGATCTTGTTAATCCAGGAGTTTAATTTGGAGATCAAGGATAAACCTGGAATAAAGAATGTTGTTGTTGATCACCTTTCCCGAATCGAGCAAAACGTTCATCCTGATATCGGACCAATCAAGGAGACTTTTCTGGACGAATCGATTTGCGTCATTGAGTCAACCCCATGGTATTCCGACATAGTGAACTATCTTGTCTCCAAGAAGGTTCCCTATGGTTGGACCAAAAAAATGATTGACCGATTAAAGTCGGATTCGAGAAAATACCATTGGGACGATCCTTTCCTTTTCTATGAAGGACCGGATTGTGTCTGGAGAAGATGTATCCCTCAGGAGGAATATCAGAGTGTCCTCACACACTGTCATTCTCTCGAGGCTGGAGGACACCATTCGGGAAAGAGAACCGCGCACAAGGTACTCCAATGTGGATTTTACTGGCGGACCTTATTTCAGGATGCTAATGAATTTGTACGGTCATGCCCGATTTGTCAAAGAATGGGAGGGACTATGGGATATAGAGATGAAACGCCCATGCAACCAATAATTTTCTGTGATGTTTTTGATGCATGGGGGATCGATTTTATGGGTCCCTTTCCCAATAGCAATGGATTTGAGTACATCTTGTTAGCGGTGGATTATTTATCAAGATGGGTAGAGGCTATTCCAACCCGAACCGCAGATAGCAAAGTCGTCTATAAGTTTATCAAAGATAACATCATTGCGAGGTTCGGGATACCAAAAGTCTTGATTTCTGATGGAGGTAGCCACTTCGTGAACAGGGAGATGAGATCTTTGGCTAAGGAGTACAAATTTGAGCATAGAATAGCCAACCCGTATCATCCACAATCTAACGGCATGGCAGAGGTTTCTAACAGAGAGGTGAAGAGCATTCTCCAGAAGTTGGTTCGTCCCGATAGGAAGAATTGGTCAACACTGTTGGACCAAGTTCTATGGGCCTATAGGACAGCCTATAAGACTCCACTCGGTACTTCACCTTTTAGGATGATCTATGGCAAGCCATGTCATCTTCCTCCAGAATTGATCCACAAATCTGAATGGGCGATCAAAAAGTTGAATTGGAGTTGTCACCTTGGGAAACTATGTCGAGACTTAAATCTGAATGAGCTAATTGAAATCCGAAATCGGACATATGACAACAGTGTGATTTATAAGGACAAGGTCAAGAGATGGCATGATAGACACATTCGAGAGAAGACCTTTGTCCCTGGACAAAAAGTGTGGTTGTTTAATGCTCGGTTGAAGATTTTTCATGGGAAACTCAAATCAAAATGGACGGGTCCCTACATTGTCGTCGATGTGCATACCAATGGAAGCGTAGACATTGCCGAACTCAAAGAGAATGCACAACCGTTCTCAATAAATGGACAAATGCTGAAGCCATACATTGAATCACCCAAAGAACAAACAGTTCAAGTCGAGGCCATCTATTTCACGCAGAGCGAGGATATTGAAAATCTATCTGACCACTCCCACCCTCCCTCCCGACCACATTGGTCTCCTTGTACAGCTTCTTCCTTTACTTAGGCCAAGGCCTAAATATAGGGGGGACCAATGCCATCTGTATATATCATTCTTCTCCTAACTCCTATTCGCTCCATATCCACCCTTCTTCCATACTTAGGCTGTTCAGAGCCTAAGTATAGGGGGAACCGACATCCACCCGTATATACTCTCCTCATTTCCTGACCGCTTTTCTTTTCATTCTTTTTCTTTTTTTCTTTTTTCTTTCTCACTCTCTTACGCTTAGCCCGAGCTATGTCTTCTTTACGCTTCTTGTGCTCTGAGGACACAGCACTCGCTAAGTATAGGGGGGTCTGTATATATACATTGTATATATTTTACCCATATCTCGTACTTTCGCGTAAGTCTATATGTATTTACGGGGTGGGTAATAACTTGAAAAAAAAAGAAGAGAGAGAGAGAGAGAAGTTTTACCACTAACACTGACCTGCCCAAAATTTTTAAGGCTTCTTATTCCATTTTCTGCATTAAAAAAAAGTGTATGCATTTCACACACTTGCACTTCATCCATCACCGCATGCATTTGCATCTGTGAAAAGTCATTGGGTTCTGAACCGAGTTATGAGCCGAAACCGAGAGTGGTCTGGGCTTGACTTTAATCCACCTAATTTTCAGAGGAACTTCACTGAGAAATAGAATTTTAAGAGCTTCAGGTCTTTTTGACTTAATTCCTTAAGTTCCACATGACAATGTGCAGCGTTTGACTCTTAGTGTCTAACCTGGTCTCTTCATTCTAGGTACCACTCTGGAATAGGGAATTAATTTGCACTCTCGCACTATGCACTTAGCTCAACCCAAACGGGATGTTGGAAGACTGTGTGAGTCTCTTTTCTGGTAGCGTGGAAATCTAAAGACCGAAGTACGGGTTGAAATAAAGCTTCGGAAAAGGGATGGACGGCTGGGCACAATTTTTCTAAGACCCCAAAAAATGTACGGAACAAAAGATTCTATATCCGTAGGGGCACAACAAGATCCAAGCAGAACCACCAAAAATTCCAAATACATAGAAGCATTCTACCAAATAAAAATCCGACCAAAAAGGTCCAAGCTTCAGAAACCTGCAGATCTTGGTGGAGACTCGGCTACACTGGCTATCTCCACAAGGAGAGGTGACTACACTGGCCACCCTCCAGTTCTTTTCTCTTTCTTCTATCTTCTCCCTCATTCGATTGTGAACACAGCGCGACAGACCTTAGAAGGAAATACCTGACTCCCCGAGGACGAGTTACTGGAGAGGAGAGGAGCATGGTAGTCCGGCATTCTGAATGGGAAGAGCTAAAACCCTTCACACACATGAGTCGGTTATTCAATGTTCATAGGGTGTACTTTGGGAAGAGGATTGATCTAAGATGACTTCTGAGCCGAAACTGTGTCAATGATGTGTAGAACTTGAGGGCTGTTGATTTTGAAATTCTAAGTCTCATAGAAGTTCCGCCACATTATTAATCCAAAGGTCAAGTTTAGTTTCACTTTCACCTTCAGTTCATGGTCTTGGTATGGAACCCAGTCTCATTTCACTTCATGGCATTTCTTTTTGATGCTCAGGGACGAGCATGGTTTAAGTATAGGGGGATGATGAATCTCGGATTCATCACTCTAAGTCTCAGTAATTAGGCTCAAGTCCCTCAAAATCAACTGCATTTCTGCATTTATTTCGCATAATTAGCATTCGGGCATGATTGCATAAGAATTGCATTTTAGCATTAATTTCTGCATAAAATAAGAAGCCAAAAATCCAAGCCAAAAGTGACCTGTGAATAGCCTAACTTCCCCTATTTTTAACTCCTTCCTGCTAACACCGCATACCATAAACTCACTTCCACTGTGTACACATCACTAACAAGAATAAATAAAAAATACAAAAAAAATAATTAACCCTGTTAAGTGGACCAAAAACCCAAACCCTAGTTCTAGGATTTTCGAACTAAAAGCCACATATCTTCCCCATCCAGTGTCCGATTTGATCCTACTCACTTTTGAACTAACGCACATTCAATTACCTTCAAAACAAGACCAAGTTCAAGTGAATCGGAGTTCGTATGTGAAAATTGGGTTTTGGGCCTCTTTTGTACATTGCATTTTTCGCGGCTTTTGACCTTGTATTTTATGTACTTATTTTCTTCATTAATAAAAATCCAAAAAAATTAGATTAAGGTCTCTTTTATTTATCTTTGAGTTTTCCTTATTTTTCCGGACTTTTATCGTGTTTAAAAAATGACAAAAAATTAGAAAACCAAAAATCAAGGTATTCTATGTACATGGGATACCCCAAAAATTCACTTTTCACATTTGACCGAATTTGGCTTTGATGTCTTCATAAAAGTTGTAGATCTCGTCGAGACGAGCATTTTTTGTGAAGGAACTTTTTCGATCCGAGGTCATTTGCTATTTCTTTTTGATTTTACAAACGATTTATCTCTCAAATTTTCTGGTGCTGACACGTGGCAGCCCCAGAGGCCGCCACGTGTCAGCTATTTTTCGCCTTTTTATTATCTTGTTTAAAAAAAATTAATTAATTAAAATCCCCCGCACGTGCGGCGCACGTGCCCCCAGGCACGTGCCCCTCACGTGCGGCGCTGCCTGCCCTTTTTCCCTGCCACGTGGTCCATCCATGGTCGTTCGATCGTCCGCAGATCGAACGGCCCACGCGCTTCATCTTCCCCAACCGTCTTCCCCGATCCCTCGGGCGTCGCCGCCCTCTCCGAAACCTCTGCCAACAACCCCCTCCTCCATCGCCGTTGACCACCGCTCCGCCCCCTCCGCTATCCTCTCCAACGGCGGCAGCCAACTACCCCCCTCCGAGATATCCTCAACCTCTCCCGCAACCACCGGAGCCCTTCTCCCCCTCTACCCTATATAAGCCCCATCGCCGGCCCCCCCAGACCTTCATCCGCCGATTCACGCTCGAAGGGATCCGCCGGAGGTGACAGGTCCAGCCCTGACGACGCGGCGAGATCCGAGCTTCAAGAAGCTCGCCGCAGCGCCGCTCCCAGGCGAACTGCCCCATCTCCGGGGGTCGTCTCCGTAGAGCCCACGACCGATTTCTCCGTCAACCTCCACCGTCAACGATAGCTCCGCTTCAACGCGCTTCTTCTCCGACAACCAATATCGCCTACGCCACGCCGGACGCCAGCCATCATCTTCACAGTCTCCGCCCTCGACGCTCCTCCGCCTCCTGGTGCCTCGAGTTTCGCCGACAACAGCCACCTCCGGCCTTCATCGACTTCCGCCGACAAGCATCGCCATCACCTCCATATCCGTCGTTCATCACCGCAGGTAGTGACAGCCACGGTCGGCGAGATCCGAGCAGCTCGCCGCTCCTCGCCGCAGCTCAAGCCTTCACCGCTGCTTTGCTCCGGCTCCGCCGTTGAGCCCTCCTCTTCCCCGGTAATCTCTCTCTATCTCTCTATCTCCCCATCTCTCTCTTCTCTCGTCTCCGCTCCGACGCACCCACATCCCCAATCATCATCTCCATCGTCCTCCGCCTCGACTTCGCCAACTCCGTTCATCGTCAACGCCGCCACCTCCATCGGCCTCCTCCGACACCACCGAGCGTCGCCGCTCCGCCCCCTCCTGGCCGTGTGTCGGCCAGAGGCACGCCACCGACCTCAGACGCTTCGCCTTTGACTTGGACACGGCCGCGACTCCAGCCCATATGCTTCGCCTCTGCCTCGATGTCGTCTTCATCGACAACCACCGCGGGCCCACTCCTCCGCCTGGCTCGCCTCCGTCTTCAGCCGAGCTCCGACCATCGTCACCAGCACCATCCCCAGGAGCAGCTCGGCCCCTCCACCTCCGAACCGCGTCGCCAGCCGCTACAGGAGCAACCTTGCTCCGCCGGGCCCTCCGCTGCACTCGCCACCGGCCTCCAAGGACGAGACCCCGCCACGTGCGTAGCACGTGGGGCGGGGGACATCATCTCAGCGTCAGCCCCCGGGTCACGTGCCCCGCACGTGACCGCGGGGTAAATTGCAAGAATCCCCCTGGAGGTTTCTTTATCTGCCATCACGCCCAAGATCCAGAGGGCACGTGCTCTGCACGTGCCCCTTGGTAAATTTGCAAAGCATCCCCCCAGGTCAAACGGTAATTGCTTCTAGGTCCCTGTCTGCACCATTTTTATTTTATTTTATTTTATGTTTATTGCATGTACCCCCCTGTGTTCTACCTCTGTTTTGAACTCTTCTAGACATCGTTTCATTTATTTAAAAATAGCATTTTGTTCATCTTTTAATTCTCTACATTTTGACATGTCTTGGATATTTTTGTGATTAACGGTTGATTAATAAATAAATGTTTTGCGAAAATTGGAATATTTTACCCAATCTGTGCTCGGAAATTCTTAGTTAATTAACCGTTTCTCTAAAAATTCCCCAAAAATCAAATATCGTAGAGATTAATTTGATTAACATTGTGCCAAAAATCATTGCATTTGCATGCATATTTTGTCCTGTAAAAATCATTTTGCATCTTTTAGTATTTAATTTTTAATAGGTATTAATCCCCACATTTTCGAGGTTTAGGATTTTTTGAGATCAGTGACCTAGTGATAGATCTTAGATAATTTTGATTCTCGAAAATAAGTAGGTTTGATATTTATTAAAATTAAATATTAAAAATCATTTTGTTTGCATTTAAAAATCCATAAAAAATTCATATTGCATCCAAAAATTCCAAAAAAATTACAGTGCATCCATTTCATTATAGTTTACATTGTGGCCAAGTTTCGTATTTTTCGGACATTGTTTGATTGACATTTACATTTTAGTCCCTAAAATAAGGCCAAATTTGCATTTTGCATCCTTTATTGCATTGAAAATTCCAAAAAAAAGACCGCCTTGAAAACCAAACTCAAAAGTGGATAGACATTAATCTAGGTTGTTCCTTTGCCTCCTTGTGATCGACCTTGGGACTTGCCCAAGTAAAATAAACATAAAAACCACTGGATTGAATTTGTTTAAAAATTGTGGTTATTTCTTGACTGTTTCCGATCGCTGCCTACAACGAACGACTTCATTAATTTCACGCACGAAGATTAAAAATACATTCTTAACGCGGCTCTTGCGGACTCCGTCAATTTACTGATTAATAAATCAAGTGAAAATGTTTCTTGCAAAATGTTTGAAAAATAGTTTGAAAATCTTTGTGAACATTTATTGAAAACTATTTTGAAAATATTTTGTTACATGTTTTCAACCTTTGTAAAAATGTGTGGTTTGTAAAATCTCTTTTCTTTGTGTGAAATAAAATGTTTGAAAAATGATTTGTAAATGGTTTGAAAAAATGGTTGCAAAAATGTTTTGAAAAACCTATATATACTGTTTTGAAAACCTTCGCAAAATGATTTTCAAATGTGTGTACATGTTTGCAAAAATGTTTGTAAAAATTATTTTGGACTATAGTTCTAAAAAATTGTGTGAAAAGCTTGTGTCAAATAAGTTTGAGGAATATATACATCACACCAAAAATCCACTATATACTTATAAAAGTGATCACTTACCCTGTAAGTTCTTAAAATCCACTTCTTGTAGATATAAGAAGCACTCCCGTGTACATAGTTTTCACCTAACTTTTAGCCAAAAACTGTTTGTTTTCAAAAATCCCAAAAATATTTGCAAAATTAAAATTCAAAAACATCTGAAAAATCTTTTTGAAAAATACAAAAATGCATATGCATCATCATCATCTTTTCAAAAATCCATAAAAAGTTCAAAACCTTGAAAATTGCATCACAAAAATATTCTCTACATAGCATTGCATAGCATGAGCATTTTTCGTATTGAGTTTGATAGTTGAACAAGTCTAAGTAAAATCCGGAGATTGGAGCTTGATTGGACCTTAAAATCTACCTAATAACAGGAACCTTATAGGAACTGGGTTTGAGGTACTTCAGGTCTAGTTGACTTAATTCTTTGAGGATCACGGGACTTATTTCAATGGATTCTTGACTGCCTAAGTAGAGTATTTCAGAGCACACGCATGACTCTTGTTGATAATGACCTAACTTGGACACCTGCACCTTTCACATGGCTCAACTCAGTTGGAGTGGTGAGGGGATTGGATTTGCCGGTATGAGATGCACACAAGTGGAAACATTTGTCCTCCTCTAGGGAGGGAAGTGCACCCCAACCCGTTTAGTGATGAGGAAGTCTAAAGACAGGAGGTTGTGGGTTGCGATAAAGCTTCAAAAGAGGGATAGTCTACTAGCTCAAGAGGAAAAACTACTTATGTAAATGCTGCTATGAATAGTATTAAAAAAAATGTATGTTCAGGCATGTACAAAAATAAAAAGCCTGCAAGTATGTACAAAGTCAATAATCAAGCTTGAGTTCCAAAGTCAAATATGTGAGCCTGCAGCAGGATGACTTGACTACACTGGTTTTGCATCCCAGGATAGGTAGCTACACTGGCTACCGTCCATTCTTCTCTTCACCCCCTCCTCTTGAGCTGGTTGCCACTTGAACTTAGAAGGGAATACCCCGGTCCTCGAGGATGGAGTTATTGGATTGGGGAATCATTGGGTTGTCGTACTGGAGAAGTCAGTCTCTTTGTCATTCTAGTTGGGGAGAGCCACCATCACTTACACTTTACGAGTCAGATTCATAGTCGTAAGAGTTTGCGTATGAGTTGAAGTATTTCTGACTTGGCTATTGAGGAGACTTGGACAGAGTTTCGGGATTCTCAAGGACTATTGGATTTCAAATTCGGTTCTCATTAAGGTTCCGCCCACACTAAAATTCCAAAGGTCCGACTTAAGCTCCAAACTTTGATTTTGTGAAGACAAGTTTGATGATCAAATAAAATCCAAGTTCTTCTTTTTCTTTTCTTTCTTTTTCTTTTTGCACTTATTGCATAAGTGTTTGCTAGGGACTAGCAAAGGTAAAGTATAGGGGGATGATGAATCCACATTTCATCATCTTTATTCTATCATTTTGGCCTCAAAAACCCTAGCAAATGCCTGAAAATAGCATTAAATAGAGTAATTTAGCATTCATGCATATGTGTGTAAAAAGTGTATAAAATACTGTTTTTAATGCCAAAATTATAGAACAAAGAAAAGAAAAGAAAAAGAATAAAATATTGTAAATATTTTATGACCCGAAATCCCGAGACCTAGGCATCTTGATGAATAGGTCGACAAGGAATAAAGTAGGGGGAGATAAGGGCCAAATACCTATATTTATTAATTCATTCTTTATTCATTTCGGGACCCATTTTTTGTTCTACTTTTTATACATCAAATAAAGAAACTTTGTACATGAAAGTTGTAGATAATTAAATAAAGAAAATACAAAATTGATTTCACAGAAAAATAATGTACAGATAAAAAGTTATGGTCTGAATAAAAATCCAGAATCCCAACTTCCCAGACCTGTATCTCATAAATGAAAACTCCAAATGCAGCAAACTCACCTTTAATTATATATAGAATAAAATAATCTATTTAATGGTATAGTTTCGCATTTGGCAGAGCTACGGTTTGAAAGTTGAGTTTTGGACCCACATTGTATACCTGTACAGCTTAAAATATTCAATTTATTCTTTAATCATTATTTTTGTATTTTTATGATTTTATAATTTTGTGAATATTATTTATAATAACTATGTACATTAAAACAGGAATAAAAACCCAAATAAAACTCAAAATAAAAATAAATGTATATAAAAATACACAGGTATTATACCTATATACAAACCTATACAATACCTACTTATATTTTATTTAATGTACAAAACACATCGAAAAAATAAAATAAAAATATAGTTGTGTATATAAAAGTATTTTATAATTTTAGAAAATAATAAATAAAAATAATAAAAGTAAAATACACAACATAAAAATAAAGTAATAAAATACATAGGTATATGTACCTACATAGGGCTAAAAAGACAACTTGTAAAAATATACTCCATAAAAATAATTAAAAATCACTATAAAATAGTTTATAAAATTATAAACACTTTTTATTTTATAACATAATTAAAATAATATCGTTTAATATTTTTAATTAATTTTTTTAGTTTTTCTCCAGGCTTTTTCCTGGTTGGTCCACGTGGACCAACCAAGGGGCAGCAAGAGTTGACCTTCGGTCAACTCTCTGCCCAACACCTGGATTGCTGTCAGAAGAGAGTTTGACCCACTTTCATCCATTTTTTTCGAGGCCTTAGCTTTCACCTTCTGGGGATGCGCCCTCAATGACTTTTGTTCCTCGTTGGACCACCTTGCACGCCCAGTGTTTGCCTTGGAGAGTGCATCGCTACATCACTGCCAATAGCCTCCTTCTTCTCGCCTGTCGACCACCATTCAAAACCGACCCCCGATTTCCCTTCGATTCTTGATCCTTCTTCTGCCAAATCCACCCGTAAACCCCTAGCCCATCGTGTTCCTGGTGACAGCAGGAGTCGATTCGAGCCTGGGTTCACACTATTTGGTGTTGAATCGAAGAGATCCATCCCCTCGCCGGAGCTCCGCCGCGAAGTCCATCCCGACGTCTTTGGTGAGCCTCACCCCCTTCTCTTTCCCTTTTCTTGTAGCCCTAGCGTAGTATAGATTAGCATAGCCGCAGTTTGGTTTTTCTTTTCGTTGATCACCGTGAATCTTCGATCAAAGACCACGGCAGAGCTGAGCTCTGCCCGCCGTTTCCGGTCGTTCCACGCATCAACTCGATCACCTGTCACCTCCATCCTCTTCCCCTTCGCTCCGTCATCACGCTCCACCCTTCCACTCGCCTTGATCTCGCCCAGATCGAGCGATCAGAGCTCCCATCTCCGCCCGTCGCCGGAGCTCCATGCTGAGCTGCGCACCGCGCCCATTTGACCCGAGAATCCCCCTATTCGCCTCGCCTGGTTTTTGCTCTTCTCACCTGCAGGTCAGAGCCCAAGAGGAGGCTCTATCGAGCCTCGACCATTCGGAGAAGCACCTCCCAGGTCGCCGCCGCCGTCTGCCGTCATCTCGCCGCCTCAGGCACGCCTGAGACACCCATTCGATGCGGAGGGGCCCCAGGATCGTTTTGCCCTTGATCCTAGGGCCGAAGAGGGCGTGTGTCGGCCGTATTCACCCGCCAAAGCTCGCCGGAGGGAGTGTTCTTCATGAACCTCTCTCCGCCGTTGGATCAGAAGCATCGTCCAGGCCGAACAAGAGTCGTCAGATCATCTGGAGGCTCCACCATCGGATCTTCTCGTGGGGGTCTAATCTGCACCGTTCGCGTCGAACCGTCATCGAGCTTCTAGGAGCTGACACGTGGCTTAAGTGAACGAAGGAGCGCCGTTCGATCATGAGCAGAGGAGGACTGTCAGGATCGTGACGCGTGGACAAGTGAAGCTCTCTCGGCCGCACGATCCGCATCTTGGGTATTTTGCATTTTAAACCCAAGAGTTTTTGTATTTACTTTTTAGCCCTAAAACTTTCATCTGTCGTTTAAAAGTTTTTGTAGTAATTGCACTTAGGTCCCCAAACTTATTTTATTTGCACTTTAGTCCTCGGCCACATCACCTCACGTGACTAGGCCACGTGATTTTGGACATTTTGCAGTTTAAATCCCAAACTTTCATGTATTTGCAGTTATACCCCTGTGCATAGTGATTTAAATATATTTCTGGGATAATTGCATGTTTTCCCTGCCGTTTTTTAGTATTTACAAATATGCCCCTGTGAACGACAAATCACGTGCTTCGCGCGTGTTTTCTGGTGAAATTTGCACTTAAGCCCCTTGATGTTTTTAGAATTGCATTTATACCCCTGCAAGGCTTAGGATTTTTGTATGTTTGATCAATTTATTTCACGTGTCATTTAAGTGCCAAAAATTCCATAAAAATTAACTTAAGCTCCTGTTAACTTGTCCTTTAACGCCATATTTTTAGTTTTTGAATTTATTGCATTTTTATATTTATTAAAAATCAAAATCATGCTATTTCAGTACTGTCTAGCTTAGAAAATACCAAAAAAATATTAAAATACCTCTAAAAATTCCAAAAAAAATACCTATTATGTATTTTAATATATTTTAGTGTCAGTCCAAAAATCACTAAAAGTCTAAAAAGAAAAACCTTAAAAATTTGAAAAAACTTAAAAACTTCCAAAAAATATAAAAAATTCTAAAAAACTCTAAAAAATGCAAACTCAACTCCTGTAGGTTCTATATTTTATTATCTTTATTCTAAAAATAGTTTGGAAAAATTTTATGGTTGTTTGTTATTTTTAATTCCCATTTTGCCCCCAGCCAGTAGCTAATTCACTGTTTTGCTTTATTTCAGTGTTTAAAAATACCAAAAATATTCTGAAAATTACCCAAAAATCACAAAAATATTAAAAAATCATAAAAACACCAAAAATATTTTATTTCTGAATTTTTGATTATTTTTGCATATTTTTATAAATACTCTATCTTCTCTTTTATTACCTTATTTATATCTTCCAATATTGAAAAAGAAAAAAAATATAAAAAAAGAAAATAAAAAATCAGAAAATTAAAAATAAAAATACAAAAAAAAATTCAATAAAAAAATTAGAAAAATTAAAAACCCACAAAAAAATATTCAGATTGGCTAAGTAGTCTACTAGACCTAGGTTTTGACTTTTGTCTATACTCTGCACCTTTGTTTCCTATGTCCGACCCCTACTTGCTTGCCATTGTACATTTTTAGTAGGGTATAATAAATTTTAATCCTTGTTATTGATTGCCTGATTGATTGTGTGAGTTAATTGTTGACGAACGGGAAGGCTTGAGTAGTCGCATCAGCGACAGTGAGTCTGACTTGTCATACCACTATTTAGTGGCTCTCGCATTCTCATTTTTCAAGTATACGGCATAGGTTTTGGTTACTTTGATCTTGTTAAGTCAACTCTTTTACCTAACTTATCTAACATCCAAATATCTATCCATATGCAGAGGACCTGCATCAAGAGGTCAGCTAAATATCAACCTTTGGAGAAAAGATTGTCATTTTCTACTTAGGCTGGAGATCCTCTTTTAACATTCACTTGACGGTGCTTGATGAGTCCTCAATCTAACTCTTTAGATATCATCCAAGCACCAGCATCTATGATTCAACATTTGAATCAACAGTTGTATGATCATTAATATGGTCATGTTACATAACCCTAACTGTACTAAGGGACCTATTATGCAAACTATTTATACTTCACTTCAAATCGGGGAATGAATCACAATAATATTTATTGCATAATGGCTCAGCGTGGATCGCATGCCCAACAAGATGACCTCGAGAGGTTCCTTGGTTCAGAGTTTGACGTGAAGGACCTTGGTGTAGCGAAGAAGATTTTAGAGATGGAGATCATTAGAGATCTTGCAGAAGGGAAACTTTTCTGGTCTCAAAAATAACTAGGAGGTCTAATGATATTTGAGATGTCTACAACCAAGCCTCCAGGTACTCCATCCGCTATGAACATTATCTCTCATTTCTTTCGCATCACAGTCAGACACGAAGAAGGAACACATGTCGCGTGTTCCTTACACCAATGCAGTTGGGAGTCTTTATATGGCATGGTATGCACAAGACTTGATATTGCTTACACTGTGAGCGTTGTTAGTAGATTTGTGGGCAACCAAGGGAAGGAGCATTGTCAAGCAGTCAAGCGGATTTTCCGCTATCTAAGGGGAACATTAGACATTGGTCTCATCTATAGAATTGATTCAGAGTGTTTGGTTGCTGGATATCCAGATTCCGACTATACTGTAAATATCAATGGGAGGAGATCAATGACTTGCTATGTCTTCACTTGGGAGAACTCGGTCATCAGTTGGAAGGCTACCTTGCAACCATCAGTTACTTTGTCTACCGCAGAGGCAGAGTACATGGCTTTGACAAAGGTTGTAACAGAATGCATTTGGTTAAAGGGATTAGTTGGAGATCTGGATCTTCAACAGGATCAAGCTATAGTATATTGTGACAGTCTCAGTGTGATATGCTTAACCTAGGATCATGTGCATCATGAAAGGACCAAGCACACTGATGTTAGATACCACTTCATTCATTTTGAGAAGAGGATCAATGTAAAGAAGATCGATACAACAGATAATCCAATCGATATGTTCACAAAGGAAATTCCTTAGAGTAAGTTCAGACATTGTTTGGACTTTGTCAATGTTGATAGTTGGCAGTATCCCCAAGGAGGGGTTGGCGGCAGCACGACGAAGCTTGGCAAAGCTTCTCAGAAGATTTAATTCAAGGTGGAGATTGTTATATGACTTGAATGCTTACCACTTGTTGGGATGCTGATGTGGCTGACTTATTTCCTACCCTCTGATTGGCTTAGAGCTGTTGGGCAGGATTGCTGACATGTCTGATCTACCTCCTGAAACTTGATTGGCTGGGAGCTGTTGGGGTAGGATTACTGACATGTCTGATCCACCTCCTGAAAAATGATTGGCTGAGAGCTGTTGGGATGGATTGCTAAATACAAATGGTATTCTTCTGTTGCAGTATAGAAAGGACACTAGGGCCACCAGATACTGCATCATCATTCTGATCTTGATTCTCATCCCATATCTGTACCTTCTCAGTATCTTCTAGATTACTTCTTTCTCCATATAGTGAAAAATGATTACCATCACCCAAGGATGTAGCCCAGTTACGGGTGAACGTTTTAAATCTGTGTATTTGTGTCTTGCTTGTTTGATCGTGTTTGTGCGTGTTTGCTTCCGCAATTCGCAAAATAATATTGTTTTCTATCAAAATTGTGGTTCCAATTTGCAGTAAAATCAAGGAACGTAGAGGGCACCGCCCACATTTTTCCCTATGGTATTGATATACGAACTTCTCTATATACGAATCTTGCAAATTCATATTTGATATGTTATGATTAAAATTCGAATTATAATACATGCAAATCTACACTATATAATATCCCCATGTTCATGTTGTGAAAATTTACATTATATTATATATTCATGTTATGTGGTTTGTTCATGCTATAAAAATGGAAATCCTCATTAAAAGGTATCTTCATGGAGTCCCACTCTACAATTCATTCCGTTACATGCAGTCCCGCTCTACAATTTTGGAACTATTTTTAAATTCTTCTACAGTTGCATTCCCAAATAATTATCCTATTGTTTTCTTCGATTACGTAGTTTACCATAATCCCTTTTGTTAACAAAACTTTCTTGTGTATTTTTCGTTTGGTGAGGGCTCGTTGTTGCATGCAGATGTTTATGCTATTGCATATTTCTTGTCGTATTATAAGGCAACACTTAGCACTTCTATCTTTAAATTTTTTATTAATCATTGTAAAAAAATTAATTTAAAATTTAGTGATAATAAGTTAAAATTTTAAAAAAAATAATGAAAGGGATTTTTACCCGACAGACCCTATAATATGTGTTAATTACCTCTACGATCTTTGAAACAACCTAATTCCTCCCTCGACCTCGTAAACTTGCTAACCCTTACCCTACATACCCTATGGTTAACCCCCATCCATTTACCCGGTAAAATTAATCGGATTCCGTTATGTTCTTTTACATTATACCCATTTTGTTTATCAAATTTACATTGAGTGCCACTCCCCCCTCAGCTCCTCCTCATCTCCCTTTTCCCACAACCCTCGCCCTCCGCCCCTCGCCCTCCCACCCTCCCCGCCCTCTACTCTCCTTTCCTCCAGGTCCAGGACCTCCCGGCTTCCCACGCCCTCTGCCCTCGCCCTCCCCACCCTTTGCCTCCCACCCTTGGCCCCTCGCCCTCCCACACTTCCTGCCCCTCGCCCTCCCCGCCCTCCGCCCCTCTCCCTACTTCTCTCGCCCTCCCACACTCGATGTTTTACTGGGACCTTCATCGACGTTGATGTTGCTCAAAGCTCAGATGCAGACGACAGTGTTGTTTCAGACTACAGGCGGTGGTTGCAGGAGATAGATCGAAGCTTCGATATGGTGTGCTCATCCAGAAAATAGGGAACTGCTGCAGACTTATTTTTTCAGATGTGAGATTCGCTCCAGTGGAGCCCTCCTTCCTCTCACAGCTCCACCATGTCGCTTCTCCTACTGCCTTGTCTCCCTCGGGTATGACTACGTCTCCGAAAAGGCCGGTTCCATCGTGTGCTTGGAGAGGAAGGTAGAGAGGATGCCTTTTGGAAAGAACATGAGGGTGGAATATCCACGGTTGGATTTCCATTGGTTAGATTAACTCAAGACTAACCCAAGCAAATAAAGTTAAAATTGACGACAGGGTATGTGGGGTAAGACGGAGCAAGTTTACGGAGTCGAGGGGGAAATTAGGTTGTTTCTAAGGTCATGGAGGTAATTGACAAAGATTACAGGTTCTACCAGGTAAAAATCTCTAAATGAAAAGGTATTGCTAAATGAACCGATGAATGATATTGTATATTAAAAACGGCGAATTTTAAAAATACATATATATATATATATCATTGTAAAACCAATCTTTGTATAGTGTATAAAATACCGACGGTGTCGAAACGTTTGATGAGTAGATTGTTACGTGCGAACCTAAGAATTACATTGAATATAAAATTAAAGTGCAATTTTTCTCAGGGTCTTTGCCGTGTGGTTTCAAGTTTCAGACTTTCAGCTTATGATACAGTGTGGGGCTGTTGTCGCCAACGTATTCTCGAAGAAATTAATGCCCAACGGTAGATATTGACCTCCGGTCTTCTACTGCACAAGTGTTAATTTTGTATCCAAAAATTCCCAAGTCAATCAACTGCATATATTAATAGAGTTAAACGAGGCTACTCTCACTTTTATTTTCCCTTTATTTGTTAATTTTTTAAAAAATATGTATATTCATCACTATATCCCCTTCACATGTCACTCAAATTTCGTCAGAAACAGAGACTCTTATGTCATCCATCTGAAGGGGATCAATTTCAGCAATTCTGAGACCGTTAAAATTTGACAGTCTTGATGGAGATAGAAGTCTCGAATTAAGTTGAATTTTGAATGACACCATGATGACATGTTGTGATCTAAATTCCAATGGATTTCATTTCAGAAAAATTAAAAAATACAGAGTAAAAAGGGTGGGAGCATATAAGTTGACTCTAATAGGGAGCATACTCCCTTTTCCCATATTAATATATTATTACTGCAGAAGTAGTCGAGCTTGACATATAGCTGTTGCTTGTCTTCGAAGGTTAACGAGTGAAGGAAGTTGAGACGAACGTTCCTATTCTTACTGTACATCCGCATATCCTTCTTGCCAACTAATTCCTACATGTTAATCATCTTCGTCGGGTATCTATAAAATGGATCTATAGCGACAAATAATTTGAAAATACAATTGTTATCTATCGTGACTTGTAATATACAACGATGGATTATATTCGTTACAAAAGTCAATGACACACATTTAGTATTCGATGGATAATATATTTTGTTATTACGATCATCCTTGGTTTGAGAGACCGTATTACAAAAGTCAATGATGCACAAATTTGTAGTTCTAATGGGTGGCCTAACGTGGACCAGAATACAATCTCTTAATCCTATGATGATGGCAGCCTTGGGGTACGAAGTCTGGAGGAGATGAATAAGACACTACTCCGTAAGTGGGTTAAAATGGGGAGATCGCGACAGTTTGATTTGCACCCTAATTCGAGAAATCTATAGTACAAACTCCTCCTTTTCGAGACCTGAAAAGGTAGGGAATGCCCCCTCACACTTTTGGAGAGGTATTTGTTCTGTGGTGCAGGATGTTCGATATTTCATGAGTTCGATGGTTGGAAATGGTGTCGGTTTCAAATTTTGGGTTGATGAATGGAGTGAAAACGACCCTCTTGGGACGAGGTTCACATATCTATGGACTTTAACTACTGATCTGAACCGTTCTGTGGCAAGTGTTTGGGACGGTCAATCCTTTCTACTGCAGTTCAGATGTGAGCTTTCAAATCGACGCTTGGACAAGTTACCGGTGACGCTTGAGGAGTTGGATAGTGTGGAAGGTCTCAGAGTGGGACACAATTGTTGGTGTTGGTACGATGGAACCTTCTCGATGGGGAAGGTGTACATACATCTAAAGGGTCCCATGACTTTTGACACAGGTGGTTGTCTGACGGACTGTAGAAGGGTATGGAAATGGAAAATTCATGTTCGTGTGAAGGTTTTCTTGTGGTTCTTTAGAGGGGGAGGTTGTTAACGGGGGTCGGATTAGTGTGTTTCATGCAAACGGTGAATCATGCTTTTCGCCGATGCCAGGTGGATAGCGAGGATGCATATCACTTATTTTTCAGATGCAGAAGCTCGATGGATGCTTGGGACCTATTTAGAAACCAAATGGTGACAACGGATGGGGTTACTTGTTTCTGGGAATCCATTGGCGTGAATTGGAATGGAACGGAGAAGGAGACGGTGAGTCAAATTGCAATGACCTGGACCATATGGATGGCTAGAAATGGGGTGATCTTTAGGCATGAACGATGTTATGGTGAAAGTATTGTAGCGCACGCAAAAGCGCTAGTTGAGTATTGGTCCATGTACAATATTTTTGTTGACTCTGACTCTACTTTTGTACTATATTTTGGTGAATAAAAGGTGAAATTTTTTAGCAAACACCTACACGATAGATGTCTTTTTTTCTTAAAAAAATTCAGATAGTAACAGTTATTTGTTCTTTCTCAGGATATTTTCACCTAATCATGGTTAAACATAGCAATGATTAGTACAAACCTAAGATATGATTGCAACTAATAGTCATTGTTATATAAAGAGTTGCTAATAATATAATGAAAAATTACATTTGATGTAGATTTTGAGAATTAAATATTATTTTACGAGTCTAGTCACGGACATAATACATAGTTGATGCATAAAGATTTTGAATAGATATATAGTCCATTCACTGATGATTGATGTGCAAGACCAGGGCTTTTCTAATTAGGAAAGCAGCTATCAGAGACAAATCAAACTAAATCCGCTTTTTATGTTCAACCTGTAGCTAGGTCTAAGCCAACATTGGTCAGAAACCGCCAATTATAGTAGTGGTGGTAAGACCATAGATCGCTTGGCAGTGGGGAGGGAGGGATAAACAACGGTGAAAGAGACCATTATATTAAACATCATTGATCTTTTATATTTTAATAAAAAATTATCAAAACTCAAAGTTCTAGGATTCGTTTGGTTGGAATTAGTTGTATAGACCTCATAATCTCTTTGTTATAGTATTTTTTAACAACACTCCAGTAAAAAAGTTAACAAAAAAATATATTATAATCATTAAAAAGTTAATATAATACATAATCAATGTGACATTACATCAAATTTATCATTCCAACTCTCTCAAATACACATAACCATCCAACAGATACTATTCACAGGAAGATGATCCAACACAATCCACTTCCATTACCAAAACGCTAAAAGGATATCAGATTTAATCACAAAGCACAATTGCAATTGGTTGAAGCCAATTCTTGCGCATTAGATTGATTCCTTGTGGGGTCGTTCGTTTGGGGGGTTACCCTCAAAATACATTTATCTACCCCTATTGTGGGGCCCACTCTATCTCTATCAAACAAATATATAGTATACCATCATATCATCTAAAATTTATAAAATAATCAATTTCTACTCACTATTCCAAACTTCAATACAATCACATCACAACAATTATCCACTTTTTCAAATTTCAATACAATCATATTACAGTAACAACTCATTTTTTTTCAAATTTTAATACGATCACATCATACAAACCCTCCCCACTCCAAACCCACCAACCAAAAACCAAAATACAGAAAAAGTTATCTTTCCCAAATAACCCACGAACCAAACGCACCTATAGATTTCTCTGACATTGAATTGACTCCGTATGTTTATTAAACTTGCAAGATAGATGTCACATCATCTTCACATCACCTTCACATGACATGATTAATAGTGACCAATTTCTCAAGAATTTCAAGATTGAGATCCACACTCTAGTCCTTTCTCATGAAAATATAAGTACATGCTCCATTCTCTGGTTACATTTTTCTATTATTCCTGTACAATGCTCACATTCCTTCGTTCTTTATATTATTATATTATCTTTATGGAATTGGACCATTTTCTATTGTAAATTAGGTGACTAAGAGATGTATAATTTTTATGTTGATGAATTACTTACATAAGCATCCCTAATTTCTAGCTCACGTGGATACTTATTCAATATTAAAACTAAAAAACTGCAATTTGTTAAAGGATTAATTGATTCGTATTAACTTTACTAATGTCAACAACAATATATATAGCGGGCATTATTCACATTGAAAATTGTGAGGATTGGTCTCTATACTAAAATTACAGGATCATATATAATGAGAACATATTTTTTTAAGTATCACGGTACTATGAAGAAATAAAAAATACTTCCAATACGAAGTTTTGAGCAATTTTCATAATTGCACCAATATACTTCAGGTGTATGATTTCAAAAAAAAATACAAAAATATAAATTACTTTTCTGACAACCATGGCCACTGCTTGATTAATTTCCCGTAGCTGCACACATGACCAATTCTTTCGCCATAGCGCAAAAGGTAATCATGTTCAACCCTCGTAACCATCCAATCATTTACTATTCACAGAAGGTTACTCCAACTCATCCCATCCCAGTAATCAAACAAATCAGAAGGTGATCTACCATGTGTATCCTGCCGATTAATCGAGGCACATGGATCTATTGTTGGACTATTGGTTCTGAAGGGGGAGACACCCAAGCATATGAAAAAGAAAAGAGACACTCTCCATTCAATGCAAGGAACCCGATCATCTGTTGTAATGTGAGTTACTGCAGACCTGTTGTAATCCTCTCTTTTTTGTGATTTCGATTCCAAAATCCTACCTTATAGATTGAATCTTAGATTAATGCTCTACATATCCTCCGAATTTCGCTCAAATCAGATGTTCTTTATTTTTTATCTTAATATTTAAATATCGGGGTCCTTCTAAAATAGAATTTAAGTTACTTAATCATTGTTCCGATCTTCAAACATTAAAATAAAATAATAGACAACTTCTGATTTGAGCGAAATTTAAAAGATATGTTGAGCATTAATTTAAAATTCAATATATAATGTAGGATTTTGGAATCGAAATCACAAAAAAGAGGATTACAACATGTCTGTTGTAGGGAGCGGTTCCTCTGCTGGCCAGCAGGGACCTGCTATAAAGAGGGAGGGCGTCCGGGCCGCAGCGGTTCGCACAAAATCATGGGTTTTGTGGGCCCTTTTCGTGCGAACCGCTCGATCTCGATCGAGCGGCCCGTACACCGTCCCTCTTTACCGCAGATCCCTGCTGGCCAGCAGAGGATCCGCGCTCGTCTGTTGTAACACTCGATACAGCAGACAATCTGCTTCTCAATGCAACTAATCCTATCAACCACTACTCGCATCAATATGCCCTCAATCCTGGTCAATAATGTAATTCTATACGCATTCTTCAACCGAGTCTTTCATCCTTCCTTCTGCGTCTTTCAGATCCTTCGAGGCCCTCTCATGGTGCCAAGGGATGGATGTGGAGAGAGACGAGATTGCTGGGGATAGTGATGCCCGTGTTGGTCTACTGGACTTTACACGCTGTTGAGCTCCAAGTCATGGGATGAATACAGGCTGCACCCGAGGGGCGAAGAGGATGCCAAGAACTCCGTCTCCTGGAGACAGGTAGTCCAAGCTGTTCTACTCCAGCAGGCCATACAGGTCGCCTTCGCCCTTATCGTGCTTTCGGCACGTACTCCATCTTTCTCTGCATACACTTCTCCTTCGCCTGCTGCCGCGCTTTCGTTTCTCGGTTTCTCGCCGATCTCCGCATTCACATGTGTAGAAGCTTGGAGAGCCATGGAAACTTTGCTAACTATGATTCGGGTTCCCGGGCTGGAATTTGAGTTGAGGTGAAGAGACCTAAGTCTCCTGCGTCCGCGTGCATGCACCTGCATGCGAGATGAATGTTCATTTAATTAAGAGCCTGCTCTGACCATAACATCCATTAAAAAAACTCCCTTTGGAGAGGGTTTATGGCAATGGCTCAAATATTATGGATTTAAATGCCCACTTGATGCATATATCAGATCATATGTTCTAAACGTGGGGCCAAAGATAGTCATCGCATACTCCAGGAATGGAGGTTCAACTTGCTTTTGACCTTCCAATAAAATACTCGAATCCACTGCGAGACTCCCTTACTTTCTCCAGTGAGGCATATCCCCTTGTAGGATGATGAAGAGAGGGGCCGGATAAGCAATAAGTGTCGTTTATTTGCCATCCAAAATGGATTGGCGGCGCAGCTTGTCACCCGTCTCTTAACAATTTCGTTGTAATATATTTCAAAGTTGCTTTAATATTGTAAATATTATCATACAAATTATGATAAATTACAAACTATGTTTCACTTTTCAACTGTAGACCTCATTTTTAGAATGTAACAAAGACGGTATTAATCTTCCAACTTAAGAGTTTAATTAATAGCGATATAAAAGTATCATGGAAGTTATATTAAGATAAGAAAAGATGAGACGCATCTTTTGTTACATTTAAAAAATAAGCTTTTAACGGATTCCGATGTACAATTGATACTTTTTTTTCATAATGTACCCTATAAATTTGCGAGGCTAAGAATATACAGGGAGTTGGTGGAATAATTAAGGATGGATGTAAAATGGTGTAAATGAGAGCAGTCAGAGAAGTAGTCCCCATTATGCTGCATTATCGAGCCTCTTGGTACATTATTTATTTAATTCGAAATCTAACGTATATTTACCTTTTTTATGAGAAAGAGGGTGTCCTCCCAATGTGGGAGTCACCACAAAATCACTATATTACTAAAAAAATTACATGGATATTTACATTGAATTCCAAAGGCTTATCAATGCCTTACAATGAGCAACAATATTCTCTGGGTAAAATCTCTGATTATTAAAAAGAAGGTCATTTCTTGCGAGCCAAATTGCCCACAGCGCGCTGAAGGGTCTTGCAGCATCATCAGTTGAGTTTCCTCCTATCCTTCTTACCCCTTCCCAAAAATTCAGTAGACCACTTGCATCCACCCATGGTATTGCCAACACACTCGAGACCTTCTCCGAGAAAGCACAGGTGAGGAAGGGATGTTCCAAGGTCCCTGGTTGTTCCCCACATCTGTCACAAGTTGCGTCCTGGAGGCCTAGCATCCTCGCCCTCCTGTCTTTGTCCAGAAGCTTATTCCTCCTCATGCACCAAAGGAAGACTTTTATTATGTTCGAATCCTGCTTACCGATATTATCGTCATATCTTTGCACAAGTCCTGATCTTGACCTTCACCGGCATTACGCAGCTCCCTGTATAGTTGCTTGACGGAGAACCTATTACCTGACCATTCAAAATGATCCCTGGTTCGTGAAAAACTATATGGTAATGTAGCCAGATCCTTTAATCTTTGTATCTCTTCCTGCCTTCTAGCTGAAAGGCCCACCGGTAAATTCAGCCTCCATTCCCCCATTTGCGCCATCTCCTTCACAGTTGCCTCCTTCGATGTCGTCAGGGCAAAGAGTCTTAGGAAAAGCCTCTCCAGCGGGCCCTCCCCCAGCCAGTTATCTCTCCAGAATTTAAAACCTTCCACATCTCCTAACTTCAGCACTAATCTATCATATACATTGCTCAACACCACTCGTACTCCTTTCCATAGGGATGATTCAAATCGGAGAGACCCTACCTCTAAATTTCCTTTAACTCCATAAATCTTCCTCAACAATCTTGATGTCAAATCCATCGAGGTTCCCCATATGCGCATCACCCACTTTACTAATAATGCCTTATTCATGCATTACAAGTCTCTCACCCCCAAACTCCCCTGCTCTTGGGGTCTCGTTATTTCCTCCCATGCCACTAAATGTATTCATGATTTCTGTTGTTTCCCATCTGACCAAAAAAACATTCTCAATAGCTTTTCAATCCTCTTTCTTGCTCCCACAAGCATCAACCTAGTTGAGAAGAAGAAAATAGGAATGGCGGATAGGACGTGCTTCAAAAGGATCAACTTTCCCCCCTTTGATAAGGTAACCGCCTTCCAACCTGCTAATCTAAGCTCTATCTTCTGAATAACAGCCTCCCAATCTGTTGCTCTCAATTTGCCAGCCACCAAGGGAAGACCCAGATAGATAATCGGTAGTTCACCCAATGGGCAACCAAGTCTCTCCGCTAGCATAATCCATTCACCATCTTATAATCCAAAAGAGATCACCACCGATTTCTGTATATTTTTTTCAAGCCTTGACAGACTGCTGAAGATGTCTAGCAACTGAGATGCACGATCTATCTTCTCATCCGATCCTCTCAGGAAAAGCACTGTTCCATCTACATATTGTAGTAACGGTATAGAGATCTCCTCAAAAAGAAGCCTTGGCACCACCCCCCATCTATTGCTTGCTTGAACATGACTGCCAACGAATCAGCTACCAACACAAATAGCATAGGTACCAATGGGCACTCCTGACGAATTCCCCGGTCGCCCATTTACCATGATCGAGAAGGAAGATATTGTGACACATCTTTTCATCCACACAATCCAGATTTCCGTGAAACCTCTTTTCCTCATTGAAGCCCACAGGAAGTTCCAATCCACGCTGTCATAAGCTTTTGCAAAATCTATCTTCCACATCATCCCCTTCGCTTCCTTGTGTCTCCACTCAAGACATATTTCTGACACCAAAACCAGCCCGTCAGCCATCTGATGTCCCGAGATAAAAGCGGATTGACCTTCTAGAATGATATAGTCCATGACCCCTTTGAGCCTATTTGCCAAAACTTTCGCTACAATGAGGTACACGCTGTTCGACAAAGCTACTGGTCGGAAGTCCTCTACTCTTACTGGATGATCCTTCTTCGGGAGTAAAACCATCAAAGCTCTGTTCACCTTCTCGAAGCCCCTCTTTCCTTCCCTGAATTCCTCCAACACTTCTATTACCTCTCCCTTTAAAAGATCCCAGAATTCTCTGTAGAAGAAGATAGGGAGCCTATCGGGACCCGGTGTCCCATCAGCATTCAGACCCCAAATCGCCTTCTTCACCTCGCTTTCAGAAAAGGTTGACTCCAGCGCTTCTGCTATTTCTGGCGTCAACGTCTTCACCCCCTCCCTAGCCACCCTCAACCCTCTCCTGCTCTCTTCCGAGAAAGCTCCACGTAATGTCCTCTTAGTGTCCTGCCAATCTGCGCTTCCCCAAAGAACCTCTGCCCCCCTCCCACCACCACGACTTCGTGAATGTGGTTCCTCCTCCTTCTTCCTGAGGCAATAGTGTGGAAGAATCTACTATTCCCGTCGCCTTCTCTCAGCCATTTCTGCCTAGACTTCTATCTCCATTCAATCTCTTCTTTCCGATCTTCAACCAGAATCTCTTCCAATAACCTGGACCCCTCCTCTGTCTCGTCCTACCCTAGTCCCCTCAAGTCATCAAGATCATCCAACCGTACTACTTTCTCTTATGCTATACCTCGCTTTTCCCTCCTCTTTAATTTCACCTCTCTTCCATACTCCTTTAGGAAAGTTTTGAGCAACACAAGTTTAGCAGCAAGCCGAGAGACTGCCGAGCCCTCCGGATTCCAACTTCTCTATAGCTCCCCCGCCATCTCTTTGAAACCTTTTTCCAGCATCCACGATTGCTCAAAGCTGAAGATGAACCTGTCTCTTTCTCTTGTCCAGATGACCGAATAATCAGTGTATGGTCCGAGTGAGCCCATGGGAGGGCCCAAGCGTGTGAAAGAGGGAATTTCTCCACCCAATCAATGGAACGCAGAAATCTGTCTAATATTGATCTTGACCTCGTGTTTCGCCAAGTATACGCACATCATGCTGCATCTATAACTGACAGACCCAAAGAGTGCATCAACTCCAAAAACTCCGTCGATCATGCGTCCCTCCCTCCACCTCCCCTAGGACAGTCGTCTGGAAGTAACGTAAGATTTAGATCCCCCCAACAACCAGGCACCATCAATATGTTCTGAGTGCATATGTAATAAGTCTGCCGCCAACGAACCCCCCCTCCCGATGACATTGGGTCCGTACACGTTCGTCATAGTGAAGACGAAACCATCTACTCGACGTCTTAGACTGACCGAAAGTGAAAAGGTTGACCTCCATTCTGCCTCCACTTCAAATGTACCCTCCTTCCAGCATGTAATTAGTCCTCCTGCTGCCCCTTGTGCCTCCATGATTGCTGCCAGAAAACCTCTCCCAATGCCCAACTCATACCCAACATCTGCCAAGCAACGAGATAACTTTGTTTCCTGCAATAAGAATAAGTCCGCTTTTGCTTTCCGCACTAAGTTTCCAACGCTCATACGCTTTTCTGGCCTCCCAAGCCCCAAACATTCCATGAAAGAACTTTCATTGAGAAACTTATGAGTTCCTTGTAATGGAAAGTGGTTGGACCACCCCCAGGCATTCTGCAAACCCGCGGTCCAAAAGGCTGAACCGATTTTTCCCTCTCCATGATGAGGCCACGTCTGCCTGTTCTTGGAGTAGGAGATCACGCCATTCCACTTCCTCGAGAGCCTCTGCCCTACGTCTCCTTCTGGCCGCCTTCCGGCCATCCTTTTCCTCAGAGATATCGTTGGCATATGCCCAATTATCTGAGCTCGAAGACACTCTTTCCGGTCTTACCCCCATGGCACGATCACTTCGCACCGACAACTCCTGCTCCTGCCACACGATCCATGTAGGATCAAAAATTTCCACTTGCACTTCCCCCCTTAACAAGCCCTCCTCTCCTGTGATGGAACCTCCATCCCTCCCCCACTCCAACAACGGGGAGACCATCCTCCCCTCCTCGCCCAAACCTTGGCCAATCTCACTCACCCTCTCCCTTATCTCCCCCAACCCACAGGTCTTACGAGCCAGGCTTCGCCACCCTCCGCCCCCGCCGAGTCTCCGAACATACCTCATCAACGAGCTTCCAAGTTCTCCCACTCCCTGATCTCGACACCACGCCTCGCATCCCTGCGTGCCCGACTCTGGTTCCCCAGCCGCTTGGCCCCCCTCCGTCTCCAATCTCCCCACTCCCAACCCTTCTTCTCCCCCTTCTTTGGTTAACCGATCCTTCCATTGAACAAAAGTGCTGGAAGCTTCATCTATGCTTTGTAAATCCTCCCTTGCACCTGATTATTTGAAGCCACGAAGTCCCCATCTCACAGACCTTGTGGTGAAATAATTGGAATCGAATCCAAAGTGGGTCCTTGGTTCTCCCACACGTCGCCCACTAGCGTCCTCGCACTGCCAAAATTTTGAACTGGGGGAGTCCAATCTTCCTCCACCTGTGACGCCAAGGGAACTCCCACCTGTGGATCTCAACTCGGAGATGAGTCCGATACTAGAACTGGCGGAGGGTCCGAATCCAAACGGGAATCCTTGAGCGGACCTTCCATTACGTACTTTTCCCACCAATAAAATTAATAAGAACCTCATCCTTTATAGTTGCTTATGATCGTTAATAGGGAAAAAATAAAGATGCCAAGGACCCGCATGATAGTAAATATAAGTAAACGGAAGTATCCACTGCAAACAAGTTGAAGCAAGGGTAAAAATAATATAAAGATTTGTTACGGTATCTTCTGAAGTTAAATGAATCCAAAAAGTAGTATGTTAGTAGTGCAATGTACCTACATTTTAAAGGACTTGGGTTCGAATTTCAAAGGGAACACTCTAGACCTCAAAAATTATCGGACCTGCTATTAGAAAAATTACTATGGCTGATGATAGTTGGACGTTGGCTGGTGTCTATGTAATTATTCTTGGTGGCCAGAGACCATCGTCATAGATATCGTACCTCCGTCGTTTTATATTAACTAGCGGGGAACCCGTGCTTTGCACGGGAAGCTTTGTCATTGTTTCATTTTTTGTTTTTTTATTAAAATTTATGGATGTAAACTCAGATAATGTGATAACATCATTAAAAATGTAAATGACATCAAAAACATTTTCTCACACTACAAGAATAATTGGATTTAGCCACGGAATTCTACCCCCGAAATGTTGAGGCTTCGAACATTTCGTGGGTACAATAAACACAAATCTTCCCCCCAATATTTCGTAGCCACACATAACCCATAAACTACAAATTTATAATATGAGATCTCTACAAGAGCATCTTGTATATTTACCCTAATATAGAATAGGGCAAAACCCTCGTACCCTACTCCCGTCCCATAAAACGAACCCTCTTTCTCAGCCGTCATCTATTTTCTCTCACTTTGCATATCTGATCTCACGATGTCGGGGCTCAGTAGCCCTAGCGATGGCGTCGGCGGTGGCGGAGGCCAAGGGCAACGACAGAGGGCGAGCAATGTGGATGGCACTGGCACTGGCACTGGCGGTGGTGTCGGTGGCGCTAGTAGAGGCCGAGGATGATTGCTGCGGAATAGGGTGGCGGATGGCGTTAGATGCGATGTTGGTTGTGGATCTAATGCTTGTGGTGTCTTTGATGGTGGTGGAGGTAGAGGACAATGGCGAAGGGTAAGGGATAGTGCTGGTCAAGGCCGAGGATGCCGGTTGAGGCCGACGACAGGAAATTGCATTGGTTTCAGCGGCTCTGGTGGTGTTAGTGGCGGTGACACTGACTTTGGCATTGGTGCAAGCTCTAGCGCCGGTGGTGGATTTGATGATTGCAGAGGTAGAATACAATGGCGGAGGTCGAGACTATGTGATGGCCTTGGTGACGACAATGATGGCAGCGACAACATTGGTGAATGTCGAGAACAATTGCTGAGGGAGAGGATATGGGATGGCATTGGTGGTGGCTGCGCGAGCGGTGTTGGTGGCTCTAGCATTGGTTATGATGGCAGCAATGGCTCTGGCAGAATTGGTAGTGGCTCAGGCCGAGGACAATGGTGTAGGGTGATGGAGGGGGATGGCATTGACAGTAATGCCAGCAAAGGTGATGGTGGAGACCGAGGAAAATGGCAGAGGAAGAGGGTGGGGTACGGTGATCAATGGTCTGAGGTTGATCATGAACAACGACAAAAGGATCGTGAATATTACCAGAGGTCAGCAGATCACAATAGATGTGATGATGGACATAGAGCAGGGGCGTTAGGAGATGGATCGAGCACGAAGATAGGTAGTTTTAGAGGTAAAAGGCTAGTAGCTAATAATTGCTTTAATTTTGTTAGGTTAGCAGATCCAAATTTTTGTAATATTTCTGCTCTTTGATTCCATTCATTTTTTGGGTTAGCAGATTCGAGTTTTTGTTTTTATATTTCACTTAGCCTACGTTCATTTGTCTTAAATTTTTATTTTATTTTTCAGTAGCAACGTTCATTTTCGAATTTATTCTTTTATTATACATGCTTCAGTTTTATTAATAAACAAGTTAATTGTTCCTTTTTTAAATAAAAGGTAACCAGTTATTATATACAATCTCTTACCATACTCTCTATCTTACTTTAGTACAAGCTAATGACGGGCATGCTTGTACATTCTAAGATGAAGTATTTTCTTTGTGAATGAACTATTGCTTTGCGTCTTGGGAGATTCATGATGAACTACATATTGTGCAGACTTTGTTTACTGCAGGTTGTTTAGTATGATTTTTTGATTAGAGATCCGGTTCATAAAGAATCTAGGGGAACCTTTTAACTTGCAGGTACTCAATCATCGGGAGAGTTAAGGGTAAGTCGACGCAATAAGGAACATTATTTTGAACTCGGGTAGGTAAGAATCAGATATATATATTAGTCAAGCAGTGAGTAGCGATATATTCAAAATCTGGTAGGTAATTGATTCATATGATTTGTTTCGGTTGTGAGGATTGTAATTATTTTGTTGATTGATCAAGGATAATGTTAGTGTTTTCTTGAGATATTTAGTAATGAAAGGCCTAGTATGAGTAACATGATTGTTGTGTTTCCAAGTTATATTGTCAAGTAGATAAATGAATTAGACTCTTCTTTGGTTAATTTTATGATGTTGTCAAGTAGCTTATCTTAAAGCAAGGCTATTCTCTCTAGTTGTGGAATGATTTTGCTTCAATCCCTTGAATTCTATATCTGTTATATTCTAATGTATTTTGTTTTCATTTACCAAAACATCAATGTTCACTAAAGTTATTTATTGTTTTCAATAGTTATTTACCTGGTATGTGTTGCTACTCACCAGATGGTAAGCTTGGAGAGAGTGATGATTTGATCACACAGATTGGAAGAGGTGGACGACAAATGGAATACAATGGAGGTATTCAAAGGATGGATGCGATGACAATGAGAGAATATTTTTTTATTTTCTTTGATCTAAGAGCTATATTTTCTACTTATTTATAAATTCATGGTCATTTATATAAGAAAGAATCTCATTTATATTTTTTACCATGTAGAATAGTAACAGGAGACACTGGATTGTTTAATTATCAAAGAGGACGTGATCACCCTTTAATGCATGTAAAGGAAACAAATGATGTACATGTTGACACTGTACACACGAAGAAAAAAGGGCGTGGATTTAGTACACAACAGTTTTTCAAGCATAAAGGTGAAAACCTTCATCAGCTTGAGTGGAATCAATTTGGTCAAGCCATTGGAGAGAATGCGCAAAAACTGCGTCATGCATGTGCGTACTATGCACGATGTTTTTGGTTGTGGCCTCTTGATAAAAAGTGGAAAGAGATGCCCAAAAATGCATGGTTGGACACATTGGAGCTTTTAAAGGTCGTATTTGTTATTTTTTTGTAATTTTTATTTTAGTATATTCTAAATTTAAAACAAAATCTTTAACAGGCTGATTTTCATTTGGATGGGCATTCAAATGCCTTCAATTTTATCTTTAATATTATCCATGATCGTCACAAAGAATGGAAGAGTAGAGTAAAGCTGATATGGATGACTCATGAAAAGAAACCAGATATTTTAAAAGAGAAACTTTTAGAGGACCCTCGCATCGATTGAACTCAATTTGCATATTCCGTTAGAGAATGGACTACAGATGAATCTAAGGTATGGTTTATAATGCTATTGTTTTAATGCTCTATTTATATATATAGTATATTTTTATAGCTTCTTAGTTTAGGCTTTTTTTGGATCTACTTTCAAATTTTGTGGATATTGATGGAAGAGATAACAAGGTGATGTCCACAGTCACAAGAGTTCTTCGGGTATGTATTCATATATAAATGAAATTTAGGTCATATGCTAGATATTCATAATCATAGAGATCGTGAGAGTACATGATGGTGGTGGGTGTATATTACACATGTTTGTGACAAAATTTTAATGCAAGTTGAATATTACCAAATGTTTCCACAATAATGACATTTGGTTGAATAAGATATCCTGGTTTGGACTACAAGTTAGAATGAACATTGTAGGAGACCAACAACTAAAATGGCAAGACTTGGAATTGACAGGTATGTCCACAACTGGACTAATGGTGTGTTTTTATCTTATTTTATTAATATGATTATACAAATTGGTGTTAGATGTCATTTGTGAGATGCAACATACACATATACTATTCAACAATACACGCAATAAGTGATTAAAATGTTTAGGAATAATAATATGAATGCTAGGAATAAACTACTTGATCATGATAAGACTTTTCTGGTGATCCTCGAATAAAGTCCTTAACAAAAAAACCTCTGAATTTGACCATTTACATGATATTATTTTTTTTATCATGAACATTAGCATTTGCTCAATTTGTGCGATTTTCAACCATTTAGATGAATCTTGTTTTTGTATGTATAAGATTTTGTAACACTTTTTCACGTTGACTTCTTATGTTAATTATGCATCATAATTAGAACAACTAATTTATTTTTATGTATTAGTCTTACAATTACAATAAACTCACGACTCTAGGCGAAGGCTTTGATTAATAAAAAGAATTGTAAAGGGAAGATCTTGCATCATAGATGTGGAAGACGTCCATTGGCTGCTAAACGCCATGACTTCGTAAGTTTTCATTGTAATAATCTTGTGATTTGAGTTAATATCTATTACCTTTTAATTTCTTTAGGAAAAAAAATCAAAGAGATCCTACAGATATTGAGATAATGAAGATAATGTATCCTGGGGAGGAGAAAGTGGTAAAACTAATATTTTTATAATAATTATATTAATTTATACACTAACTTTTTTTAAACTTGTAACAGGATGAAATAGAAAGACAAATCCAAATATCTTGTCAAAATGATCCAGATTTTCCCATTGAAGATATCACATCCAATGCTTATTCACTTATTGTTGGCACTACAAAAAATAATTATGTTCATTTTCTTGGTCTAGGACATGAAAAATCACTCAAGCGACTTGAGTATGAGAAGTTGCGGGCAACATTGCAAAAAAATAGAGATGAACAGGTGATGCAATCACTAATTTATTTGTTTATTAACAAAGCATGTATTTTTAAATAAATGTCTTATTTCAGGAAAATATCAAGGAATTAAAAACTATTGTTGCTTCACAAAATACGGTAATTCAGGAGCTAAAAGCATATGTGCAGCAACAAAGTCGTTGGATACAACACGTTAGCCAACATGTTGGATTGGCATATCCTTTATCATATCCCCAAGTAAGAATTTTGAATTATATTATCTTTATAATACATCATTTGTAATATTAATATATGTTCGAATTTCTGAATATGGATGTTTTAAATGGATGCTGTATTTTACACTATGCTCTATATATTTACAGGGGAACTTTCAAAATCAACCTTTAGGAAGTTATACTAGTACGGCACCAACGAATCTAAGGGTACGTTTCTAATACTAAAAAATATCGAATATTATGTTAGTAGGTCCTTTATTTACTAAATTATTTTTTTGCATTTAAGGGAGGTCAACCCATCAATGATCCTTTGAGTAATGTATCAAACTCAAGACAAGATTCGTCAAATTTTTAGGTAAGATGTCCATATTTAATATTATTTTTATTTACAAAAATTTTCTATCCACCAATTGCTTTTTAATTTTGTTATAGGTATGAATCAAAGTTCTTTTGCATCTCAAATAAGAAAGTAGAATGTTGGACGTGGTTTTTATCCTAACCAGGTAATATCTTGAAATTAGAAATTGTACTTTGTTATATGTAAGGCATTGAGTGACGGAATTCAGGTTAACATCATTTTCTAACAAAAATGGGATAAATATATCACTTCTATTTTCTCAAATTAACCACAAGTATGCATTTTATTATGCCAAGGTGAATCTTTTTGCAAATTGCAAACGAGTCTTTTTCACTTATGCCAATGTCTTTATTGCTCATTAAAAACTGTACAAGTGGATGCTTGTCAGTGGACATGATTGAGGAGGCTTTTATGTCAATAATTATAAGTTCGTTTAGGTACTTTCTTTCTTCTCTTAGATTGCATGGCATTTACATATAATCCCTTCTCTTGGAGATTAACAAACTTCCTTATAAATTACAGAAATAAGGCACATTATTTCCCCTAGAAGATAATAGTTTTGTACAATTTGTGATGAATCCAGTGTACTGTTGTTGGTAGCCACGGTTTTGGTTATGAAGACAATGGTGAATCTTGCTATATTTTTAGTGTCCGGTATATGGGACAATTATACAAAGAAAGTAAAAAATAAAGTAGACCAATAAACTAAGTAAATAACCCCCAGATTTCCTGCAAAAAAATCAAAAACCAATGAAAAAATGGCTCTTATATTTCTACAATCAATTAGTTCTGCTTTTATATGTGGCACCTAATGATTATCTATTTGATATTGATTTATTTCTTATATGACCTTATTTTTTTGCATCTTACTTTAGTATTCTTGAACTGCTACTTGTAGTAGTTCTTATGGCTACACCAGCATTCTATTTGTATATATTAAATCAATCTAAAGTGACACTTATAGAATATTGTCTTTGTTGAAGTTTAAAATGGTGTTTTCTTCTTTCTTGTAGGTAGACTATTTGGCTTACGAAGGATGATCATATGCTAGCTTTCATCTTCTTGGCATGCGACTATGAGAAGCACATTGCCTCATGCACTCCATAATGTCCTTATCCAGAGCCTGATCATCTGCATTAAAAGCTCTTTTACTTCCGTTTAGTTGTCTTTACCTAACTCTTAATTTTTTGGACCTTGTAAAAGCTTAATTTTGTTTTTGTGCTAGTATTTACTCTTGCACATTATATTACATGCATTTTGAATAGTTTGATCTCTTTCCTTTTTTTACGTGTCCTTAGTGTAGTTGATAGTCTACCCTCATTTTGTTTGTGTTCTCTTTATGTGATTGGCTTGTTTTTGGATGTTTTCACACCATCTTCACCTCCTTGATCATTGTTTTGTTTATATCCAGGTGCAAATGAATAGTGTAGATTTAGCAAATGTGCCTATATGATATCTTACTGCCATAATTTCCTGTGTAATTTTTTTGCCAAGCCAACTAAATTGTGGTAGCGAAAGTTTCGTGGCCACAGGTAATAGCATGGCATGTCTTGTGGCAACAGAAATTTTGTGGACACATATAACAGCATGATGTGGCTTGTGGCAACGGAGTTTTCATGGTCACATACAGTGGCAACAAAATATTCATGGCTAAAAACTCTACCAACCAGACTTGTGGCAACGAATACTTACACCAAATAAGTCGTAGGCACAGTAAAATCTGCAGCCACAAATCTCAAATCCGTTTGCTCAGTTGGTTGTCTTAGAAACTTTTTGTTGTAGTGATCAACAGAAGGATCCTGAATGTTATGAGAGGTTAGCGGATCGTGATGGATGTTATGATTGACATAGAGCAAAGGCATTAGGCGATGGGTGGAGCACAAAAACAGGTGGTTGTAGAGGTAAACGGCCAATAACTTGTAGTTGCTTTAAACTTTTAATGCTACCCATTCCAAAATCCATTCACTTCAAGTTGTATTATAAAATTTTATTTCAGATCTATTACACCATTGCCATCCATTCATTCATGTACTTTCATATCCACTTACATCATCACAAAACATCTCATTATAATCACTCCATTTCACTCATGTATTTATTGCTGCAGATATTTGGGTCGCAGACTTGATTTATATTTAACGGAGGTTTATCTTATTTATAAACATTTGTATTGAACTGAGAGATAAATCGGCATTCTATATTTTTTCTGAAATTTGATGTGAAGTGCCTTATTTTGATGTGTTCTGCATGTCTTACGAGGAAAGAATTAGATCTTAGGCTCTGACATTTATATGTAAAGTATATTGAAGCATTAAGCTGGGGATTATTGTTAATGAGTGATAGATTTGTGGCTTGGGAGAATCATGATGACTTGTTTACATTTACATACCCTGTATGCATAGTTAGTTTATCCCAATCTAATTGAATTGCTTTCTTGATGTGAGATTTGGTTCATAAAGAACAGAGGGAAACCTTTGAACTTGCATGTACTATCAACACATGGGAGCTTTTAAATGTTGTATTCTGTTATTTATATGTAGTTTCTCTTATAGATTATTCTAAAGATGAAGCTGAAAATTTTTAGTAGGTTGATGTTCATTTGGATGGACATTCAGATGCCTTCAATTTCATTATTGAAATTGTCCATGATCGCCACAAAACAGAAGAGTAGAGTAAAACTAATAAGGATGATTCATGAAAAGAAATAAGATATTTTAAAATAGAAACTTTTGAAGGACTCTCGTTTCAATGTGACTTAATTTGTAAATATCGTTAGAGAATGTGCTATAGATGAATCTATTGTACATGTTTATATTGTTATTGTATTAATGCTCTATTTTTATATTGTTTCTCATTTTCCCTTTCCTATACCTTGGTGTTGAGATTTTTCCCTACAAATTCCATGTCAGTGTCTGAACTTTGTCATATTTTTCTGTAATTATACACTATAATTTTTTTGATGTTAACTTGTCAGTCTATCTTTTTTGTTTTTCTATTTTTAATGTTGTTATTTTGCTTTTGGTTATTGTTTTTGTTGATCCATTTTTTTAACATTTTCCACGGAATGACGTATGATAATAGAGTATCTTTTACCATGAACATTAGCATTTGCACCATTTTTGTGCATATTCTGACCTTTTAGATGAATCTTTGTTTTTATATGTTGTTCGAGATTCTATTAGTATTTTTAAGTTGACCTCTTATTCTTATTATGTATTGTAATTAAAACTACTACTTTATTTATGGTTTAATAGTTTTACAATTACAATTAACTCATGCTCCATGCAAAGACTTTGATTAATAAAAAGAATTGTGCAGGGAATATCTTGCATCATAGATGCAAAAGATGTCCGTTAGCTATTAAACGTCATGCTTTTGTAAATTTTCATTGTAACAGTCATATGTTTAATTTTGATTAGATATCTTTTAACTCTTAATTTCTTTTAGGAGAAGGAAAATCCAAGAAGGTATGCACTTTAATTGTATTTTTTAACAATTTGAACATATCATTTTGGCCCTCCTTAGAGGGTATGTAATTTTTAAATAAATGCATAACGTCAAGAAACTGTCAAGGAATCAAAAAGAGTTGTTGTTTTACAAGATACATTAATTCAAGAACTAAAAGCATATGTGCAGGCACAAAGTCGTTTGATACAAAATGCTAGCCAACATGTTGGATTGGCATATCCTTTCTGGTATTCTTAGGTAAGAACTTTTAAATTCTATTGCATTTATAATATGTCATTTGTAATGGACATTAATTTTACAATGCACTTTATGTTTACAGAGGGGCACTTTCAAAATCATCCTTATGTAAGTAACCAGAACGACACCAATAAATCTTCAGGTAAATGATATCATAAGATACTTGTTTCTTGCTTTAATTTGATAGTGCAACATGTATGATTAAATGAACTAGAGGTCATTGGAACTTAGAAGTATATGATTTAATGACAATCTTTTTTTGAGCTGATCTCATATCAATGTACATTCATTTTTATTTTTGATCTCTGTCTGATGCCAAAGACTGATTAGATTTTGGATAGAAGCCAACTTTAATAATTAACTTTCTATATAGATTTGATCCAAGTTTGTTTGTTGCCAATGATTGTAGCTTCTAAGCATCATTCTAGATCATTTTGTATTATTTTGATTGTAGCTCAACTACAATAAACTAGCATTCCTTTTTCATTTAGAAAATGATACAATATTTCTCCATGATTCATTGTTGATTTGCTCAAGTATAGGCATATATATAAGCATTTTAGTTTTGCAGTTTATGGTTGATTTGTAATTTTGCATTGTTGATTTGTTAATATATTTCAAAGGATTATGGAGTTGGATTTAAGTTGCATCCTATCTTCTCTATGATTCTTCCACTTACCCCTCCTTAGATCTGGAGTTTCGACTGTTAGAGGTTGGGGAGGCCCGACAAGCTCTACTTGAAGTACAGGTGGAAGCCCACTGGATGCGATCTTCCAAGGTCGCCTCCTTTTTTCCTTTTTTTTACTGCCATCTGCTAAGATTGTGTTAATGTTTTTTTAATCCTTTCGGTACATGTGAATTTGCTAATATGGAATGCAGCATTATGGAGTCTAATGTTCTACCGCTCGACATACCTGGTGGACATTGTGAATATGAGCATTGAGCGTATGCTGAAGCTGGACTCCATGCAGAGTGGTAACACCTGGCTTGGCATCGATGGTTTGATATTCGGTACGTGGCATTGGTGGATTCACACTGGAAAAAACCAGCAATAATCCTTTGAACATGGATTGAAATTTTGAACCAGGCACTATCGTTGCACTGAGGTAAAGTATTGTTGTCACCGCGGATATAGGTACTCTATATTTCATCTTCGGTGTCGTGAATTTAGCATCATTTTTTTCCACCCCACATGTTTTGCAGCGTAGCAGTAACTGCTGAAAAAATATGTATAGTAGAAGCAAGAATTACTGCTTGCAGGACTTCAATATCCACGAGTTTCTTAGGGAGAGTTTTGTCCCTTAGAGTGAAGCCTGCGAGCTTTTAGAAGATAATCGTTTCTACCAGGCCGTGAATCTCATAGATCCCAGATTATCACTACTCACGAAAGCGCAAGAGCGAAGCACGATGCTTGGAGTTCACATGTGGAGACCGAGGTTGTTTGTCAAGAAGAGTCCAGTAAGCAAGGATGTCTGGCAAAATTGGTTTCGTTGGGTGGTTACCGGATCAGTGAAGCCAAATGAGACATCAAGCACTAATTTGTTAATTTTTGAGCTTTTTATTGATGTAGTTTTTATCCATCTTGATACTATTTTGGGATATGTCTTGCACTTCATCGACTCCATATTCTAGGATCTTTGAGCTTATACATGTAACATCTTTTTATTAAAATTCTTTTTGCTGTGCAATTATTTATCTGCCACATCCTGCCTCAATGTGGAGACGTGATCAATTGCAATGAACAAAGGAGGCTGTGCATATTAAAATATTTCTGACCCATGTGATTGTTGCAATGGATTCAGGTAGTAGCCACGGAGTATTTGTTACCACATTTAGACCTTTGGCTACGATAATTTTGGTGCTACAAATAATGTCTACCACCAGACTTGTGACTACGGAAATTGGCAACGAATATGCCGCAGCTAGAATTACTTTCGTTGCTACAAGTTCTGAATATGTAGCCACAATCAGTTGCTAGAATACCATTTTGTTGTAGTGTCACTACAAGGAAAACAAGCTGTGGCTACGGAACTATGCCCATGGATATGGAGTTTGTGGCCACAGAATTGGGTTTTGGCCACGGCACGTCATGGCCAGTAACCGTAGCTACAAGTCTCGTCGCGAGAGTTCTCTAGCCACGAATATGCCGTGGCCACTACAAGTGACCACAGAACTTATCGTGGCCACAACTCTTATATGAAGACTTTGGCCACGGATTGTGGCTACGAGAAACTAGTGGCCACAGAATTATCGTGGCCACAAGTTTCCGTAGCCACATTCCGTGGCCACAACTCATTTTTCTTGTAGTGTGTCATAATCACAACCATTGAATTAACAACATTAAAGGCAAATTTACTAATGACAATTTTGTAACATGATATATAATACACTAAAAATCGTTATTGCTATGTAGGACACACTACAAGAAAAATGAGTTGTGGCCACAGAATATGGCTACGGAAACTTGTGGTCACGATAATTCCGTGGCCACTAGTTTCTCGTAGCTACAATTCCGTGGCCAAAGCTTCATACAAGAGTTGTGGCCACGTCAAGTTTTGTGGTCACTTGTAATGGCCACGACATATTCGTGGTTAGAGAACTCTCGCAGCGAGACTTGTAGCTACGGCTACTGGCTACGACATGTCGTGGCCAGAGCCAAATTCCGTGGCCACAAGTCCCACATCCATGACCATAATTCTGTAGCCACAACTTGTTTTCCTTGTAGTGACAAGATTATTGGGCCTAGGTAGAAATGTCAATAAAAAACTGAAGTACAATTTATTATTTTTATTCATCTTATTGCTAAAAGAATTTTAAAAAAATCCTTAAGTAGCATAAGAACATTTTCGCTCGAAGTTGTTGAGGATCGTCGATCATCAAATCCATGCCATGGTGTATCCTTTCCACCAAATCCATATCGATGCCTGCCATGGTGCATTCTATCCACCAAATTGCTATTAATGCCTACATTTGATGTAGTGATAAGGGATCAGAATATAATTTGATACTATACCATTAATATTAAAAAACATGTCAATGATTGTTGAATTATATGTAATCTTAAGCCAATTTTCTTTTATTGTATGAGGACGATATATGCACATTACCATTATTAGATGCTTACTCATTCCGAAGTTTGTCGTCGGCAAAAAGGATTTCATTTGTATCCATTTTACATTTCGTTATTATCTCTTTGCAGCTACATTGTTTCGAGTAGTAAATGTTTTCTTACCAACAAAAATACCAAGTATTTGCATATATATTAGGTAGCATGTTGTCACTTTTGATGTTGATGATGTTGAGGCAGAACGTAACAAGGAAGCATCCTAGCGGAAATACCCAAGGGGAGGAAAGAAAATGTCACGGATATATATATTATGAGAAAGTGATTTTGATGTCCGCATTTTGTATTTAAAACTAAATGAGTGATTGGGAGTTGAGTACCAGCTAAACAATGATATATACAAAGATATGAAAATCTTGACAACATGTGACACAAATTAACAAACCACTGAGATAAAATATTAAGTACCAAATTGAAGCACAATAAGATATATTTATTATAAAGGAAATAATCTGAATAAGAAATTACATCAATTTTTAGAAGAAGAAATTATTCGACTACCTCTAAATTGTAGGTAAGTTAAAAGGGAAAAATGGAGTGGAAGCAAACAAACACTCACCAGTATTGTCGATGATAACCTAAGGCGTCTTTGCTCAGATGTCTCATGTGCCAAATATGTGCTCTTCTAGTTTGAAGAGTGTGTTTTGCTTAGATGTCTCAGAGGGTTAGAGAAAGAATTAGCACATATCTTTTATGGGTGATCTCACATAGGTTAATCGGTAAGATATTACTATCCATACAATCAACAACGATTAGATTCCCCTACGTAAATACATGTTCTACAAAAGATATCATGCACTAACAATATTATCTACACTCCAATAATTTATGGAAATATACAAAAAAAAATTTGAGACACAACTCAACGCAACCAATCGATCATCAAACGTATGGTAAAATCAACCCATGACACCACAAAGATCATAATATATGTAATATAGTAAAAAAATATAGATTACTACCATGATTTGTGTGAGTAAAATAAAATTTTAAAGAAACACAATGTGATTAGAAAGAGAGATGAACACAAACTTATCTCATCGAGCATGGAGACGGAAACATGTCTTGGTTCTCCGAGACGACATTTGTGTAGCTAGAGAGTGAGTGAGGATCACATATGTAAACGTCAATGGTCCCAATAAGCTATTGAGTGAGTCCGATGTAGCGAGAAGCCTAGAGAACGACGATCTTGTTGTTGAAGCGCTTGACGATTTTCCCTGACAAGAGAGGAATACGTGACATTGTTGGGAGAACTGCTAGTATTGGAGCTCCTCATCGAGCTATGGATTGGAAAAATGAAAACACCTCCTCATTTCTACCAACAACACCTCTATTGACATTTCCTAATCTCGACGGTTCGCCTGATGGGAAGTATCGCTACAGTGGGCCATCTCTGTCGAACCTTTCCCTGATTGTTGAGCACCATCAGTTCCTCTGTGCTCTGCCTTTGAGGCAATGATGCACCAGCGTCCGACATTCTCATTGACATCACTCCTCCACGATCTGCAAGATGATGGCGAGGGGTCAAGAGTTTTTGAACACCAATAAGATCGGGATAACAGAAAATAAGGTGTGAATTGTTTTTTCGAACTCTGCTAAGAAAAAGAACCAGAACTTAAGATGGTCGAGGTGCACGTAGTTGCCGATGTCATTGCATAGAGTCCTCGGCTCGAGCTCACAAATGTCCACCTACATCCTGTAGATGTGGCCTCCGGATAGCATCATATGCGACCAATGCCACTATGAACGGTTCGATAGCCTCATGGCATGGGTTGAGAGTGGTTGTGGTAGAGGGGTTTTCTCCGAGAGATGGTCCCAAGGAGGCATATGTGCGGAGAAACAGTCGATGGCTAACACGTGTAGGTGAATGACGTCCAGATACAGCCTCCTTTGACATCTAGCCATCCGCCGTGACGTGTGGTCTTCTTGCATGCCTCCATCGAAGCTCGAGGACACCTCAATCTAAATGGAAAAGACGTGTGTTAACAAACAAATGGATAAATTAGAGATGCCCGTGGTAGATAAATCGGGAAATCCCGTGGACATAGGAGGATGAACAGTGCCAACTCCACAGGCTATGATATATAGTATGATGATGATGATGGTAGTCCACCACCCTTTGATAATAACCTTTTAAACGAGGATGGGGAGTATGCACCCTGGTGCATGTAATTTTACATGCACCGGGGCTTATATCTCCCATATTTATTTATTTTCTGGGAAAATATCACTGTGTATATTATCTATATATCCATCCAATATGTCATTCGAATTTCGTCAGAAACAGAGACTCATATGCCATCCATCTATAACAGGTCGATTACAACAATTCTAAGACCGTTAAAATTCAAAAAATGAAAAAATGTGGGAGATATAAGCCATGGTGTATGTAATTCCAAAAAATGAAAAAATGTGGGAGATATAAGCCCTGGTGCATGTAGAATTACATGCACCAGGGTGCATACTCCTTTTCTCTTTTTAAATTTAAATAATAAAAATTAAATCCGCACCTATAGGTTTGGACTTAATTTTTATTTTTAAATATATATATATATATATAAATATTAAATTCTAAATTACGAATATATTACCAGGAATTTGAAATGAAAAAAGTACAATTATAACACTAAGCTCGCAGCTTGCGGATGAGGAGAAAAGTCGTATGGAGGACTAAAGGGGAAGATGGAGGATCCAAGAGGTGATTGTTATCTCATATGGGTTGTCATTAGTTATGCTAGTGTAACATTATTTTTGTTCATTAGATCATTATTTTTTCAAAGGTTAGCATCATATTGTCATATTGTATCGTTCACCAATGGAATTCAATCCTTAATAGTTTATTTTTTCGAATCATTCATTTTCCATTTCTCATGTATCAGCTGGTGATGTTAGTGAGGAATTCTTAAAAGCCCTATGCTAATATTGTCGGTTTTTGTAGTCGAGCAAATAAGGATTGATAAAAAATGCTTAATTCAATTAATCAAGTGGTGTACGAGCGGTAGAAATTTATTTATCTAGGCAAGCTCAAGGTTGATCACAGGGAGGCAGCTTATAACCTTAGGATTAAAATTCAGATTATTTAGGTCACATTTTTCAAGAAGAGTATTTTTGGTTTTTTTATGCACGGTTAATGTAATGCAAAATGTGAATGAACTAGATCCTTAAGGATAACCGATTTAATTTTAATGTAGAATTAATCCAAATTAGCAAAGTTGTATTTTCCTTAAAACCTTATGCAATGATTAATCACAAACATATTTTTTATATTTTTAAGGTACAATATGCATGCCTGAAATAGATCTTTTTCAGGGGTTTTTATGCAAATTTTCATGCAACCAGAAAGCTAAACTTATGAAAATTAGAAAGAAGGTGGAATATGTTGAAATTAGGATACTTTATTTTTTTGGAATTTTTGGATGCGAATTAAATATACTATGAATAAAATGTGCATGCAGTATGATGTTCATTAAATTAATTTTAATAATTAACAAAACAAAATATTTTCTAGAATTAAAATTATCCTATATGTATTTAATAAAGAGCTATCCAGGAAAATTTCTAAATCCTAAAAACACTAAGGCCACGTTCGGATTGGAGGAACCCCCCCCCCTCCGGGGGGGGGAGAGGGGGTTACCCCCCAAAACCCATCTTTTCTTTTACTTGTGGAGCTCGCTTTCCCTTCTTTATAATAACATTAAATAAATTATTTTTCTCTCATCCATCCATAAAAATATATATTATACCATCATATCATCTAAAAAATATAAATTACTTACTTTTCCAAACTTCAATACAATGACAACACAATAACTACTCACTTTTCCAAAACTTCAATACAATCACATCACAATAACTACTCACTTTTCCAAACTTCAATACGATCACATCACAACATACCCACTCAACCCCTAACCCTCTATCCAAACACCAAAATACAAAAATGGTTTACCCTCCTCCAGTTTAACCCGGGCTAATCCGGTAACCAAAAGCACCCTAAGTTTGCAAAAAATTAAAAATCATTTAATCTATTAACTAAATAATTTATTGTGAGAAATCTATACATGCAAACATTTGAATTTTGTTCACATGTCAAAGACTATTAATCCTACGCTCAATGGTTTTTGGTGAGTTTTTAGAGCTAAAACTATTTTATATAAGTTTCAAAAGCTTCAAATGGGTAAAATATGAAATTTCACACCAAACAAATTTTAATAAATTGATCACTACTCACAAATATAAGGGAATAATCAAGAGCTGCAGAATTAATTTAGCAGCAACATGCACATTTTGGAATTAAAATATGATGTGAGATGAAGGGCCAAATCACTATACAAACACAAGTGTCTATTTGCAATCAATAACTTAAATTCAAAATAAAAAACTAGCACACAAATACACTTCTTTAATTACTTAGACACACAGAGGGTCTTGTGCAATTTCTCCAAGAAGGTGTGTGGTATGCACGTGAGGTGTCTCGTGGGAGCATGCGTGTAATTTCCAAAAAAGGCAAGGCCATCACTTAAATTGTCCGCACGACATGTGTGGCTCACGTGTGTTACTGGGGCTTGGTTGGAATCTTAGACTCGGTATCCACGTGGCGCATGAAGGAGGTCGGATCTACTCGAGGTTGGCGGCTCTGAGGGAGGATTGGATGCATGAACTGGGTTGTTGGGATCAAGGCATGAGCCTTGATCCTACAATGGTCGTAGCTCGGCAGATGGCTAAAAGGGCTCGTTCATGAGCTGCTGAAGATGGGGTATGCCTCATGGTTGAGGATGAAGGCGATAGGGAAGAGGGTTCTCAATCGATACACGACCAAGAAACCTTAAGGGGAGGACCTGGAAGGAGGTACGATGAGATCCCAGCTTGATGAAGATACATCGCCATTGACTTCGGGTTGTCCGTACAATAAGATGAGATCCCAGCTTGTTCGTTCGCCTTTGACCTCAATGCCCCCATCGCCTTTCCGTCGAGAAGCCTCCCCCACACCCACATGGTGAAGCCCCCATCTGTAGCAAGCCCCTCTACTGAGCCTGCCACCACCCCGAAGCCCCCCTTGAAGCCTTTACCTGCAAAACCCATTCGCAAAAGCCCTTTTGCGAACAAAGGTGGTGGCATGGGGGCTTGGATGCGACAACAGTGCAACAATGCATATATGCACAACTCCATGTTCTACAAATGCACCGAACATGTGGAAGTTGACATAGATCTGATACATAGAGTGTTGCTTCGTACTCATATCGTACAATCTATAGATCAGTTTGCGGATATGTTTACCAAGCCACTCGCGTGCACATAGTTCGAGAAATGTTGCAACAAATTGGGCATGATTGACATATATGCTCCGGCTTGAAGGGGAGTGTTGAGTGCTTAATTTTAAGCCTTAACCCTAGGAGTATTCTGATTGGCTCATTACATAAAGAGTCGACTCCTTCTATAAACATAACCCTAGGACTCCAACTATATAAGGAGCCTTAGGGTTCTCCTTCTATTCAAGCAAAATTCAATCTGATTTGAACTTAAACTATACTCTTATTAGTTATTCTATTGGTTTAGCATTTTGACTTATATAGTTGGTGGGTCTATATATAAGGCACATCTCTACTTGTAGTCTTGGATAAGAATTAATGGAAAATAGGTCTATTAGACTACTTCTCTGGTGGAGTATTATGGTCATCCTTATAGTTTTGACCATGCTAATGTAATGTTTTCATGTTGGGTAATTGTATTTGCGTTTGTCTAAAACATGTAACTTTTTTAATATATCCCAGTAAAAAGATCATTTTGGTTTCCATATCTGTACAACTCTATGAACAAATTTAGCTCTATTTAGACCATGTGAAATATCATGTCTAGTAATGACAATATAAAGAAGTTTGTTGACGAGGCACCTTTATAGCTTGCTATGACCAAATAATGCATTATTCAGAACATATATTGTGGACATGCTCTTAAAAGATATGCCTCAAGGTGTATGTCGAGAGGCGCACATCTCAAGCACCTTTCTTGAGGCTCACGCCTCACTTGGTCAAGGTGTAAAAAGGTGTGAGGTGTTGTATGAGACATTTTGGATTTTTTTAGTTTTTTGATAATTTTAATGACTGAATGGGTAGTTTGTGATGCTTTTAAAGGTCTAGTTTTTAGGATATATTTATACATGATCATTCGTCACACCCCATTGTTTTACTAATGGCTTTAGTGATTGTCCATGCCGAAGGCTATTTTACAGGATGAGCATGTGCCCTCTCAAGAGGCTAGTTTACATGTTAAAGAGGATGCCGGTGATCTTGATGTGCCTATTGCTTTGTGGAAGTGGAGACGTACTTATGCTACTTATCTATTGCAACCCATGTCTCATTGGGGCATTTCTCAGAGGATTTCAAGAGATTTGTCATAAGGCTGTTAGTCGTGGAGATACCACGGATATACCATGAAGCAATGCAAGACGGTTGGTGGCATCTTGCCATGGATGAGATGGTTGTGTTACACTAACGTGGCATGTGGAGCATCATTTCAGCTCCTACAAGAACATATGTCGTGGGATGCTAGTGGGTGTTTACAGTGAAAGCACCGGGCAGATGACACTGTAGATCGCTACAAGGCGTGGCATGTGGCTCATGGGTTCACACAAACATGTGGGGTGATTATCACGATACTTTCTCCCATGTGCCTTAACATTCTACACTGCAGAGCCTTCTCTCTGTTGTAGTGACACGAGATTGGCCTCTATATCAGCTTGATGTGAAGAATGTGTTTCTTTGTGGTGACTTGCAGGAGGAAGTCTACATGCAGCATCTGTCAGGGTTCGCTATTGAAGGGGATTGTTATATGTTGTGTAGACTTCATAAGGCTATCTATAGACTTAAGAAGAGTCCCAAAGCATGGTTTCAGAAGCTCTCGGATCTGATAGAGCATCAAAGGTTCATTAGATCGACTACATATCACTCCCTCTTTGTTTAGAGGACTCAGAGAGTACAATTGCAATACTGATCTACGTTGATGATATCATTGTTACTGGGGATGATGTGCATGGCATTCATGCAACTAAGGACTTCCTTGATCAATAGTTTGTAACCAAGGACCTTGGTAATTTATGTTACTATAGAAATATGAAATACTGAAGCGGATCAAAGCAAGAACCTAGAAATAAAAGAGACTTTTATTTTACATGGAACCCTACTCCGTGAGGAGCAGGATGAAACCATGGTAGAACCGCCTCAAAGGGTTGATATCATATTCATCTTTCTCAATGGATACATGGGGTGTGGGGCTCTTTATATAGCCCCACCAAGGCACCAAACTCCCACTATCTCATGATGTGGGACTAAAGCATGAACCACTACTGACATCCTTCAACGCTCCTCAAGCTGGAGCATGAAATGCTCAGCTTGGACAAACACAAAGAAGACATTCACTCTCTAAATACAAGAGACTACAGACAATATCAACTCAACGCATACACTGTTAGTTGCTATTGAGGACATTTCTTCTCATGCCATGCCGGTGAGGAGGAACTAGAGGCTGGAGTGTGAACTGGCTCGAACTGAAGTAAGTCTCCTACCGGCAGAACTCTGGTTCGCAACATGTCTTCTTCACTGAAGACTACTCCATCTCTCTGAAGGGCCGAGCACCAAATGAAAGCCGTGGGAATACCCATGCGCAGTGGAGTTCACAGTCACTGGAACTTTTCGTGGGAATATCCATGTGTACTGGAGTTCACGGTCACTGAACTTGCCATGAGAATATCCACACACTGGAGTTCACGGTCTCATGCCGTGAGAACATCCATACACAAGGAGTTCGCAGTCAATGTATAATGGAACAAAAACATTGATTCTCCCATAGGGAGAACTCTAAATACTAGATCACTCTAACATAGAGCGCCACAAACAATGGTAGGATTTGAAACCACTACCCAACACTCCCGCTTTCTCCCATACTTGTCGAAAACAAAAAGATACTCGACCAAGTTGGGAGAATAATTGGCATCGGAGGTAAAAAAACTTCAAATTTTCTTCTCCCTTTTTCACTCTTTTTTGCTCTCTCTTTTTTTTTCACAATCATTTTTGTCGTAGCCATTTCTTTCTCCCCTTTTTTTGGCTATTCTTCTTCTTTTTTTTCGATATACAACTTTCCTCTTTTTTCCTCTTTCTTTCGTTGCAAATACTTTTTTTTCTTTACAACCCTTCTTTTTTTGCACTGATCTGGATTTTTTTAAACAGTGTCTTCTTTCCCTTTTTATATCACAGATTTCAGACCGCTTTTCTGTTTCCTTTCAATCGTTAGCAGGCTCTTGGACCCATAGGCAACAGCAGGCCCATAATCATCCCAGTCTATTTTCCTTTTAGCTTGTTTATTTGGAGCAACATGGCATCTATAGCTTAAAAAACAGAGAGAAAATCAGCAAGCTTAAGTCCCATAAGCTCCTCATCCATCCCCTCTTCTCCTCTTTTTTTCGTCCTTTCTTTCTTCCCAGGTCTGTTGGGCCTTTAAAATCGGAAGAAATATAACAATTGGGTCAAAATACATTAAAAAATGAAGGCATGATGTCCCCATAAAATATTGGGCCTTCACATTCCTAGCTGCTTCGTTTCTTTTGGATTGAAATAGGGTTCCAGAGAACCATTGCCATTGTAGCCTCGTCCCTGCTAGGGTTTCGAGAACCCATCATGCTGCTGCTGCTATCCACCTCTCGTGCTGCTACTGCTCTTCTGTTACATTGTCCGCTAAATGGTCATGGAATTCTCCTACTAAGGTGCGCTAGGCCCAGTTGTTGCACGCAAGGTGCACTGGGGCTGATCGCAGTACATCTCCATGGAAGCGATGGTATCTCCTGCAGCAACACCTCTCGATGGTGAAACCCTCTCTTCACATTCATCGGCAATGTTAAGATGAGCAGAACTTGACGATCTGCTGGTGCTTGCAGCAGCATGGACCCAGCGATGCAACTTCGTGCATCAACCTGGAAGGTGGAGATGCACTGTCTTTTACAGGGAAGTTTACCACGAAAGAGGAGGCCACAAAGATAGGTCTTGCACCCATTATTCGAACAACCACACGGTTCACATGTGATGTAGCCGTTAGGGCTGCTGCTGTGCAACGCTGCAAGGGAGGATGGAGCATTGCTGCTGCCTTTTGTTTCAACCTTCTTCTCAACACCTTGGCTTCCGAGAATGAACGCATCGCTGCTTTTCTTTGAACATTGTTAGAAAATAGGAAACGGAAGCGAAATGATAAAACAAAGCATAAGAATAAAGAAATATGAAAATGGAAGAACAAAGATTTAACGTGGAACCCTACTCCGTGAGGAGCGGGATGAAACCACGGGAGAAGGCCTCAAAGGGCCATATGCTTCATTGATTTTTCTCAATGGCTACAGGAGGTCTGGGGCTCCTTATATAGCTTCCACAGAGCCTCCAAGTCCCACCACTAGTAGATGTGGGACTAAACATGTGGATAGGGTAAATGGATCTCTATAGGATCCATTTACCCTCCTACAACTCATATGACGCACATCCAAATACGCCGACACTCCCCCTCAAGCTGGAGCATGCAATGCTCAGCTTGGACAAACAGAAAGAAACTCAACTCACAATACATGACACTACAGACAATATCAACCCAACGTGCGCAACTGTCGGCTGCTGTCGAGGACGTTGCTTCTCATGCCGTGCAAGTGACGAGGACGAATGGGCTGGAGTATGAGTCTGCTGAATCTCCTCGTCAGAGAGCGTGTGCTCTGATCTGCGCCTGTCAGAGTCATTGCAGCTGGAAATGAGTCTCCTCGTTGGAGTGCTCTGGCTCGCCACATGATACCACATGAAAACCCTTGCCAACATGACATAGGGAATGATCCTCTATTCTGGAGTCCCTATGGGTCACATGAAAACTCTGACCGAAATAACAAAAGATGATGGTGACCACAAACAAAAGATGGCAAACATGTGCGCAACCGCATACTTGTGTGTATCTGAAACTGACTTAGAATCTAATGTTGAGTCTAACAAAATCTTTATAGAGTCTGGAAATCGGCCGGTCCGGAGAATATCTGATCCCCCCCCCCCCCCGTGCAGGCGGCAGTCCCTTCGTGGATCTCGCATATCCTCGCTCCCCATCGCATAAGGGCTGGAAACCCTAAAGGCACGGGCAGCGCAGCTTTTCTTCAAAGCTCTAGCGGGCCCATACCCTTTATAAAAAAATTCTTTTTTATTATTACAGAAAGCCCAAGTGGGCAGATCTATTAAAGAAAAAGGGAAAGGGGAATGATTGAGCCCAGGGTGGGCCAATCGTTAAAAAAATTTAAATAAAAAAGGGACACGTACAAAAAAATCGTACGCAAAAGTTGAAAAAAAGGAAAAAATGTTGCAAAAGCCGTAAAAAATGGTGAATGGCTTAGTTCAAAAAAAATTGTGAAAGAGGAGCGTACAATAAAAAGTCGTACTCAAAAGAATTTATAGGGGAGAGAGAGAAGTGAAAGGCCAGAAAAAATGTCAGCAGCTATTTAAAAAAAGTATCAACGACTATTTACAAAAAATGATTTAGCAGAAAAAAAAATGATTTTGATTATGAAAAGTAAAAAAATCAACTGGTCTGGAGGATATCTGATTCCGTCCTCTGAATCTGGAAGGTGACCTGTGACTCTACACAATACTCCCCCTTTCTCCCATACTTGTCGGAAAACAATGACATCAATAATGTAGGGAGAAGACAATAAAATGTGAAGAAAGAAAACATCAAATAGCCGATTTCATCATTTTTTCTGGCTTCTCAATCATTTTTCTGAAATATTTTTTAAGCCGTATCATTTCCCTCTCACCTTTTTTTGTACGGCCTTTGCAATAATTTTGTTGTTTTTTTTAACGGGTAGCCTGTTAATGGGCTTACAGTAGAGAAAATTCCCTTTTTTAATCTGAAACTCACAGCCCATGGAATTTACGACATTTTTTTAAAGAGCCGCATGCCCTAATTAGGGCTCCCCTCTTACAAAAGACTCTTGGGAACCCATCGCGCCGCCGTAAGAGATCAGCTTGGGAGCCGCGCTAGGGCCTGGAGTTGGAGGTGCGCGAAGGGGAGGCGCTGCATGCTGCTCCTCTCCAGCACTGTCTGGAGTGACTTCGTGGCCGAGGGCTAGGGCAGCGCCTGGAGGAAGAGCTCGATGCTGCGGGAGAAATCCGGAGCAGCACTTGCGCTGTAATATGTAGGGACATCACGCTGCTTCGGATTCCAGGCCAATCTGGAGTAGGGTTCGGCTGAATTGGAGGGGCGACGTGACCTGGATATGCATGCAGGGCTACTTCGGATGGGAGTGGGAGCTCTGCCCGGGAGCCATGAGGTGCCACTAGGAGGAGAGGGCTCCGCCTAGAGCCCGCCGCCTGCACGGCTAGGGTTATGCGTGGCTAGTGCATGCCGCCATGGATCTGGAGAGTTGAGCGCCACCAGGAAGGAGGAGGTGGCATGTTAGGGCGTGCGAGGGACCCCCGTTGAAGATCTGGTGTCGTCGCCTGGATTATAGGAGTATGGCATGGACTGCTTACTGCTTGCGAGCAATCTTCATGCATGAGTGCCACCATTGCATGCGACAGAACAGAAACTGGAGCCCATGATCACCGCCATTGCATGCGGCACAGGATTAGAACAAATCTAGGGTTCTAGAGAACCCTAAACAAAACTATCGAACAAAACATGAACTTGAACAATAGTCTTCACAAACACATTTTCAATATCGACATCGAATCTCAAAAAGTAAAGAACATGAAAACCTCGAGAATCGAACCCGCTTTGATACCATGTTAGAAAATAGGAAGCAGAATGATAAAACAGAGCATAGGAATAAAGAAATATGAAAATGGAAGAACAAAGATGTAATGTGGAACCCTACTCCGTGAGGAGCGGGATGAAACCACTGGAGAAGGCATCAAAGGGCCATATGCTTCATTGCTTTTTCTCAATGGTTACATGAGGTATGGGGCTCCTTATATAGCCTCCACGAGCCTCCAAGTCCCACCACTGGTAGATGTGGGAATAAACATGTGGATAGGGTAAATGGATCTCTTCAGGATCCATTTACCCTCCTACAACTCATATGACGCACAACCAAATACTCCAACAAACATGTACCCTCCAAACTGGAACTAGGTAGCGTTGTCATCGTGAGATTAGGGCTCCAGTTCGGGAACCATGTTTCCTATGATATTGCACGATCTCAGGAAAAATATATAGTCTTCAATGCATAAACTTCAAGAACAAACTCGACAAAACATATCTCAATAATATATTAAAAAATGAATATTACAAAATCAACTTGCTATGATACCATGTAGAAATATGAAATGCGGAAGCGAATCAAACCAAGAACATAGAAATAAAAGAGACATATTTTACGTGGAACCCTACTCCGTGAGGAGGGATGAAACCATAGGAGAGCCGCCTCAAAGGGTTGATATTCTATTCATCTTTCTCAATTGATACATGGGGTGTGGGGCTCTTTTTATACACACACCAAGACACCAAACTCCCACCATCACACGATGCGGGACTTTTTTGACTATATAAGTTATGTGTCACTCATGTTGTAGATGGGTAAATGGATCACTACAGTATTCATTTACCGCATCCAGTTGTTTAGTCCCACATTGGTAGTCTGTGGGATGTGGAGACTCAGTGAGGGCTATATAAGAAGCCCCTCACCCTCTTGTAATAGTTGAGAAAGTGCAATGCAACATATGGCACTTTGAGATCTTTTCCCGTGGTTTCATCCTACTCCTCAGAGAGTAGGGTTCCGTGTAAAAATCTCGTTGTTTTTCAATGTTTTGTTTCTCTACTCTGATGTTCGCTTTCGCATTCATAGTTTCTAACAGGACTAAACACATGAGCTACCGATGACACCCTTCAACAGTTATTTCCTTGGACTTGAATTTTCCAGGAATCAGCGAGGTCTTGTTCAAACCCAGAGGAAGCATGTTAGATATCTTCTATTTGAGATAGGCATGGCAGATTACATGCCTCCTACTAATCCTATGGACATGTGCATGAAATTATTTGATGATGACACAAAGGATGTAGAGAATAGGATGTATAGGGAGCTCGTTGGGAAAGCTCCTATATGTAACCATCACTAGACCAGACATAACATTTGCAGTAAGCAGAGTGAGTTAGTTTATGGAGCAACTTAGACAGGCACATATGGATGCAATCCATATGATTTTGAGGTACCTGAAGACTTCCACTGATACTGAACTTTTATTTAGCAAAGGAACATCCCATGTTGTTGTAGAAGTTTTAGTTTATATTCTTTGTGTTATTTTGTACCGTTTTGTATTTCATTTTCTTCTTTCAGACTCTTAATGTAATTTACCCATAGGCTACTCTCCTATATAAGAGAGCCTAGGGTGTACAGAATAACGACGACTCTTATTTTTTCCCAACATGGTATCTGAGCAACGGTCCTAGATCGGGGCTCTCGTACCAAACCCTAAACCTAGCCCTCCACCTTCAAGCCTCCGCGCATCGCCACCCCTCGCACGATGCCGGTCCCCTCGCGCGCAGCCGCTCCTCGCGCGCCACCGCCACAACACGTAGCCCCTCGCGTGCTGTCCCTGCTGCCCATGCGCACAGCCCGTGCGTTGCCATGCCGTACGCCGCCAGGCCGTGCTCTGTCAGGCAGTGCTCCGCCGCCCCTCCGTGTGTGCTTCCATCTTGTTGTTTATGGCCCCTAGGGCATCACCCTAGAGTTCGGTTGTCATCTCAAAGAGGGTCTCTCTACTAGATTCAAGGTTGATGGGTTTGGTTGCATAGAGTTCTACATGTGCAACTAAACCTAATCATGTCAGTGTAAACCAAGACTTATCTAGTCTACAATCCTTGTTTTCTCCAGTCACCATGTCAGAAAGTAAGATCGAGATCCCCACTTCAGGCGCCTTCAAGGGTCTCGCGCCTATTGTAAAGATGGATGGATCCAACTATGAGTTATGGGCCATGCAGTTCATGAGCTTGATGAAGTCGATGGGTAAGAAACATGTTCTTACCGAGGATGAGCCCGTGGAGAAAACAGGTTGTATGCCTCATGGGAGGCTGATGATGCATATGCTCTGGTCTGGTTGTCTGGTACTCTGATTCCAGACATTGCTAATGATATCTTACATCAACCCACTGCCAAAGCCATGTGGGATATTCTTGCTACCACGTACTCACAAGCCAAGAATGAGACAAAAATTCTACAGCTACAACATGATATCTTCACGATAAAGCGGAACGGTCGGCCCCTGCATGCACACTACACTACGCTGAGGGGAATGTTTGAGAAGCTTCACAGTTTCATGCCTCTTACGGCTACTCCAGAACAACTGAAGACACATCGGAAAGCGGCGATGGTGGGAGTCTTTCTAGCCTCTCTTGATTCACAATATGAGGCAGCTTCTTCTAAAATTCTGGCAGATGCTACCATTCCTCTCATGGAGGAGGCTTTTCGGCGATTGAGTCGTATCAGCATCTCGAGCCCTTCTACTACTGGGCAAAATTTTTCTGCTATGGCAGCCTCTAGAGGAAGAGGCAATTCATCTCATCTTCGTGGATGAGGACCACGTGGTAGGGTCGGTCGTGGTCATGGAGTACGGTATACTTATTGTCGTCAGATTGGCCATACAGAAGACACATGCTACTCTAAGCATGGGTTCCCAGCTTCTTCCCGTGCAGCAGAACAGATACAGCACCATGGTTCTACCCCAGCGTCAGATCCAAGATATGATGACCTAGTATCCCGTCTGTGTGATATCATGCCACCAGTCAGTACTCCACAAGTTTCATAGAGTAGCCTTGACATTGCTGCTACTGTAGAAGCCAGTTCCTCAGGTAGTACTCATACTTCTACATTTTACCAGGATTCACGTACCTCAAAATGGATCGTAGATTCAGGTGCTACACATCATTTGTGTGGAGATAGACACCACCTCACATCCTACAAGCAAGTTCCCCCAGGGAGGACATTCTTCATAGCAGATGGGACCCACTCTCCCATCGTAGGACAGGGACAGATGGCCTTAACACCTTCCATGAAGTTGCAGAATGTGCTCCATACCCTAATTTCTCAATGAACTTATTGTCAATTAGTCAAATTACTAAGGATCTTCATTATCGAGCGATATTTGACCCATCATCTCTTGTGTTTCAGGACATTATCACGGGAAACGTGCTTGGACATGGCTGTGAGAAGGGCGGGCTGTATCGACTGGTCCATACACCTTACGCTGGAGCATCATCATTCCATTCTACTGAACCTATTTCCCCTTACTTATGGCATCTTCGCTTTGGCTATTTCAAAAACTGCGACAAGTCCTCTCTCAGATTTCACCTTGATCGTCGTTTGAGTGTGAAGCATGTCAGTTAGGGAAGCATCATCGATTTGTCTTCCTGAGTCATCAGAGTCGGAGCAGTAGCTCTCCTTTTGAGTTTTTTCATATTGACATTTGGGGTCCAAGTCGTGTTTCATACCATCAGGGACACATGTTTTATTTAGTTGCTATGGATGATTTTAGTCGTTTGTCTTGGGTGTTTCTGTTAAAGAATATATCTGAAGCGGGCATCACTATTATGAATTTCATTAAAGAAGTGCAGAATGTGTTTTCTGTTTCCATCAAGATTGTGAGAACTAATAATGCCCTAGAGTTCTGTACTTGCACTTTATCTCATTTTCTATCATCACATGGCACTCTTCATCAGACATCTTGTGCTTACACGTCTCAACAAAATGGTGTCATGGAAAGAAAACACCGCCATCTCCTTGATGTTACTCGTACGCTCCTTATCCAGAGTTGTGCTCCGCCCTCACTCTGGGGTGATGTGGTTCTTATTGCATGCTATCTTATTAACCGCATGCCTTCATCTGTGTTGGGGGAGAAGATACCTTTCTCCCTTGTCTTTCCTGACAAAGAGTTGTTTTCTCTAGCTCCACGTGTCTTTGGGTCTGTGGCATTTGTTCATCAATTATCTCCAGGGGTTGACAAGCTCTCTCCTAGGGCTGTCAAATGTGTTTTTGTCGGGTATACCAGGACAGTGCAGATGTCATGTTCTTTGAGTCAGTCATGTTTTTCTCTCCTACAGGTGATAGGTCGGTGCCATCAGATAAAAATAATGACATCTTTATTCCTCCTCCACCCTTGTATGCACCACATCAAGGTCCTACCTCTCCACCACCATCATCCTCATCACCACCACCATCACCACCACCACCATCCTCACCACCACCACCACCATTACCACCTCCCATACATTTGATTCCTCCTCTACCACACCACTACAGTCGACGACAAGCTCCTGCTCATAATCATGGTCAATCATCACACATGCCCCAGGTTTGTTCTGACAACATTACATCTAATGATGGGACTGACGATGTTTCTTAGCAGGAACAGGCAGCAGATGACATGGATGTTAGTACTACTGATGCAGACCTTGACTTGCCGATTGAACAGAAGCAGTCCCGTGCTTCATATCCTATTGCTTCTCATGTTACAGTTGACTGTCTGGCAGGAGATTTCAGGAGGTTTGTAGGTTCTTTATCCGTTGTGCATATTCCCAAGAATTATCAGGAAGCATTGGCTGATAGTAAATGGCGTCTGGCTATGGAGGAAGAAATGACCGCCCTTAAGTCGAGAGGTACATGGAGTCTGGTTCCATCCCCTACTGGGGCTTCTATTGTGAGCTGCAAGTGGGTGTTTACCATGAAGCATAATGCTGATGGCAGTATTGATAGGTACAAAGCTCGACTAGTTGCTCGCGGTTTTACTCAGATGTATGGGGTAGATTATATTGACACATTTTCTCTTGTTGCTCGTCACTCTACCTTACGAATTCTATTATCTGTTGTTGTGATTCAAGATTGGACCCTATTTCAGTTAGATGTCAAAAATGCATTTCTATATGGTGATCTTCAGGAGGAAGTTTACATGCAGCAGCCACCTGGATTTGCTGCTGAGGTGGAGCGTGTACAGGTATGCAGGCTTCATAAGGAGATCAATGGCCTAAAGCAGAGTTCCAGAGCTTGGTTCCAGAAGCTATCAGATCTGTTTGAGAAGCAAGGGTTCAAAAGGTCAAATGCAGACCATTCTCTCTTTGTACAGAGAACATCCAGAGGTACGACTGCCATTATGGTGTATGTTGACGATATACTCATCACATGAGATGATATGCAGGGGATAAAAACAACAAAAGAATTCTTGGGCCTCGAATTCGTTACCAAGGATCTAGGAGTACTTATATATTTCCTTGGATTGGAGTTTGCCAGAAATGAACAGGGACTGGTGATGACTCAGAGGAAATATGTCACTGACTTTCTAAGTGACACGGGTATGCTTGGATGTCGACCAGCTTCAACACCCATGGGTCCAAGCATGAAGATGCATGATGATGATACTGAGTAGGTTGACAAAAGGAGGTATAGAGAACTGGTAGGGAGGCTTCTTTATGTTACTATTACCAGACCAGACATTACATTTGCAGTAAATAAAGTTAGCCAATTTATGGAGCAACCTCGCCAGGTACACATGGACGCCATACATATGATACTAAGGCATCTTAAGCCATCTCCGGGTGCAGGATTGATGTTCAGAAAGAAGAGCACTATTACTATCTCATCATGTGCTGATGCGGACTATACAGGATGTCCAAAGGATAGAAAATCTACAGATTCTACATCTGTCTTTGTTATATTCGTTGTGGAGTCACTTGTCTCATGGAAGAGCAAAAACAAACAGTAGTTGTGAGATCTAGTGCTGAATCTGAGTATAGAGCCATGGCCCAAGCATGTGCAGAAGTGATGTGGGTTCACGTAGTCCTGACAGATTTACATATAGATGTTCCTCTTCCCATGTCACTAAAATGTGACAATCATGCTGCCTTATTTATTGCAAACAATCCTGCATTTCACGAGAGGACGAAGCACATTGAGGTGGATTGCCACTATATTCGTGATATGATTCAGAAAGGTTTCATTTCTACAACCCATGTCAGCTCAAGAGATCAAACAACAGACATTCTTACTAAAGCTCTACTTCGGGGTTCCTTCCAGAAGTTCTTATCCAAAATGAGCATGATAATATCTATACTCTATTTTGAGGGGGGTGTAGAAGTTTTAGTTTATATTCTTTGTGTTATTTTGTACCGTTTCGTATTTCTTTTTTTCTTTCGAACTCTTGATGTAATTTACCCATAGGCTACTCTTCTATTTAAGAGAGCCTAGGGCGTACGGAATAACGACGACTCTTATTTTTTCCCAATAGTTGTTATAGCATGCACATATGTAGATTATGCCAGATGTCTCGAGGACATGAAGTCTACCTCTGTTTTGCAGTGTTCATAGGGTGCTCCTTCATGTCTCAGAAGAGCAAGAAGCAGACGATGGTTGCCATATATAGTGCAGAGTCTGAACAGGGGAACACTTAGATGACGTGGGTCAGATCCGTTCTGACTGGCATATGCCTCTCCCCATCCATCTCCAATGCGACAACCAGGCTGCTTTTTTCATTGCCAACAACCCTACATTCTATGAGAGAACAATGTATATCAAGGTCGAATGTCACTACACTCGTGACATGATTCAGAAGGGCTTTATCTCCACCTCTCACATCATCTCATGGGAACAAACAACAGATGTGTTCACCAAGGCCCTAGCTAGATGGTCATTCCAAATATATTGCTTTGAGCTGAGCATGATTGATGTATATGCCCCATATTGAGGGGAAGTATTGAAATATTATTTATCTTTTCATTTTTTTGTATTCTCTATTATTTCCATCTTTACTATTAATTTGCACAAACATGATTCTCCTCTTATATAAAAGAACCCTAGGGCCTCATTATCACTTAATTCATTCATTTCTTTCCACATCAGCAATCTATGTCATCCAATCTGATCCACTAGACCATCGATCGGTGTCTGTAAACCAATATTTGGTATCAGAACCTCGTTCATGCTGAAGAAATAACATTCCAACGCATACATGGCCTTCATCTCCAATCACATTTGCAAGGAAGATCTATGTTTCATCCACCTCTATTTAATGGGACAAACTACTCAAGTTGGAAGACCAAAATGATGACCTTTCAATTATTGAAGAGAAGAAGACGTGATACGCTACCACTGAGTTGATACAAATGATTCAACTCAAATGCAATGAACTCCATGCATTGTGCCTTGTCGGAAACCATGTTTGAAAGGGTTTCTCACTTGAAGACAGTGTATGAGATATGGAAGTGCTTAGAGACTATTCATAAAGGTATATCTAAAGTGAAGAAATCATGATTTAGGATGCCTACACTTAGGTATGAAACTTTTAAGATGTAGAGAAGAGAAAGTATAAAGGATATGAACGTCAAATTCACTATCATAGTGAATCAACTAAAGAATCTAGGAAGAATATTTCTGCATGAAGAACTTTCCAATAAGATTATCTCTTTATCAGCTTAATAGGAACATAAGCTCACTGCTATTAAAGAATCTACAGATTCCATCATGACCTCGTTGGAAGGCCTTAAAAGCAATCTTCTCGCTTATGAAGCAAAGCTCGGGAATAGAAAAAAGGAGAAAAGCAGTAGAAGATTCTAACTCTTGCAGCCAATAAGAAAGCCCAAGAAGGGTCTCATAGTGATGAGAATATCACATTCATAACCCAGTAATCCAAGTCTTTTCTCAAGAAGAGAAAGGGATAGTGATAACTCAAATGCTTCTATTGCGACAAAGTGGGGTATGTTAAAAGGGATTGCCCTTAGATGCAAAAGAATTTCAGACATGAAAAGAAGTTTGAGAAGAAATCCAAGCAGAAAGCACTACAAGTGTCTCAAGACGACTTAAGCAGTATTGAGGAAGAAAGTGAAAGCACATGTATGAGATTTGTTGGAATAGTTGAATTTGACTCATCCGATTCTTCAAACTCTGAGAATGAGGCAAGTAAACTTTCTTATACTGAACTTTATAATAACTCGCAAAGTCTCTTTAGACATGTCATGAAAGTTGAAAAGATTATCAAGAAATCGGCAGAGGATAAATCTCTTTTGCTAAATGACTCAAGTGTTTTGAAAAAGGAAATTGAATTGCTTGAAAAGGATCTTAATACTTTTAAAATCAAAATTACTTTCCTGAAAAAAGAAATTACCGAGCCTAAAAGAAATTTCTAATGAAAAAGTAGAAAATCATGCTTATAGATCTGATTCTTTCCAGAAAAATAAATATTTGGAAAAATAAGGAAATCGTACAATCTAACCCTGAAGGACCTGAAAAGGAAGGGTACCAAAACACAAATTTCAGGTACTGATGGTTAAGGAAAAAGAAGATCAAAAAGGCCAATTTAACATCCAAGATGGACCCTGCTAAGGTCAAATAACTACCATATGCACAACAATGGATGTACGCCACGGCTATGGAGAAGCTATCAAGAGCCAAGACTGGAGAAGTCTACGACCAAGAACCTTAGGTGATTTCTTATCTTTATATTAAGTTAATCGTGCATATCATGCATTGATTTTTTTGGACTATCATCTTTCCTCACATACGCCCATCGTGAGAGAATCCTTGCAAATTTTGTACTGCATCCGTGCGATGATGTATCAGAACTAGTTTATTTACTTGTATACATTCCTCATACGAGAACCCTTGCAAATTTTGAACTAGATCCAGGTAGTGATGTAGCATTCCTTTTCAATTTCTCATTGCATTTAGGTGATGCAATACGTCCCTAGTAGGGAACGCCCCAACGAAATGATGCTTAAATCCATGTTGAAAAGATCCGGTTGTCTGAAGAAAATTCCTAAATATTGTTATCAATTGATAACACTATTTAAGAATTTATCTTCGATTGTTTTACGTTGGTTGTTGGCTACCTAACACAATCATTTACCCGTGCTTGGGACTGGCCATGGCTAAGTTCTATTGTAGAAGCTCGCAAGGAAAAAAATCGTACCTAGCCCCCTCGTTGCAACTGACTATACCGTAAATATAACACGATTATACATGGCTGAAATCGTTGATGAAAAGTAGGAGATAAAATGTCATATCGGTATTTCATGGTTGCATACATGGTCATGCGGCAGACTTGGTAGACCTTGTCTGGTCGTGTAGCAGACATGGTAGGCATTTTCTGGAAGTGTGGGAGGATGGAAAATTGCTGGTTAGAGGCGTAAGAACCATATAACTTCTTGATGCATGTTCTAAACTTGGTTGCTAGAGGTGCTAACATGAGTTACCTGGCAGCACATCGACTAGCTATGGTGATTGATCCACATAATCTAGGGGTGGCATGTTAATTGTGTTTGACGAGTATGATGGGTTGGCACATTGATGGTTGCTAAAGCAACTACTGAAGATGGTGATGAAGGGAAGTTAACTAAGGTGCGACTAATGAATGCTTTGTCAAGGGCTTGGTTGGATGAGAATGAGCATTGAGCTCTGGTCGCAACTCAGTTTATAACATGAAAAGATGATGAGAAATTGACATATTGAGAATGACTAGCTCTCTTTACATTGGAAGTGGTATGACTGCATGGGGGTAAAGAGAGATAGAGAGAGTACACATGAACAAAATTATACAAATCTACCCTCAAAGGGTCATGTAACTTTTATATAATCTATGACTGTGATAATACCTATGCCCATGGACCCATACCAACACTAATTTGGTGAATTTTGGGCGTTGCCAATTCGGCGATCTTTTTGTGATCAAAGAACAAGAACACCAATGATTTAAGCGGACCTTGAAGGTCTAGTGTGATTGTCATATGTATGTGAGAACCCTCGTTTGGGATGAATTGGCATTGCCTCAGTGCTCGTGCTCGTTGTTGAGGATAAAATGTATAATCAACCATCACAACTGAAGCATGTGAAGAAGAAGACACAAGATTAGACAGTGGTCAGTCACTTCTTGTTACCATTCGAAAAGAAAATTCACTGGAAAGGAAGAACGAGTACAACTCTCTGTTCCATCACTCTCTTCTTTTCATCTCTCTTTTTCTTTTATGATATTGTCGTATTGAGGCAAGGCTTCCACCTTCTCTATATAGTTCAGGTACAAACACGTAATCCTATTCCAATAAGAACCCGTAAAATACAACTCAATTGCCATTAGGATCAAGAGTCCAATCCCTTTAGGATTCCCAATCTAATGGCTCCTAATCCTAATAGTGTCCCTCTTGATTTGAATTCTTTCATGATCTCCATGCCATCTTGAGTATAAATTAGCTTATCCTTGTCACCACAAGTCTCCCTAACATAAATTCACCACCTCTAGGCATCACACTCATCGTTAAGTGTTCTCGATGCGCCTCCTCTGGGGGCACATCCATACAAGTCAGTGTTATGCATTTTGATGCATCATCTCACATCTTTCATGATCAGAGATCCTGCTATCATCCTCTGAGAAAGTTAACCACACTCATTTTTCTTTGTTGCTTGCTTCTACCACAGAGATGCCAATAACTTGTTGCTCTCCTCTTATACTATTCGTCATGGGAATAACTGGAGCTCCATCACTTGTGACGACCCTTTTCTCATGTTTGTGTGCCATGTTTGACATTCGTTTTTCTTGCATCACCGCGTGTGCTTCCTTGATCGCTCTGAGTATCCCCCCAAATGGCGACTTGATGTCCCCGTGGCTTGATTATTCCTAGTGAAATTATATTCTTTTTAGCTGTAGCCATTTGTCTAATACATGTCAATGTTAGTTATACTCAAACAAATATGTCAAATTGCACCGATCCAACTCCTTTGATGTGGTGAACCATTGTACTTGTCATCTTGATCATGCTATCATCACATGCATGGTCTGTACTAAACTGCCCCATGGATGAACACATCATATAAACATGTTGAGTCAATAAGCCATCCTAAATCTACCTTCATCTCTCTTTAGCATGTTAACAAGTCTTCCTAAGATATCGATGGAATCCTCTTGGACTGAGTTCTCATTGCATACCTTTTTCCTTCCTCTATCCTTCATATGTCTCTGATAATCAGTTTTTTTGTGACTCTATTTGCCACAATAGGAGCATATGATGAGACTAGATTACTTGGATCGACCTATGAACCTCGTTTCCCTTGATCTAGAATGTCTGCTCTTGATCGCTATCATATGACCTATATATAATTTGTTCCCTAATATGTTGACTTCTATTAATATTCATTTATAAGCAGCAAAGCAATAGTCTCATGCATGTGATAGTCTCTTTGGTATAGAGTAACATTGTTATGTTGGAGTATACACGTCGTGTGTAAATGGGTAATTGGATCCCTCCAGTGTCCAATTACCACATCCAATGGCTTAGTCCCACATCTACTATTTGTGGGACTTGGAGAGTCGGTGGTGGCTATATAAGAAGCCCCATACCACTTGTATTAGATGAGAAACTTCAATAAAAGAATCAACCCTTTGAGGCGTTCTCCCGTCATTTCATCCCGCTCCTTACGGAGTTGGGTTCCACGTCAAATCCTGGTGTTCTTCATTGTTCTTATTATTTATCTCTAATTACATTTCCACATTATCGTTTTTTAACATGGTATCAGAGTGGGTTTCATTCTCGAGGATTTATTTTCATTCATTATTTGTTTGGGAATCGATCAACGGAGCAGATTCGATTCTGATATGCGCGAAAGTAGTACATAAAATTTGTTTCTTTATTCTTTTATTTTAACATTTAATTTCATTGTTTTAAATTAGGGCAAGCTGCAAAAAGGGTCCAAATACGTGTCGATTACCAGCTAGGGGTCTCTTTTTTTTTCAAATGTAACAAAGAAGTGCATGAACATTCAAGTTTCGTATTTAACATCGATATAAAATGGTGGCTGAAGCTTAGGGAGGCATGTACTTGAGACAAAAAGATCAGGCCCCTCTTTGTTCTATTAGATAAATGAGGCCATTAATTGGAAATTTGTTTATAATTTGGACACTTTTTTGTTATTTACCCTTTAAAGTATAAGCAGCTTATAACCCTTGTCGCATCCTTAGATTTTGAAATCTTCTTCCAGTGACCTTTTAATTGACATTTCGTCCACCGTCTTTGAAGTTTGATAGAAAAAACCCACTGGTTAAACTCTAGATATCTGGATTTGCGGTCCTATATCTTTCATTTCCTAAAGACAGAAAGTACTATAACTTGGTGAACATTTCAATTCACTATAGTAACTTGATGGTGGACTAAATATAACGTCCTGTGAGGAAATCCTTTGTTGTGTTGTCCCTAAAAACTTGCAATCTAAACTGTTGCTCATCCTATACTTCTGCAATGTTGAATAGAAAAATTGTCCTTGTTTTGTTGTGTCCCAATGACGGCTAAGTTAGCCTCTCCAATATGAGTATGTAATTCGGCAAATTTTTATTGCTGTTTTTCAGTATTGTTTGTGAAAGAAAATTGTCATCAATTCTCTGATATTTGATGCAGATACCAGTCCTCAAAAAAGTGCAAAGATGAAAAAGATGATTTTTTTCTGAACATCTGGATAAGTCGTATGGGGTCGTGTTTCTTGTGTTTGTCATGTGTTCTCGGTGTTGTGAAATTTAATTAGGATTTTAGACTAAAAAGTAAAGCGATTATTGTGGTCAGGAGTGATTTATGAAATCGGGTTGCGAGGCAACAAGAAGAAAAATGAATGGGATGATAAAGAGGGGTATGTGCAGAATTTTGGCTTGTAGAGATAATGACATTAATGTTGATGGCATCGTCCAACAAAAGCCCAACCTTAAGTAGAGAGGATCCTCTACTCCTCTGCTGTAGGGTTTGCTGCAGCAGACTCTGCAGTAGAGGTGTGGGAATTCACACTTTTTGTGGGGCTCTACCCTACGAATTCGTGAAAATCGCTTGATCAAGATCGAACGGTCCATACCCCTGTTGTGGACGGATCCGATCAACCACCACACGACTAGAACCACAATCGAAGAAGAAAGCACACACAATCGCACAAGACAAGGATTTATAGTGGTTCGGCAATGTGCCTACTCCACTTGTTCACACCAGACTCTCTCTACTATTTCTTGAATGAAGTTGGGATACAATATGTGGTGCCACAGGGCTCCTTTTATACTACAACAAAAGAATACCAAGCATTCAGCAATCCCCACCATCAGCTCTCAGCCAATCAAGATACAGGATGTCGATTAAGCATCTCAGCAATCCAACCCAACATCTCTCAGCCAATCAGAATGTATGAGGTGAATCAGACACCTCAGCAATCCAGCCTAAAAGCTCTCAGCCAATCATAAGGCAGGAGGGAGATCAGCCACATCAGCAATGCTCTCCACTTGTATTCAACCAATTAGTCTTCACAGGATAAATCGCAACAATCTCCCACTTGAAGACTAATTTATGGTACACACCACCTCTTCAATAGTCTTGATGTGACTTTTTCCTTATCTTCTATGCTTGAAGACCAATAGAAGCTGAACATGTCTTCAGCTTCTCCACTGTTACAGACTTTGTGAACATATCAGTAGGATTTTCTAATGTGTGGATCTTCTTCAGCTTAAATTGTCCATCTTCTAGCTGCGTCCGAATGAAGTGGTACTTCACATCAATGTACTTAGTCCTCGAGTAAAAGACTGAATTCTTTGCAAGATGAATTGCACTTTGACTGTCGCTGGATAATTGACAATCTTCACATTCTTTATCCAGTTCTTTCATCAGACCTTTCAATCATATCATTTCCTTGCAAGCTTCTTTTGCCACCACATATTCTGCTTCCATGGTCGAGATAGTCACTATCTTCTGGAGCCTAGAGATCCAGATAATGGCTCCACTCCCTAGGGTAAAGACATACCCTGTTGTGCTTTTCCTGCCATCGATATCTCCTGCAAAATCTGAGTCCACAAAACCTCGAATGGAAATGTCAATATTCCCATAACACAATGATATGTTAGAGGTACCTCTCAAATAACGTAAAATCCACTTCACAGCCTCCCAATGTTCATTGCCAGGATTCGACATGAATCTGCTCACAACTCCCACTGCATGGGAGATGTCTGGTCTTGTGCAAACCATTGCGTACATCAAACTATCAACAACAGACTGGTAGGGTACCTTTGACATGTACTCATGCTCCTCCTTCGTAGCAGGTTCTTTCTCCTTTGAAACTTGAAGTGGCTTCCTAAAGGTATTAGAGTAGATTTTGCATTTTTCATATTAAATCTCTCTTGTACCTTCTCGATGTAATCTGATTGAGACAATCTCAGCTTCTTGTTCTTCATATCTCTGCTAATCTGCATTCCAAGGATTTTCTTTGCAGGACCTAGGTCCTTCATTTCAAACTCCTTAGACAACATTGCCTTCAGATTTGCTATTTCTTCCTTGCATGAGCCTGCAACAAGCATGTTATCTACGTACAACAATAACATGATGTATGACATACCAAGCTTCTGGAAGTAGCAACAATGGTCAGCATGACATTTGACGAATCCAGTATTTCTCATGAAATTCATCAAACCTTTTGTACATTGTCTTGATGCTTGCTTCAAGCCATAAAGGCTTTTTCTGAGCTTGCATACCATGTCTTCCTTTCCAGTAGCTACATAGCCCTCTGGTTGTTGCATGTAGATGAAGGATATGGTTAGATCCTCAAGCGCATCACGGAAGCGTGAGCGTCGTATCGAATACGACGAAGAGCGACTAGTCGCACTAGTTGCTTGATGCAGCGGAATTTAAAAAAATTTTCTTACGACGAAACCACATGATCCAAGAACACTTCTCGGATCGTTTCGTCTAAACCACAAACAACTAATTAGGATTACCTCTTGAAGCGTGGTTGCGATCAAGTCTCTAAACAAAGAGACCTCCTGTCTCAAGTCCGATCCGACGGAGGAGACGCTTGCGAGTGCGGGATGAACCGCGTGGCTTCTCGCAATCCATGTTGATGATCCAAGCGGCGGATCTCCTGATCTCGACACACGAGATCCGACGTCTTCTTCACGAGCGAGGCGCACCGAAGGAGACGGAGATCCACGAGCAGACGAACGGGCAAGCATAACGACGATGCCGCGGCGATGGAGAACCTCTCCTGGCATCCATGGGTGGACGGCCATGAGAGGGAGAGGGAGGGCTGCCTCCAGAGAGAGAGAGAGAGGAGAGATGCTTTCAAGCATTGTGTGTAAAGAGAGAGCATGGGTATGCCTCTCTATTTATAGGATTTTGGGATCCATGGATCTCAATCCATGTGTCATATAAAATCAATGGTTGAGATTGATTTATGACAATCCAATGGTCAAGATTGTTGTTGGTAAAAGCCAACAACTTGTGATTTAATTTGATTAAATATATTTGAGAAATCAAATATATATTAATACCAAATTAAACCAACTAAATAAGGAGTGGAAAACAAATGAGAGCCTCCTTCCCTATTGGGAGGAGTGGACGGCCACCAATTCCATAAAGGAATTGTGGCCGCCCCCCTCTTCCCATATGGAGAGGGCAATCCCATGGATTCCCATGGGATTGCATATCTCCTTGTTTTTCTCTCAACTTATTTTCCAACAATTATTCACCAAAAAAATAATTCTCAATTAATTTTGGGAATATTGCAATCTTGACATTGGAATATTGTGAATCACATTCACAACCCAAAACAAAATGTAATTTACATTTTCAATTAATTAAACAATGTGTATCCAATACACATTAATAATTAATCTACTAATATAAATTATATTTAACTCTCTCTATTACATTATAAATCACATTTATAATATATTATGAATAATTGGATATTACTATCCACATTATTCTTATCCTTGATAGTTAAATCATATTTAATCATCTTGGATCTCTTTATCTCATGTGTTCAAATAATATGAATCACATTCACATTATTTACATCTTTGATAATTAAATCACATTTAATTATCTAAGATAACTCTCCTTATAATTTGAATCAAATTCATATTATTCATGATAATTAAATCACATTTAATTATCCATTTTCTCAATGCTCGGATACATATATCAACAATAGAATTATCCATGAACTTTTTCAAGGACAATGCGCTTTCTCCGCGAATACTTGGAGATAAGGACAGGGCGATTGTATTGTTCCACGTATAGTGACATAGATATTGAGATCACATCTCAAAATCTAGATCTCGGGCCTCCCATAGATGCTTGATTAAATCAAGACCGCAAATCTAATCTTCTCATTGAATCTGAATCTCATTCAGATCAATGTCCAACATTTGGACTAAGATCAGATTACTTCTCTACTGAGAGGAGTCACTAAAATCCAGACCCGTTTCATCACTCCCTAGGAATGGAAGCATCATGGTTATACAACCGTTTATGATCACATCACCCTCAGGTATTCCTAATACCTGTACATCCTGCATACTGGAGACTCATATTAAACCCAAAGTATTGGATCAACTTTATACTGTCTACTTCAGGGTTTTATCAGTAAGTTTCTCATTCGATCATTGGGAGTCGGTATTGATCATATACTTTCCAAAAGCATATATCATACCTAGGTCTTGATCATATACTTTCCAAAAGTATATATCAAACCAACAAATTCAGTCAAGCTTCCAAAGCGAGACGACCGTGCGCACGGAATTTGATTCTTCCCAATATCTCATGAGTGAGCTCATGTCTTCCGATTCAGTAGTGAACCTGTATGATCCCTTTGAGAGATCGTATTACTCATATGCCCTTATATGCACACCAGCGCGCCGGTGTATAGACCTTGATTAGGCCATCAACCTATTGGTCTGCCAAATGTACATACTTAGACATATAGTATACACATCTGTCTCCGGTCAGAGGATGTGTGCCTATATCATGACAGCATATGATATAGGACTTTGGTTATCTCGATCTCGTTAAGTCAACTCTTTGACCTAACTAATCTGACACCTCCGAATCTCTAATCCTATGCAGAGGACCTGCATCAAGAAGTCGGTCAGATATCAGCCTAACTGAGAAAGGATTGCCATCTCCTACTCAGGCTGGAGATCATCTCTTAATAATCATTTGACGGTGCTTGATGAGTCCTCAATCTAACTCATTAAGATATTCATCTAAGCACCAGCCTCTATGATTCAATAATTGAATCAACAGCTGTATGATCATTAAGATGGCCATGGTACATAACCCTAATTGTACTAAGGGACCTATTATGCAAATTATGTATTCTTCATTTCAGATCAAGGAGTGAATTGCAACAATATTTATTGCATAATGGCTCGCCGTGGGCTCGCATTTCCAACAATCTCCCACTAGCCCAAAGAGCCATTAATGGGCTAATCATTTAAACCCACACTCATGTGACAATCATAGGCTATTTAGAAAATAGCTAGGTAAGCTGATCAGTCACTCTGTTGCCAAGAGACTACGCCAAGTCCTTTTACGGCACTTGCATATCTCCTAGTAACAGTGCTCGCATCCAATGCGAATGTTGCATCTCATGCAACCGATACTCAATTTTGTTGGTTATAGTGTCCTTGACACTACATTAATTATCATAACCAGTATTCCCATAATCCTTTTAGAATACCTTCATTCCTGTAGATCTCTATCTCCTAAGGTATCTACAGTTAAGACCATCATAGATCACTATCTACAAGATCTTAAACTTTTGAAGATAAGACTTTGAGATCACTATCTCTAAGTTTCATCATTTTTGAAGATATTGTTATTACTGCAATCAAGTGTTTTATCTCCATAGTAGGTACTACTCCCCACTGGCATGGTAGACATCTGGTTCTTGTTACACATCTAGCATACATTCAGCTTCTCATAACTAATGCACAAAGTGCAAGCAGTTCTAGCATTCACTTCCTCAACTCTTTGAGGTGCTATCCCTCTAGACAGGTCACTACCACATCTTAAGGGAAAGGAGCCTTCTTGGAATTTTCCAGAAAATGGAATAAGTCCAAGGTGTACTACTAATGTGACAGTCCCAATACCCTCTTCTCTTTGCTTCTGAACGACTTCTCAGAATTAAGATCTAAGAGGTATCCTTGAAATCGTATCTCAAGGTATGGAACAACCAAAATTATAAAACACTTATCATGTTATTCTTATATGATTAGAATAATATTCTACATTAAGCACGATGAACACAATGACACTCCACTAAGCTTCACATGGTTCATCAAGATTTTATCTGAAATCATAACATTTATAATTTCATTAAATCTTATGTTCCAACTACAAGAAACTTATTTGAGTCCAAAGATGGAGTTCTTCAGCTAGCACACCTTGCTTTCCTCAACCATGAAGCCCTGGGGCTACTTCATATGAATATCCTTAGAGAGGTATTCATAGAGGAATGCAATCTTGACTCACATCATGAAGATGTCAAAGACAAGTTGTGTAGCTATAGTTAGCAACATTCTAATGGGTTAAAGCCAAGGCCACTGGAGAGCAAGTCTCATCGGAAGCGATGTCTTCTCTTCGGTGTGTAGCTCATGGCTACGAACCGTGCTTTGAAGGTCTCTACCTTCTCATCAGGTTCCCTCTTTCTATTGAAGATCCATTTAGACCTTAATGGGTCTTACCCATATAGGTGGATCCTCGAGGGTCCATATACAACACTTGTATATGAAGTCTACATTAGACTTTTATTGCTAACATCCATCTATCCATGTCATGATCCTTAGGAGCTTCATCACATGAAGTCCAATCATTTTCACATGGAATACATCCTCAAACTTATTTGAAAGAGTATTAGTGTTTTCATCGTCAATTATCTTTTGTTTCCAATTTCAGGAGTCTCATTATCTTTTCAAGATTAAATGAGTTCCTTTACTTCATTTTCATCTTGATTCTCAAGAGAGTCATCCTATAAGAATCATATTCTCAAAGATTAGATCTTTTAAGAATCTCAAGGTCATAAAGTAGGTATCCAATACCATCCTTTATTTTCCTAATGAAGTAGCTCTCCTCTAGTGCCAGATTCCAGCTTAATCACATGGAACCTTATTTAAGGATATATAATGTAGTCTCTACCACATATATATACCTGGAAACTAAGAGATAATTATGCTATGATTAATTCATTGATCAAATCATGTCACACATGATCATATTGTATCTTCCTACAACTCCATTGAGTTAAGGTTTATTAGGAGGATTGAGATAGAAATGATATTCATATCTCCATAAGGTATTTCTTGAATTCATCTAATAGGTACATGCTACCTTGGTTAGATCAAATTCATTTTATCTTCCTTCAAACTTTGGTTCTAAACCAAAATTGTGAAATCTTTGAACATTTCAAAGTTTTCTAAGTGAAGAAAAGAAATCTCATATCAAATAATCACTAAAAGATATCACATATCCATAATGTTTATTCTGATATAGATGATTCACATACATTAATATGTATGAGATCTTGAATACCTCAATCTTACACCTTTCCCAAGGAAGGGTGTATTGGACATTTTACTTTGAATACAATATTCACAAGTATGTGAGATTTGAATCTTTAGACAATCTAAAGTTTCATGTCTTACCAGTCCATTGATTTCATCAACAGACATATGTCCAAAATTTGATGTCAGATCATTGTCAAATAATCTTTATCCTCCTATTGATCTTTTAAAGGTTTAATTTTCAGTATTAGAAATCTTAATGAACCATTCAATAATTTTCTAATTTAATAGAGTCCACTAGATTTTAAATTACTATCTGAAATATTTCCATCATAACTCTTTATGATAGATTTATTACAGAATTCATGTTTATGTCCAACAATTAGAAATAAACGATGAGTGTATTCTAATATCTAGGTCATAGAGACATTCTCTAAGACTAAGGGCTCCCACTGAAAATATGAAGTCTTGATCTCATGGAAATTGTTGCAACACTTGCATCACTTTCAACATGGATGACCAATAAACCTTAAGATCAAATTTCTAATACATATGCAACCAATTGCAAGTGTCATTAGAAAATTTGAGATACAATTATTAGACTTTATCTTATCAAATAAGTAAGTCAATATCAATGATTATATGTAGATTATACTGATGCTCCATCCGAGTCCTTTTCTGAGGATTCTAGACAGACTTGATAGTCATACTATCAACACATCAACTTATTGCAGTATTGGCATTCATCCAACTCTTTGGATGTCATATGGAAGTCACAGAAGTACAATCAACTCTTTGACTATACCTCTTATTTGGGTCCAACCCATGCTTCCACTGCGCTCCCTTTGTATATAAGCAACCTTTGCTCAAACCAAGGATCTCTTATGTTAAAATCAAAAATTTCAATATAAGAGTATTTCAACATTTATACAAGCTTCATTTAAGTTCATATAATATGAACATTATGAAGCTTCATGAATGACTAGAGTATAGACAGTAGAATGATGACACTCATCATCTACATCCATCTAAACTCTTTGAAGCATCGGTTCAGGTAGGTATTCAAACAATTTTAATACATTATCTCTAATAGAGCTACCATTCTACATGATGTAGAGAACCATGTCATTCATGATTGAATGTCAAGAGCACATATGTATGCCAGAATATCTTTATTGTTTTTATAAGGATTAATTTGATAATTACGATCTTCATCGACATGTCACTTCAAAAGTACATTCGATAAGATCAAGACTTATAGAGACATACAAACCCTAGGGTTTTAGTCTATTGGTCTTATTTAATTATCACTTCTCATTATGATGAGGAATCTTGCACATTGCAACCACATACATTATGTGTCCAATCGCAAGTACAATTATCTGGATCAAGGTCCAATCCATGATATTCTACCGGTTATTAATGAGTATAACATTGAGGTGGGTTTAATGAAGGATTATCTGAAATAAGTAATTTGCATAAGGGTATATATTTATATATATACACATATTATACTTTGATTTAGGAGTTTTTATATCAAAGTTGTCTTGCCATGTCAACAACGAAAGTTCATTCCCTTAATCACTTTCAATGTAAGAGATATACTTACCATTATATCTCAGCAAGATCTGGGATCTCCTCTTTATCTTTGTTACATCCCAATAATATGAGAAACTGCAACTCCAATAAAGAGAAGCGGGAACACATTCCGCCTTGCAAGTCCAACTTGCATTTCCCAATTCGGTCTTTAACACCCGGGCCCACCACCCTAAGGTGATGTTGACCCGTCATTAATTGAACCAACCGTCAACAGGAATAGAACTCGCTATGCGCAATCCAATATCGTCCCAATAATATAAGGATCCGATATTGGGGTCACTACGCATACGGCCTTACTCTTTCGAGAAGCCAAGAGTCCGATCCAGATGTGCTTGTATATAGGAGCTGTCACTACGTACAGGCGTCTCCTATATACAATCCCTGGCGACGGAAACCCTTCGCCTTGACGGGAGACCATGGATGTCACTTATGTGATCCTCCACCTCTTATTCAAATTTAATTAATTACTATGAATCACATTCATATAATTAATTCTTCCAAGGGAATTATTAACTCTAATCATATTAGAGTATTCTCAATTGGATATAATTAACTTAATCATATTAAATTAATTATCAATCCAATTTAATCAATCAACTTAATTTTATGCTTGAATATACATATATGATATTATTCTCAAAATACGTATTAAATTCGAATTTTTAATAATTAGAAAAATACATCATAATCCCTCGGACATTATCCGGCCCTACCCGCTGTCATGGCCAGTACCGACGGGAGTGGGGCGGACCACATACGTTGCAACCCGCTGACCAGCGATCCCCGACTAGACACCATATCCACCTCGGGAAAGGATAATGCCAAAATTGATTATTTTGTACTTGAGATGATCATCGTTCTTCAACCGAAATTATATCATATAGTAATCAAAACATTTTGATTTTAAGGAAATTTGCTAGGCAAATTCCCAAGTCCTATTCAAGCAAGAAGTTTGATGATTGTAATTCCAATTAGGGTTTAGATCAAATCTAATCAACTAATTGGTTGGGGCCAAGGTCAATTAGGCAAATAATCATGTTTCAATATTTCACAAATATTTTTCAAGATTATTTCACGAAATTAACAATTAATTTCACTAATTGACAATTACTTGGTTCTAGATTAGGAAAGCAATTTCAGCAGTGACCCCTACTTACTAAAATTGGAATATCTCAATCATATTAAATCCAAATTAAGCAAAGTCAATTTCTAAAGTTTGCTAATTTGATTTAGGACAGAACCTAAGTGATGTTTCACGCATTTAGAGGCAAGTCTAAACAGTAATTAACATTTTAATCACGTTCAGATTCACAGTTCCCGCAACAGTGCATACATGTTCATTAAAACGACCATATCTCGAGCATACGAAATCCGATTTACGCAAACTCAGATCCTATGGTTTCCTTATTTAATGAGGAACATAATCTAAGTATAAAATTCGTGTTTAAACTATTTAAACAGTGCCGAATTTATTTACTAAACAGATCTGCGAAATCAAATGCGATGAAAACTTTCGCGACCTTAGCGAACCCAAGTCGTCCTTGGTTAACGAATCACTATTCGAAACCGTCAACCTGGCTCTGATACCACTTGAAGGATATGGTTAGATCCTCAAGCGCATCACGGAAGCGTGAGCGTCGTATCGAATACGACGAAGAGCGACTAGTCGCACTAGTTGCTTGATGCAGCGGAATTTAAAAAAATTTTCTTACGACGAAACCACATGATCCAAGAATACTTCTCGGATCGTTTCGTCTAAACCACAAACAAGTAATTAGGATTACCTCTTGAAGCGTGGTTGCGATCAAGTCTCTAAACAAAGAGACCTCCTGTCTCAAGTCCGATCCGACGGAGGAGACGCTTGCGAGTGCGGGGATGAACCGCGTGCTTCTCGCAATCCATGTTGATGATCCAAGCGGCGGATCTCCTGATCTCGACACACGAGATCCTATGTCTTCTTCACGAGCGAGGCGCACCGAAGGAGACGGAGATCCACGAGCAGACGAACGGGCAGCATAACGACGATGCCGCGGTGATGGAGAACCTCTCTATGGCATCCATGGTGGACGACCATGAGAGGGAGAGGGAGGGCTGACCTCCAGAGAGAAAGAGAGAGAGAGAGAGAGATGCTTCTCAAGCATTGTGTGTAAAGAGAGAGCATGGGTATGCCTCTCTATTTATAGGGTTTTGGGATCCATGGATCTCAATCCATGTGTCATATAAAATCAATGGTTGAGATTGATTTATGACAATCCAATGGTCAAGATTGTTGTTGGTAAAAGCCAACAACTTGTGATTTAATGTTGATTAAATATATTTGAGAAATCAAATATATATTAATACCAAATTAAACCAACTAAATAAGGAGTGGAAAAACAAATGAGAGCCTCCTTCCCTATTGGGAGGAGTGGACGGCCACCAATTCCATAAAGGAATTGGTGCCGCCCCCCTCTTCCCATATGGGGAGGGCAATCCCATGGATTCCCATGGGATTGCATATCTCCTTGTTTTTCTCTCAACTTATTTTCCAACAATTATTCACCAAAAAAATAATTCTCAATTAATTTTGGGAATATTGCAATCTTGACATTGGAATATTGTGAATCACATTCACAACCCAAAACAAAATGTAATTTACATTTTCAATTAATTAAACAATGTGTATCCAATACACATTAATAATTAATCTACTAATATAAATTATATTTAACTCTCTCTAGTAAATTATAAATCACATTTATAATATATTATGAATAATTGGATATTACTATCCACATTATTCTTATCCTTGATAATTAAATCATATTTAATCATCTTGGATCTCTTTATCTCATGTGTTCAAATAATATGAATCACATTCACATTATTTACATCTTTGATAATTAAATCACATTTAATTATCTAAGATAACTCTCCTTATAATATGAATCAAATTCATATTATTCATGATAATTAAATCACATTTAATTATCCATTTTCTCAATGCTCGGATACATATATCAACAATAGAATTATCCATGAACTTTTTCAAGGACAATGCGCTTTCTCCGCGAATACTTGGAGATAAGGACAGGGCGATTGTATTGTTCCACGTATAGTGACATAGATATTGAGATCACATCTCAAAATCCAGATCTCGGGACTCCCATAGATGCTTGATTAAATCAAGACCGCAAATCTAATCTTCTCATTGAATCTGAATCTCATTCAGATCAATGTCCAACATTTGGACTAAGATCAGATTACTTCTCTACTGAGAGGAGTCACTAAAATCCAGACCCGTTTCATCACTCCCTAGGAATGGAAGCGTCATGGTTATACAACCGTTTATGATCACATCACCCTCAGGTATTCCTAATACCTGTACATCCTGCATACTGGAAGACTCATATTAAACCCGAAGTATTGGATCAACTTTATACTGTCTACTTCAGGGTTTTATCAGTAAGTTTCTCATTCGATCATTGGGAGTCGGTATTGATCATATACTTTCCAAAGCATATATCATACCTAGGTCTTGATCATATACTTTCCAAAAGTATATATCAAACCAACAAATTCAGTCAAGCTTCCAAAGCGAGACGACCGTGCGCACGGAATTTGATTCTTCCCAATATCTCATGAGTGAGCTCATGTCTTCCGGTTCAGTAGTGAACCTGTATGATCCCTTTGAGAGATCGTATTACTCATATGCCCTTATATGCACACCAGCGCGCGGTGTATAGACCTTGATTAGGCCATCAACCTATTGGTCTGCCAAATGTACATACTTAGACATATAGTAACACATCTGTCTCCGGTCAGAGGATGTGTGCCTATATCATGACAGCATATGATATAGGACTTTGGTTATCTCGATCTCGTTAAGTCAACTCTTTGACCTAACTAATCTGACACCTCTGAATCTCTATTCCTATGCAGAGGACCTGCATCAAGAAGTCGGTCAGATATCAGCCTAACTGAGAAAGGATTGCCATCTCCTACTCAGGCTGGAGATCATCTCTTAATAATCATTTGACGGTGCTTGATGAGTCCTCAATCTAACTCATTAGATATTCATCTAAGCACCAGCCTCTATGATTCAATAATTGAATCAACAGCTGTATGATCATTAAGATGGCCATGGTACATAACCCTAATTGTACTAAGGGACCTATTATGCAAATTATGTATTCTTCATTTCAGATCAAGGAGTGAATTGCAACAATATTTATTGCATAATGGCTCGTCGTGGGCTCGCATTTCCAACAGTAGATGTCCTCCTCAAGATCTTCATGGAGAAATGTTGTCTTAACATCCAACTGCTCCAAATGTAGGTTCTCAGCTGCAACAATGCTCAATACTGCTCTTATGGTTGAGACCTTTACAACATGTGCAAAGATATCTGTGAAATCAACTCCTGCTTTCTGTTGAAAGCCCTTCGCCACTAGCCAAGCCTTGTATCTAATGGAACCATCAGCTTCCTCCTTCACTCTGTACACCCACTTGTTGTGCAGAGCCTTCTTTCCCTCTGGTAGTGGGACTAAGTCCCACGTTTTGCTCCTTGAGAGGGAGTTCATCTCCTCATCCATGGCTAACTCCCACTGATTCCTTGACTCACCTTGTATAGCTTCATCAAAGCATTCAGGCTCACCATTATCAGTCAACAATAAATAATTCAAAGATGATGAATACCTTGCAGTGGGTTTGCTGATTCTGGAAGATTTCCGTAGTATCGGAGTTTGCAGATTATTCTTTGGGATGGGTTGAACATTCTCATCACTTGGCTGTGATGTGATTTCATCAAACTCCACAAAATCTGGTTTTTCTGTTGTATTTCCTTTTATCAATTCATCCTTATATATGGAAGACTCATTGAATGTGACATCAATGCTTCTAACTGTCTTCTTGTTCTCTAAATCCCACAAACTATATCCATAGTTATATGTACTATAGCCGACAAAGATACACTTCCTTTCTTTGGGATCAAGCTTTCCTCTGTTTTCCTGCTCAATGTGAACATAAGCTATGCATCCAAAGACACGTAAATTAGAAAGTGTTACCTCCTTTCCTGTCCACGTTTCTTCTGGAAGATCCCCATCTAAAGCAGCAGACGGACCTCGATTGATTAAGTATACAGCTGTATTCACTGCATCAGCCCAATGTCGCTTTGGTAGACCTGCATGTAACCTCATGCTTCTCGCACGCTCTAAAAGAGTCATGTTCATGCGTTCAGCAATACCATTCTGTCTGGGCTTTCTTGGGACCGTCTTCAATCTCTTGATCCCGTTCTTGGCACAATATGATTCAAACTCCTCACTACAGTATTCTCCCCTATTGTCTGACTTGAGACATTTCAACTTTAAACATGTCTCAGTCTCAACTAAGGACTTCCACATTTTGAAGGTCTCAAAAACTTTGGATTTATTTTTGATAAAATAAACCCACAGCTTTCTAGTTGCAGCATCAATAAAAGTAATAAAATAATAAGATCCGCCAAGGGAAGGTACTTGAGATGGACCCTATACATCTGTATGAACCAGCTCCAGCCTTTTAGTTTTTCGTACTCTTGCAGTCTTTGTGAAACTGACTTTCTTCTGTTTTCCAAAGATACAATCTTCATAGAAATCCAGATCAACGGTCTGCAATCCCATCAACTTTCTCTTCTTCTGCATGATCTTCATTCCCTTTTCGCTCATGTGACCAAGCCATCTATGTCAAGTGTTAGCATCACACCCAGATGATGCAACATTTATCCTGTCATATGAACCTGATGCAATATACAGAGTTCCTTCTTTCTTACCTCGAGCAAGGATCAATGATCCCTTTGACATCTTCCACTAATCAGAATCGAATGATGTCACCACGCTGCTTTCCAATAGCTGTCCAACAGATATGAGTATCCTTGTTAGACTGGGTACATGTCTAACATTCTTCAATCTCAAGAAGCCACCATTGGGTTGGGATATGTCAATGTCTCCCTTTCCAATTATGCTGCAGCATTCATCATCTCCCAGATATACCTTTCCAAAATCACCTTTCACGTAATTTTGGAGGATATCCCCTTGTGGAGTGGGATGAAATGAAGCACCCGAGTCCACAATCCAGGACTCACTTCGAGCATCTGCAACACATATCAATGCATCGCTATCCTCATCATCAGTAAGATTTACAGTGTTCTTACCTTTGTTATTTTCTCCTTTCTGCTTTCTTGGGGCTTTGCATTCTGTCTTGTAATGCCCCTTTTGATTGCAATTCCAGCAAACCACGGACTTCGGATCTCTAGATTTAAATCTTCCTCATACCGACTTTCCCCTGGAATGCTTTTGGTTCCTGTAGCTCTTCCTGCTTCTTCCTTCTGTATTCAAGGCAGAACCTGACGAGTGTTCTTCTCTAGACGTCTTCCGTCGTGCCTCTTCTCCAAGAAAAAGACCAGCAACATCCTCCAACTTCAACTTTGCAGAACCAGAGGAGTTGCTAACCGCTACAACTAAAGCATTCCAACTATCAGGTAAACTAGAAAGAAGTAAAAGAGCTTTTACCTCATCATCAAACACGATCTTCACAACTCCAACTGGTTGATGATACTGTTCAGATCATTCAAGTGTGAAGCCACCACGGAGTTCTCACTCATCTTTAAACTGAAAAGCTTCTTCATCAAATACACCTTATTTGATGCAGATGGCTTCTCGTACATCTTTTCAAGAGCTTTGAAAAGATTTACCGTCGTCGTCTCCTTTGTGATATTTGAAGCCACCGATGGAGCAAGGCTGAGCCTTACCGTTCCTAGAGCCTTTCGGTCTAGGACCTTCCACTCTCCATCTTTCATGGCTTCGGTCTTCTTCTCTTCGATCAGAAGATAGAGATCCTTCTGATATAGAACATCTTCAATCTGCATCTTCCAGAACGCGAAGTTCGATCCATTGAACTTCTTGATCTTGACCTTCGATTCTTCCGCCATCTCTGTAGAGGTTGATCTCCGAACCTTGCGCTGATACCAGTTGTTGGGGACGGATCCGATCAACCACCACACGACTAGAACCACAATCGAAGAAGAAAGCACACACAATCGCACAAGATAAGGATTTATAGTGGTTCGGCAATGTGCCTACTCCACTTGCTCATAACAGACTCTCTCTACTATTTCTTGAATGAAGTTGGGATACAATATGTGGTGCCACAGGGCTCCTTTTATACTACAACAAAAGAATACCAAGCATTCAGCAATCCCCACCATCAGCTCTCAGCCAATCAGGATACAGGATGTGGATTAAGCATCTCAGCAATCCAACCCAACATCTCTCAGCCAATCAGAATGCAGGAGGTGGATCAGACACCTCAGCAATCCATCCCAAGAGCTCTCAGCCAATCAGAAGGTAGGAGGGAGATCAGCCACATCAGCAATGCTCTCCACTTGTATTCAACCAATTAGTCTTCACAGGATAAATCTCAACAACCCCTACTGCATAGTCTGTTGCAGCAGACTCTACAGCAGAGGATCCGGTTCCAACCTTAAGCAGCGTGTTTGGGCATTTTTAATATAGAGGTGATTCTCTGGAAACAGTTTTTGGTGACTAGTGTGTTCATGGGACCATTAGTCATGGCATGATTCGATCTTACAGTAGCAGAAAGATCATGTAAGTGATCTTAAGCATTGGTTGATACTAGCCTTGTGTAGTCTGATTATCTGCGCATTGTTGCATGATTTCACCGCCCCTAATCGATACAACCTTCCAGCTTCTGCTGAGGAGCTGTCTCACTTAGGTTTGCATGCGATCAAGGATTATCGACATCTTACTATTTTTTTTAATTGAGAAAACTCAAAACAAGTTTTCTAATATCTTGGTTTTAGATAATTTTGTGGAGAATAGTTTGGATTTCGGCTTTTGATTTTGAAACAGCAATCTATTTGGACTTGGCTTAGCTTGGCTTCATTAGCACTGTTCTCAAACTTCGGAGATTGATGATTCCTAATCGATCGACACCTATCTAGCCCAGACTGACCAATCAACCTTCCACCTTCTTTGAGATAGATTGACATTATTTTGAGTTGATATTATTGTGGCTTCCTCCTTTTCATAGAACCCTGAGAAAAACTGTTGATAGAGATGCAACTATTCTAGTAAAATTGGAACTTTATAATCTATAGATGTCCATTTGTTCATGTGTAATATTTTTAAAATTAGTTACGATCATGTATGTTACTATAGTCTCTTTGCTATTCGCTGAAGTCTTTGTACTCAAAGCCATAAGTTAAACGTCCACTTCTCGGATAAGGACAAAATGAACCGTTCCTGATATCGGTGAAGGCAAAATTGGGACGCTCGCTGAGGGTAGTGAGTTAAACCTTCCGTCTCTATACTCCAAAGCGGTTATAAATTCGGCACAGATACAAATATAAATATATGTGTTATCATATCTTTGTTCATTTTTTAATGTGATTGAGAATATAGACATTGACTGATATGAAAAATATGGTAGTATATCCGTAGAAAATGATCATGGATGTAAAATGGAATTGATTGCATATACATAATATTAAAAATACTTTATAAATTGATTTTGATATACATTTACTTAATGAAATACGTGAGGGCTGATCATTTGAGTGCCCAAGATTGTGAGACCGTGAGAACACTGCCTTTGAATCGTTAGATTTTGAGTGGTTAAGTTGGGATGTTGCCACTCAAAATATAATGGTTCAAAGGCAGTGTTCTTGCGCTCTCACAATATGATCTCACAGGATCAGTCCTCTGAAATATATATATGTGTGTGTGTGTGTGTGTGTGTGTGTGTGTGTGATATATGTATACTAGATGTGCTTATATCATAATAATTATGCCAAATATTGTGAAAGAATGTAAAAAAATTATGGTGTATATTTTTAACAATAAATCTACAACTACATTAATATATATTTGAAAAATGTATGTGTGGACACGGATATGGATGATTATAGATACGATGGCAGATTGAATATGAATATATTCATATCTCATTGTATAGGAAAGGTATCGGGTGAAAAATCAGTGTATTGATATCCACCACCAAGAGGATGGTTGCGAAGATGGCGATTTGTTCATGCAACCCACAAAGCAAGTTGACCCTTTTTGCCCGTTCGGCACATCCCAAAGCCTAGCCCAACCCACACTTTTGCCAGGACTATGGAAGCATGTTTTCTCAAACGTGGGGAAAAACCTTCATATTCCATTGTGGGGTTATGATCTTTTTGTTATTAATGCGGTTTTTTTAACTAGAAATTCACCTTTTCTAATATACGTCAACTCACAAAACAAAAAAGTTGGCCAAATCGACCGTAACAATGGCAATTCTTTGGCTTCGACGACAGCATCGAGTATTCCAAAAGCCTTCATCAGTGCTTCCGTACGTAAGACGAAAAGCCGTTCATCACCGAATGATGCACCCGAGAAATCTTAGATGGTTTTGATGCTTCAAAAGCGGGGGCATATTAAACGATGGTGTAAAGGCTTGGTGGTTTATTTCACTTGAAGCAAAGTAGGGCATATCTCCATAGATTGTCCTTCTCATATGTCTCCCCATAAAACCACCTCCCACAAGCGCCACCATCCATCATCACCAATGACGAACTCCAGACCTTCGTTACCCATGCCACCTTCCCTTTACCTAGCAATACCTCTTCTACAACCTACGTGCCAGCGACCCCTCACCACCATCCACACACACACATTTGTGAAGACTGGGTGCGTTTGGTTGGCGGGTTAAGGTGGGTTAAACTGGTAGAGGGTAATCCGTTTTTGTGTTTTGGTGTTTGGATGAGGGTTAAACTGGGGGTGGGTTAGAAGTGGGTTTGGGGTGATATGATTGTATTGAAGATTGAAAAAGTGAGTAGTTATTATGATGTGATTGTATTGAAGTTTGGAAAAGTGAGTAGAAGTGGAGTAGTTTATAATTTTTATATGATATGATGGTATAATATATTATTTTTTGATAGGATTGATGATGTAAAATTGATTTAATTTTTAAAAAAGAATAAAGTGGGGCCCACGCGGAGAGAGGGGGATGTGGGTTGAAGGGGGTAAACTCCCCTAACCCGCAGGTAACCTGCATGCCAAACGCTACCTGAAAGGGTATGCTTGTATATCGAGTTATCTGGGAGTGGGATAACTTATTTTTGGATTTTGATGTTTGGATAGAGGATTTGAGGTTGAAAGAGTTCGTTGTGATGTTATTGCATTGAAGCTTGAAAAGGTAAATAGTTATTGTGTTTTGATTGTATTAGAATTTGGAATAGTATGTAGAGTTGAATATTTTATAATTTTTTTGCTAGGTAAGTATAGTTTTCTATTGATGTAAATTGGAACAATTATATGTATCACCCAAACAAGGCAATTGCGATCTTAGAACAAGAATCAGTTCCAAGTGAACCAGAACAGAAAATGTCATCATTAGCCAAAAGCACCCCGGGCTCGAGAGAGGCAAAAACCGAGCACTAGGAGAGATCAGCTCATCTGGGCATGGACAACATGGATGATTGCGCGAGACAACGCCGGGCTAGTAGAGATGGATCTATTGGACCATATAGAGTTGCGCTCCCTCCAGATCGTCCAAGTAGTCGCAACAAGCGCAGAACTAAATCGGCGAATTAGGTCCTTCCCCTGCAAAGCATTAGCCCATTCCAGGATCCCAATCAACGAGCACGATGGAGGCTTCGGGAGGCTCAGGCCAGAGAGGACCAGTTCCCAGATGGAGGAAGAGAAACAACAATGGAAGAAGATATGGTCTCGAGATTCAGGTTCAAGGCCACATAGGTAGCACAATCCAAGCACTGCAATGCCGTGCCGCTCCAGCCTATCCAATGTCGGGAGCCGGTTCAGAGCTGCAAGATACAGAGTGCAAAAATGTTTAGGGGCGGAGGGCGCTTTCCAAACAATGGCCGCCCAAGGGACCTCTGGAGCACGGTGGCGCACAAGATCAACAACGTCACAGAAAGTAAAACCCTTAGGGGAGCGGGTCCATGAATGACCGCTTGGTGTGGAGGAGATGGCGCTACGAATGTTGTCACGCCCGGCGAGAATAGCGCGCCATATTGGAGAGGCATTGGCCCCCAGTTCCACCTCCCAGAACATAGCAGAATGGAGGTATTTGTTCCTCAAAAAGTTAGCCCAGATCGTCTGGTCGGTGGTAAGCACCCGCCAAGACCAAGCCACGATCATCGCAAAGTGGAGGGGTATGAGCGATTTCAGGCCAAGGCCTCCCTCGGCCTTCGGAAGGCACGCGATGTGCCAGCTCACGTCATGGCACCCGAAACACCAAAGAAAGTATTTTATAATTTTTAGATGATTGGATGATATAATATACTATATTTTTGTTGAAATGGATGAGAGAGAAATGAGTTATTTGAAGTATTAAATAAGAGAAAGAGTTTTGACTTTGGTGGGCCTACAAGGAGGTTAAGGATTTGGATTTTCGAGGGGTAACCCCAAACCAAACATGGCCTAAGGGTTCCATGGACTTAGCAAGCATTATACATCCTGAATATATTTGTATCCAATATTTTGGCATATGGAATAGGTATGACGATAAATATGAATATATTCGTATCCGATCCGCTATTATATTTATACATATTTTGGAATTTAATTCATATTCGTTTTAAAGTAGATGTGGATATGGATCACTTTAACATTTGCTAATATATACTTTCATATTCGTATCTATTTTAGTATATAAATATATTTATCTATATCTTTGTGTAACAATATTTTATTATTTTATTCACCATTTTGAGGTAATTGTTAAGAAAATATATATTTGATATATCTATTTACTGTGTAACCCTCGTAAACATGTATATTTTAGTTAATCTGTTATATATTTTTGTGATTATTCAAAATTGATCCAAACTTGTTTTATATTCTTATTTTTTTAACGATATGACAACACCTTTTTTATATTTTCATATATGTCAGTACTCAAATCCACATTCATACTCCTATTTTAAAAATGGATGAGCATACGATTATACATATATGCGTTCCTTGTTCGACCGTTCTCATTGCCAATATGGAAGCTTTAATGGTGAACAATTAAACAATAAGGCGTGTTTAATGCCTTATTGTGGCGTTTTCAAAGGACATAGTAGGCAAAGGATCGGCTTACATTATGGGTACCGTACCGTCTGATGCAATTAGGGATGTAAACGGTTACAGATATATCCGTATTCGATCCGTCACTGTATTCGTTTTATACATATTTTGACATTTGTATCCTATCCATTTGAAAATGGATACGGATATAGATATCGTTTTGATATCCGCAAACATCTGTATACGTATCCGTATATCTGTTTTCATATATAATTATAGCCATAGATTGATTTTTAACCCTATATAACATAATTCTATACCTTCTTTTACAATATTTGTATAATTTTTATGATACAAAGACATTTATTAAATTTATATCGTGCATTTTCCATCCAATTCGTATATATTTAAGTCGATTCTATATAGTATTTCCAACATCACTTATATGCGATCAGTATCCGTTTTACATCCGTATCCATTTTTTAAGTATATGGTAAGATAGTTTTAATATTCGTCAATATCCGTATCCGCATCCGTATTTGTATTCAAAAATGGATAAGGATGCGATAATACATATATATGTATATGTATCCTTCCGTTTACATCCCTAGATGCAATGCATCGAGGATTTCCATACGCTATTCCTTTGCTGAAAACTGCTTGACACAACTTTTTGGCACTGAAAAATGCGAGTCGTGAGTCCTCAAATTTTGAGAGTTTTATCTTTGCCGAATATGTATATGTTTACCCAAGAACTACGTGACATAATGGTCAGATGGGATTTGTTCATCAGGACCACGAGGTTAGATTTATTAGTATTTTATATAAGTTAAATATAGTCCATACTCCGAATATGAGGATTAGAAGACGGGACTGGAAACTATCTAGAAATATTAAGGGAACTTGAAAGAGCAAAGAAAATAAACATGATTGCTTTATTAGAAACTAGAACCTGAGAGACAAACCTAGAGACCCCAAACTACGAGTCTTAGAGCGCCTTTTGTGGCACTCACATCCAATTTCCAAATCACTTTGAACTCGATTGTCTCAATGTTTTAGATTTTGATTTTTGCACCATCATCCACTTAAAAGGGGATTGGGCTTCATATTGGCAAATATTAATAGTCCCCCTTTTAAAGTGGGCAATCAAAAATTCCTTTTTCCCCCTTCATGAAATTTTCACCAAACAAAGACCCATCTTGTTCATTTGCAACTATAATACCATTTGGAGCCATCCATATAGATTGGAAGAAGGCTATACAGAATTCTAATATAAACAAAGGACTTGACTCAAGTAAAGTGGATGATCTCTATTTCAAAGTAGTGAAAATCATCAAAGATGAAGAGATGGATTAAAGAAGGCAATAGGAACACCAAATTCTTACAAACCATAGCGTCGATAACTAGAAGCAAAGACGTCGTTGTGGCACTCAAATAGGTAATATTCATAGTTAAGTAGATTCTCGATTAATTCCTGAATATCCATAGTTTTGAAAACCAAGCTTGGTATTAGTGAAACCATGAGATGTAATATTGTATCCTTGGTACGCAGCTTGAAACCCACAAGGTTTTCCTGGCTAGCTTAATTATTGGGTTGGAGTGGGTTGGGGTAACCTCCTATGAATAGTAGCTATTTGTATGGTTATGAGGGTTGGTAGAGGATTAGAATAAGGAATTTGATGTGATGTCACATTGATTTGTGATGAAATTACAATCTAAGGTTCTAAGGGGGTTTACCGGGCTACTCCAAAATAACTCCGGTACACCACAAACCAAACGAACCCTAGGATTAGTGTGGGGTGTGTAGTAAAGATCCAACTAGTGGTACAGTGGCATTAAATCCAGAAGTGTTTTCCCAATTGTTGTTTCGATTAGGTAAAGGTTGTGGGGACAAACTCAAGATGAAGGACTGAATCTTTGCAAACAATTTAGTGCTCTCAACATATTATCAGTCTCTGTCGGCAAACTACTTCACCGGACACTCTTACATTTGATGCACTCATTTCATAGTCCCCACCTAATTCAAAATTTTGTGATCCGATCCAAATTCATCCACCCCCTCTTTGTTTGTGTCGCTCTTAAAATGGCTTCTATCTATTATGTTTATGATATGTAATATGCTCGTCGATATCGAAAGATATGAGGGTCAAGTTTAAAAGGTGTGGAACCACAAGACAATGAATCTTACTTGGTTGGTGTGAAGGTTGTAGATTGTGTTTCTTGGTTGTCCTTGTTTTTCCATCCAAAGTTAGGTGTGGTCTCTCCATCCAGAGATGCAAGTCTACTTTGGGGATTGTATTGATTCCTTTGGATCTAGTTGATTGTATTTAGAGGAAGATAATCATCAATTGATAGTTGGGCAAATTCAAAAAGTTAAAGCTAGAGGTAACTACACATATATTTTGTTGTATTTACTAAGAACCCTGGTACTAATGGCCTCAGTGCAAATGTTCGTTTGCTTAGTTAAAATGCCACAGTTTCTGAGATTTAACTATCTGAGGCAGAAGGGATAGTTTTGGCAATCTCAATGTTGTTGAGTAGTCGTTTGTGTTGCGATGAATATTGGTCGATTAGAAAAAATTATCATCTTTATCCAAATAACTTCCACCACATAATCCATCAACAACACTTTGAGATGATTTCTTCAATCCTTTACAGAAATATGGGTCAAAATCCATTTCGGTATTTCATGGTGTAGGCATTTCCTTTAATAATCATTAAATCTATCCCATCCCATTTGTTTCAGATCTTGAGGCATTGGTCTTTCCAATCGAAAAGTATTTCCTAGAAAACACATCTTTTTATTCCTCTTAGGTGGTGATTGGTAATCCATATGTCCTAACCATATTATTTGGTTTTCTTTGACGGAGAAGGAAAAGGCCTTGAGGTATATGTATTCTTGATCATCCTTATTGTTTTTCACATTATCACAAACGACCAGAAAGTCTTGAATGTGTTGGATTGGGTCTTCACTATAATTATCGTGGAATTTGTGTTGGAGAGAGATGGTAGACAATTTGATTTTAGCTGTCAAGTTGTACCACTCTCAAATTGTAGCCCCTCTGCAGTTGATTTAAGTTCTTTGTGAGGAGTTGAAGTTGCTCAATCAGTAGCCATTATTGCTCTAGCATGAATGCCATCAGATCGAGAGGGGTTTGGTCATTGATGAATAGCCATCCATATACCTTTATTCTTCCATTTTGTCTTTAAATCCCTATCAAACCACATGTAAATAATGCTAACGTGTACAAGTTAACACTAAATATTCATTTGTAATTAGCATACAATTATCTACATTTAAATCTAAAATTAAAGAATAAAGAAAAGAAAAAGAAAGGAAAATAAATGAAATATCAATGATATTGAATGATCCTAAACTCCGAGACCAAGTCAATATTGACTAGAACGATCAGGAATAATGTGTGGGGAGATAAGGGTCAGTCATTGTACACAAAATCCTAATTTTATACTATGTATATAGGTATTTTTTACATCATTTTATTCTTTATTATACACACTCAAACAATAATAAGTTTTCAACATGAAACTTGTACATATTGATATATAGAAAATTATAAAAATGATTGCCAATAAAAATCATACACAGTGTAACTTGTACACACAGATGAAAAGGTTGCAAACTAAACTTCACAGACCAATGTCCACTACATACAAACTCAAATCGAACCAAACTCACCTCCATTGCAATCCAAATTGAATTATCTATCTAATGAAGGTGGTTTCATTAAAATTGGAGTTAAGATGCAAAAGTCGACTTTCTAGGGTACTATTATACTATGTATATGTATTAATATTAATATATTTTATTCTTTACATGTTTACTCTTATTATATTTTTAAATAATTGTATATTATATAAAACATATTTATAATATAAAAAAATAAAAACATGTAAAAAGATATTAAAATAAATAATACATTAAAGTATGATAGGTATGCTATACCTATAATATACATATATATATATAATTATTTACATACATAAATAAAAGTATAAAAATAAAATAAAAATATGAAAATATGTTTTTTATAATATTATAAATAAGTAAAATATGTAAATATTATAATAACTATCAAAAATACACAATAAAAATTAAGTATATAAAATATAGGAAATTACACATATGAATACACATATATATATTAACATCTTATAAATAATGTTGTAAAAATAAATAAAAATTACAAAAAATAGCTTATAAAATTATGAACACTTTCATGTTTAAATTTTTAATTAAAAATATATTTAGTACTATTTTTAAATTTATACACATTTGTTATTCCTTATTTTGTCTTTATTGGTTAAACGTGGACCAATAGGATCTTTTCAAATATTTACCCATGGGTGAACTATACCAACGTGCCTCTAACTTCTGTTAGAGCATGATAAGCCCCCTCCTCCCATTTTACTCCATCTTTCTCAACTCCTCAGACCTCGAGCTGACCACCTCACTGCACTCCCCATTACTCTCTTCCGAACTCACACTGTAGCCCTCATCAACCCCCTTCTTCATCATGCCATCCCAATCATGAGATGGTCGTTCACCATGTCTATAAATAAACTTCCCCACCTTCCTTCACCTTTTTTGATCCTTTTTAGCCCTTTGTAACCCCAATCCTATTAGTGCTCGAGCTTCTTGTTGACATCAAGAAGCAAGCCATGTGTCGGTGAGGAGAAAAAGCAGCTGAAGTGAGGTCCACCACCGATGAGCATCGCCTCCGACGTGGTCTTCTTCTCCATGTATTTTCCTGTCGAGATGTTAGTTTATTAGTAAATTAGGTTGCAATATCCTTATTTAGAATAGCGTAATTATTAGATTGGCTTAATTTACTTTGACTTAGCGTAGATTAATCCATTCGTAATTCGTCGGAGCTCGAGCTCCGGCCGTCTGTTCCACTGTGATACGACTATTCCCCTGAGTCGCCAACACCCCCATCATCTTCCTTGCCACTTCTACATCTTTTTCCCCCATTAAGATCAATATGATCTCACTCAAATCAGAATATTGAGTCTTAATTCCGCTATTTATCGGTGACTCATCACTCCATCTCACCCCATGTGTTACTCGCTTCAATATCGGGCCGAGGAGATAACCCTCAAGATCTAGAATCTTTTTGTGTAGGAAATGGACAAAGAGACAACACCTGGAGCTCGAATCGAGCCCATGAACAAATCTCCGTGTCCGTTGAGAAGAAAAGGCATCCATACCTACTCTGAGGAGATCGCGATCCATTTAAGGTGTCTTGCAGCTGCGGGAAACTCCCAACCAACCATTGAGCCGACTAGGAGGGCTGGAGCACGCCAGATCAAGGACATTTTGAGGATCAAAGTTCATCAAGGAAAAACGTTCCCTGTTTGTCCATGCCATCTCATCGTCATCAGATCTAGAATAACATCTCAGATCTAGTCTGGGGTGTCGAATTTAGTCAAAACGATGCCTCCTCTTGGTTGCTCATCTTAAGTGGGACCATGTGGCAGCTCAGGAGCCACCTGATTGCGTAGCACATGCCCTGCATGCGGATCGATGAGTATATTGCACTTACCCCCATATATCTTTTCGTATTTATGTTTAGTCCTTTAAATATTATTTCCAGTGTAAAAACTTTAGGGTATTTTATAAGAAGGACTACGTATTTGTTGCTATTTATACTTTAGTCCTTCCGCCTCATGTGTATCTGCACGTGAGACGTTGTATTATTTGCAAGAGTACCCTTATAGTTTACAGACCTATTTTAAATGAATGTTTAGTTTATTCAAATTGCAAATAAGTCACCTGCAATTGTGGCATTTTTATTTCTTGTATTTTATGCATTATAAATATTTTTATTGCCTTGAAAATTGTAGGTAAATTATGCCAAGTGCATGATACCATGCTTACCTTGCTAATTTTATTTTGACATTTTAACATAGTTTCATGATTTCTAAAAATACAAAAGATGCATTTGTTCACTGTCTAAATATAAAAATCCTAAAAACTAGAAAACCTTTTCCAAAAATTCCAAAAAAATCTATTATCAATATTATTATATATTCTACCATGTTTCCAAAAATCACTAAAAATACATAATATAAAACCTAAAAATCACAAAAACCTAAAACCTTATAAAATTAGCAAAATTACCTAAAAATCCAACAATACTTCTTTATTTTTTTAATTTTTAGTTATTGTATACTATATATTAAAAATAGTTTAGGTTTATTTTGGACTTATTTATATTTATTAAACTTAAAACAATCTCGAATATTTATTTTACTCACTATTTTGATATATTATCTATTTTAAAATTCATAATATTAGGATAATTCTATAAAATTACCAAAATAGAGAAAATACAAAAAGAGAAAAAACATTTTATTTTCTATATTTGAATGCATTTTAACTTAAATAAAAATCCATATATTTATATTATCTATGTTTACTTTATATTACTTATAATATACATAATATCCCTATTATTATATATAATTATATATTTTTATAAAAAAATAAAATAAAAAATTAAAAAAACAAAATAAAAAATATAATTAAAATAGAAATTATAAAACAATTAAAAGTCCATAAAAAATAAATTAAAACCCACTTAAAAGAATGGGAAACAAAAATATTTATACAAAAAATTATTATTAATTATCAATAATTACTAATAATCTACTACTAATCAATTTACTCCCCAGATTTCGACACTATACATACTTACACATATACACACATATATTGCAGTGCTATAATAAATTTCTAACTCACACCTTATGCTTTTATTGAATTATCATTTAATTGTGGGTTTGATTGTGCTTGGTCGTGTAACGATTATCTATCAAGCTTATTAAAAAGTAGACCAAGTGCATGTCAACAAATGACGTCGTTGTCGAGGAGCAACATGTAATGTAGTTTGTACACATTAGCTACCTTGTTTATTTCTTTAGTTTTCATATTATTTCCTTATATATTATGTTTATCTATTGTAATCACTTTCCTTGTTGACTTTGTTGCAAGGGCCTACGGAGCAAGAGTGGTTTTCTAGGATACTGACGCACCCGAGCGTGGTAGAGGCTGGCCTATTCTTAGCGGGTTGGCAGGAGAGAGCAACAAGTTGGGCAGGAGATTTAGAAGAGCCGAGTAGTTTAGCAGCATTATAAACTTTTATTTTTATTTGTGAGAGGGAGTGGCTCATTAATAATTTGTAATAATACAGGATAAACTTTGGACTCTTAGATGCTTGGGGTCTATTTTACTAAGTTTATGTTCACTTGGGAACCCATGTGGTTTTGATCGTGTTTTCTCATAATTCTCACTTCTTATTCTCCCTATTTCTCTACTTATTTTCATTTTTTTCTTGTATTTTGTTTTTCCGACTTTTCCTATTTTATATCTTTTGTGAGTGAGCCCTTCGATCTTGGATTTGCTTGATCGAGTAAATTAAGTTCAAATCCCTAGTTATAATCATGCATATATAGTCTAATATGCTTGGACTTAGCTCAAATTAACTGGTACTTCACATTAATAGCATTGCCTGTCTTAAGGCACTTTCATCATTGTATTCATGTAGTGTAAATTTAAAAATTATGTCTAGCATCCCGCATGGAGATATGTGGGAAGCAAGGTGAGCATCTCTGACTTCGCATTCCATCGTCACTTTTCGACTAGTATTGCATTTTTGATCTCTCCCTCTATTTTGATTACTTAAGATAAATAAAGAATCAAGAAAATCAATAGGCCTTTGCTTTGAAAAATAATCAAAAAAAGTGAAAACTCAAAAATCATAAAAAAGGGTATGTTAAAGAAAACTTGATCCTAATTAAAATTATTAATGGACTTCATCATATTGTATGTTTAAATCCCACATTATTCTCATGTACCATCCAGATAGAGTGAGGTACGACCCTTAAGGAATAAGGCCCAAATCCCAGCCTGGGTACTATTTTGAGGATCGACTAGATTCATGAAGTACTGACGCTTCTATGTGTGTGGACAAGTAGGGCTAGGTTCGCTTGAGAACTTGGTCTGAAGTACTGAGCATAGGCGAACTGCATTGGCGTGTCCTTGTCTCATCGTACCACGTCCGAGTACCCCACAAGGGGGAAGTATTTGATTAGCCATATCAGCTTCCTTCTTCTACTTATTTGGTTAAGTATTGGATCCAGACTCGATATCAAGGACCTTTAAAAAGTATATGCATTGTTTAAAAAGGAAGTGGGAAGTACAAGATGATTGTCTGGTAGAACTCACTCTCCTATAGGGTTAGCCTTAAGGACTAAGATTGAAAATATTGCCCGAAATAACCAATAAAATCTCCAAGATAAATAGCTGAACTTTCAGAGCTTCATTGAGTTGAGTAGGTGAAGCAACCCTTGTCTTGTGTTTGGATTTTAGTTAAGGTCAAGATCAAAAAAAGGGCGCACTTGCACCCTATTTTTGCACTTCTTTTTATTTTGCTCACTTTGAGCCTTTTCTCCTTTTCTCTTCATTTTATTACCTATTAATCTATGTTCTCATTATTCCTAATCTTCTATCCTTTTGTTTCTCAAGATGTCAGGTCTTAGATGGCTTTGTCTGGACTCCGCAGACACCTATATCGATTACACAACTCTGACATCTCCAATAAGTCAAGGTTACTCCTACGAGACTGATCCAGACTTTCCAAATCACTCATAGGACTCTTCCTTCTCTTTTTCACCTAATAACTGGGATTACTCTTGTCTTGAATTCGCTCCCTTATGGATGGAGATCGATCTATCTCCATACAAACAATCTAATCAAATAAAGTTCGGAATTGACATTAATTTCGAACTCTTCTCTACATATGGTGCATATTTCCAGACTGATTAGGATACATTTCCTCGTGTAGGTCCAGAGATCGATCAGGGCTTGGTTTCCTCTGATCCTGATTCAGAGATGGTTCCGAAAGCGAAGGTACATCAAGTTGAGAAGAATTAAGTTAATGGACATATGTTCACCTCGATATAAGTGATACAACAACAATAATTGACTGCACATCTCAATGCATAGGTTGCCTTTGAAGAAATGTAATGGAGATAAGGAGAGACAGAGATAACATAGAAGAAGGAGGATAAGCACATGCAGATGGACGCCATGGAGGATGAGAAGAGGATAAAAGAGAGGCTCCAAAGCTTACTTTGAAAGATACATACAATCCTGGTCCTGTCCACATGATTGAGTGGATACAAATTCCCCCGATCCACCGGCATTCCGAGTTGAAACTGCAGGTCTTGTCTCCTCTTCCTCATTTCATGGGAATACAAATGAGGAACCATCTATCCATCTTCAATAGTTTGGTCACAACTTTGGTATAACTCACTACATTAACATCTTGTTAGGTGTAGTCAAGATGTTTGTCTTTCCCTTTAGCCTTCAAGATAAGGATTTATATTAGATTAATCATTTGGGAAAGGTAGTGACGACCTGGGATGAAGTCAAGTCAGCATTCGTTCACAAAGTCTATCACATGGGTCGTCTGAATCAGATGCATGCCAGGATTTCAAATTTCTACCAAGGACCCCAAGAATCCATTCATGAAGCGTGGGAGTGATTAAAAGACTTGCAAGATAAGTGCCCCCACCATGATATTTCGAGGACCAACCTGGTCCAATTTGAACCAAGAAAGTCAGAGGCCGCTTGATGCCAAATGTGGTGGTTCTCACTTCAATAAGGATGAAGTTGTAGTCTGGCAAATATTTGAAGAAATGGTCGAAGGAGAGGCCTTGTGCATATCAGAAACTGCCGCAGATCCACCATAAAACTATCAACATGGTATTAATGTACGAAGAGTACATGGATGAGATCTACAACTTGATCATCATTGGGAGACACCTATTCAAAGTGGACATAATGTATAAGCCATCACAGGACCTTGAATAATTAGTTGTGATCGAACATAGAACCATGAATATGGACAAACTCGACCGGATTACAAAGCAACTGGAGCTCTTGGTGAACTCCTGTCAGTCTGCAAGCCCATCAGCCGAGACGTTTGTCAAGCCGAAGGAATCATCACATCCACAGAGTTATGGTCGACCATCATCGATCCATCACGTATATTATACGCAAACCCCAGACCAGGTATTGCAACCACATCCGCAGACTCGGATGATTTTTTACCATCCTAAGCTCCAACATCAATATGTCGAGCCATTTTCCCACCTCCACCCCAAATTTTGGAGGTGAACGACATTTGGAACAATGATGCACAACTAACCCTTCCTGGTAGACATCAACGGGGTCAATCCCCTACCATTAGACCGTACCACAAATCTCATGGAGGTAAATTTGTCAAAAATCAATCTCAACACCACCAGTATCCAAATTATTCTAACACTTGGAGACTGAATTATCGGTAGTCAGCGTACCGCCACCAGCAACCATATCATCATTACTCGGCTGCTTTATATCAAAACCGCTATCCCCCTCCTCTTTAGCACTATCAGCAATATCCTTCTTAGCATTTTTCTTCGAGTTACCAGCCTGTAGCCACATCATCACTATTAGACTCAGTGTGGTCAGCACATTTAATCCTCTGAGGTAGCCCTCGTGAACCCTGCATTTGACTATTTGGCTCAGTTGGTGAAGAGCCTATCAAAGATGAGCCAGAAGCTTGATGACCTCACATCAACCAAGATAGTCATTCCAGCGTAGGTTGAGGCGATCCCCAATAACTTCGAATGCAAAGAGCAGGTAGTTCATACTGTTTCCTCCAACCCTGATAAGTCAAGTATACATGATTCTTTCATGTTATCTAACACTATGATTCTCAGTAGTGGTAGGATCGTGCAATCATCTACCACTGCCAAGGGGAAGAATAAAGCTTCATGTGGTGAATCATCATCTTCTACATCAACCGATCAAGTAGCAGGGCCATGTGAAGAAGAAGGAGGAGACACACAAGTTGAAAATTACAAAAAATATAGAAAAAGAAAAATTACAAAAGTAGAATAACAACTGAGGCCAAGCCGAGAAAGCCAAGCAGATGTCAGCACCAATAGCATATGCTATGCCGATTGACAAAGTCGAAGCTCCTGCTTCTTTTAATTTTCTGATGAATCTCCATTTGATCATCTTTATTCTATCATTTTGGCCTTAAAAACCTTAGTAAATGCGTGTAAATAGGCCTAATTCATGCATTTTAGCATTCATGCATATTTGTGTAAATAGTGTACAAAATACTGTTTTTAATGCCAAAATAATAGAATAAAGAAAGGAAAAGAAAACGAATAAAATATTATAAATATTTTATGACCGAAGCCCCGAGACCTAGGCATCTTGATGATTAGGTCGACAAGGAATAATGTAGGGGAAGATAAGGGTCCAAATCCAATAAAAATCCCTTTTATTTAATTCATTCTTTATTCATTTTTGGGACCTATTTTTAGTTCCACCTATTATACTTCAAATAAAGAAACTTTGAACACAAAGTTATAGATAATTAAATATATAAAATAAAAAATTGATTTCACACAAAAATAATGTACATATAAAAAGTTATGATCTGAATAAGTTTCCAAAATCCCAACTTCCCAAACTTGTATCTCTCAAATAAAAACTCCAAATGTATCAAAATCACCTTTAATTGTAATAATTTTCAGTAAGCTATTTAATGAAGGTAGTTTCACATTTTTTGGAGTTACGGTTTGAAGGTTAGGTTTTGGACCCCTATTGTATACTTTACCCAATTAAAATATTCATTTTATTTGTTTTTCATTCTTTTTATAATTGTATATTTTTATAATTTTGTAAATGTTATTTATAATATATGTGCATATTAAAACTAGAATAAAACACTAGAGAAAACATAAAAATAAAATACTTAAAACACATAGGTATAATACAAATCAATATACCTATATAGATAATACAACTATTTATCTAATTGTATATGTTATTTCAGAAAATAAAATAAAAATATATTTAAGTATATAAAACTAAGTTATACATTTATAAAATAATAAACAAAATTAATAAAATTAAATATACATAATAAAAATAAAGCATTAAACTATACAAATAAATATACTTATATAGCTCATAAAAGGTAACTTGTAATTCCAAACCTCAAAAAAATAAATAATAATCATAATAAAATAATTTAGAAAATAATAAAAAAATCATTTAATAACCTAAAATTAATAAAATCATTTGGTATTTTAAAATGAATTTACAAATGTTTCCAGGCTTTTTCCTAGTTGGTCCACGTGGACCAACCAGGTGGTGACAGAAGTTGACCTTTGGTCAACTCTCTGCCCAACGCCTGACCCCTTGTTAGAACTAATTTTGTCTTGTTTTCGCTACTTTTTCGAGGTCGCATCTTGCATCCTTTCGCGATAGCATCTTCACGACTTTTTCTCCCCTTGCATCGAGGATACACGCCCAAGCGTAACCTTAGGGATTGGATCAACGATTCACAAGATATGCCTTGTCCTTTGGGACCGCTTGTCAACCTGCATATGATCAACCCTTGACTTCCCTTTGACTCTTGATCACTCTTCCACCGTCCAAACCTAGACCTAGGACCTCGACAATCTCCCTGGTGACAATAGGAATCGATTGCGTCCTTCGGGAGGCCGCGAAGGTGTTGAATTGAGCGGGTCCAGCTCGCCGGAGTAGGGTTGCCCAAGCTAGTCGCCGAAACCCCCTCGATGAGTTTTCTTCTTTCTTTTGTGCTCTTTTACATCTTTAGGATATCCGTAGTTGATCCGCGTGTGTCTCTATCATCAATTCCATCTAAAATCATCACGATTTTCCTCTCGATCTAAGCCCGGTCGGGCATCGAGCTCCACCAGCCATCGTTGATCCTTGCCAGACGCTCCACCCGCCCATTCTGCCTTACTGCGGGGTCAAGGCACTTTGCCCTCGACCCCTTCACCTGTTTCTTGCAGGTCCTAGCACTAGAAAGCTGCTGGGGGCATTTTGATCATCCGCCGGAGATACCTGGGAGCTTCCAGCTCCGCTACCTTCGTGGTCGTGCTATGTCGTGCCTCCAACAGTTTTGAGGGTTCCAGCACCTAAAGCAGTTCTGCGGGAGTCGCGTGGCTGTCTTGAAGCTTCATGCGATCACGAAGGAGGAGAATCGAGGCAAAGGACTTCGGCTTGTCGGAGTTCTTCCCTGTTCTTGCTAATCCTCTTTCTACCGTAGGATTGACGGCCCGCCCCAGTTCGCATCTTGGCCGTTGGATGCTCCAGCCGCTCACCGTCGGATCTTTATCAGCCATCTAATCTGGGCTGCAGAAGCCGAATCGTCATCAGCACACCTGGGCGCGACGCGTGTCTAAGTGATTGAAGTGTCACCGTTAGATCATTCCGTGCCTCAGCCATTGATACCCTCTGGAAGATCTAATATGGAGCGTCCTCACCCAACCGTCATCGGCTCACTAGATCAGGATACATGTCTAAGTGACTGAACAAGCGCCGTCCGATCCTCTGTGATGGTATTTTGCATTCATTACCCCGTAGTTTTTGGTATTTATTAAATAACCTATAATCTTTCCTCTATAGTTTAAATTTTTTGTGTAATATTTACAGTAAGGCCCCTGTAGTTCTCATTATTGCATTAAGGTCCTCGACCACGTCACCTCACGTGTCTACGCGCGTGAGGTCCGTGGCTATTTTGTAGGGGAACCCTTGTGGGCCTGGTTATTTCGATTCAGCCCTTGAACTTTTTATTTAAGTACTATAATTTTTATGAAATTTTAAGTCAGACCCTGGGAATATTATTATTTACTTTTTGGTCCCTGCTTGTCACGTGACTGTTCACATGAGGTTTTGGGTGCAGAGAAGCCCTCTCGGGTTTTTGATATTTGTAATTAGTCCAGAATTTTTCATTTAGTTATATATTTTCTGTGAAATTTGCACGTTGGCCCCCGAGCTTTTGTATATTTACAAAACTACCCCTACTAGTAGTGTAATTTATCTTTTTATTATCTTTAATTATTTCATATATAAATCGAAAAAAATCTCCAAAAATAGGCATAAGTTGTTGTTGAATTGCTCTATCATGCCATATTTTGATTTTATATTTTTGTAGCATTTTATATTTATAAAAAAATCAAAAACACGTATTATCATCCCTGTTTGCATTAGAAAATACATAAAAATTATAAAAACTCTTCGAAAAAATTTACAAAAATATATTTTGTTTATTTCTATGTGTTTTATATTCAAACCAAAAATCACTAAAAAATATAAAAGAAAACCCATGAAAATTGCAAAACCCCTAAATTTTTTTAAAAATATTACAAAATCCTAAAAAATATAATTTTTGATTCTAGAATTTCTTTATTTTATTATCTTTATTTTAAAATTAATTTGGAGAATTTTTGTTACTATTCGAATATTTATTTTATTCCATGTTTTGAGTATTTGTGGTTTTAAAAATACCAAAAAAATTGGCAAAGAAAATTGTTAAAAACCCAAAAACATTTCTTTTATGTATTTTTGATTATTTTTACCTATTTATATATATACATTATCTCTCTCTTTCCTTTATTATATACATATCTTATTTTATATTCTAAAAGGAAAAAATACAAAAAAATATAAATATAAAAAAAGAAAAATATAAAATCAGAAAATTAAAAATCAAAATATAAAAACATAAAAAATAAAATAAAAAAATTAAAAAAATTAAAAACCCACAAAAAGTTTTAATTTGGCTAAGGGCCTGTTTGGTTGCAGGGTTGGGCAGAGTTGGCCCAACCCTGGTTACTATTCACAAGGGTACTTCCTCCTCACAGATTACTATTCATCCACCCCAACCCAGCCCAACCCAACCCAGTCCAACCCAGCAACCAAACAGGCCCTAAGTGTTTGAAAGGATATTGGGTGCTTGATTTTTATCTTGCCTGCTTGACACCTTTGATTCTTGTGATCGACCCCTATTTGCTTGCCATTATAGAATTTTAGTAGGGTATAATAAATTTTAACTCTTGCTCTTAATTGCTCATTTACTTGTGTGGGTTAATTGTTGATCAACGTGAGGATTTGAGTAGTCGCCTCAACGACAGTGAGCTTGATTTGCCAGGCCATTACTTAGTGACTCCCATCTTCTCATTTTTCAAATGGCGCCGTTGTTGGGGAGCATCGACTTGTAGAGTAGACTTTTAACTTTTTCACTTGCTTAGCCATTTTTGATTATCTCTCTTAATTGTCTAACATATTTTTCTTGTCTTCTTGCGAGGGACCACGGACTAAGGAGGGACACCTAGGTGACTCTACGCAACCTTGAGAAGCGGAGTCAGCTATTATACCCTAGCCAACATGAATGAGCAAGAGGCATTTGATAGAGAGAGGATAGTTTAGGATTTGTTTTGATGTTTGGTGAGAGAGAGAGAGATTCATTTGACTATTAAAATTGTAATAATACATGTACAGGACTTTGGACACTCAGGCCCAATTTCCAAGTGTTTGTTCACTTGGGGTCTCATCGCGGTTTTTAACGGATTTCATTGCCTTTTTTAATTTATTTCCTGATTTTGGTTTTCTTTATTTTGTGGAATGGGCCCTTAGTCTTTCGGCTTGCTTGATTGTGTAATCTAAGGCCAAAAACCTAATAACCATTTCATGTACCTATAGTCTTTACGTTTGGACTTAGAAATCAATTAATTGATATAGTACTCAGTCTCGAAGCCGCGTATCGTTAGAGGTCGTATACAGCGCGTGCAGGACCCGTTGTGGCGGGCACTGATCGGCATCAGAGACCGGACTTAGGCTTCATTCTGAGTACTTAGCATTTGGTTCTTCACGTGTAGCAATTGCCTGCTTAGGATGATTTCCGTGTGCATATCAACATTTAGTATAGGTTTACAAATTCCTATTTTGCATATCGCATGGAGAGAGCTGGGATGCACTGTAAGTCTTCTAACTGAGCATTCATCATTTAGGCACTAAGGTGAAATTTCCATTTAGTGTCGCCTTGCATTGCTTTTCCGATCTTCTCCCTCTGTTTTTGGATCAATTAGGAATCAAAGAAAACACCAAAACCTTAGGCGCTTGTATTGAATCTACTCAAAACAAGTGATAACACAAAAAAATTAAAAAAGGGACTGCTAAAAATACTTTACCTAAATAAAATTGATTAATTGGACTCATTGCATTGGGGTGAGCAAAGCCCTCAATTGGTTTTAGGTTGCATTGGAAGATCTCCTTCCCAATGAGTTGAGCGGCTTCGTAAGGATTAGAGCCCAAAACCCAGTCTGTGGCTGTCTTGTGTATCACCTGGATTTTCGAAGTATTGGCACTTCTATTGTACGTAGACTAGTAGGGCTTGGTCGGCAATGATACTCTCTATTTTATAGAGCATTGACCTTGTCCGAAGTATTGAGCATAGGCGACGCCTTCATGGGGGTGTCTATCTCATCGTCTTGCATCCAAGTAGGTTCTTGCACGCTCAAGGGTGATTCCATTGCGAGCGAGTTCTGAAGTATTGGTTTTACCTATCAGCTTCCTCCCTCTATTTATTTGGCTGTGTAGGGATCCAGGAAGGGTTACAAGGACCTTAAAAGTACAAACTACAGGTTACTATGGGATACTTTTCCGGCAGTACTCTTACTCCTATAGGCGTAGCACTCTACGGACTTGTACAAAGATTAATTGCCTGAAATCAAATCTAAATCGACAAAGATAATTACCGAACCTTCACATCTTTACGGGTCGAGTTGGTGAATTCATTGTTTTGATGTTTGATTGATTAGTTTTATTAAGGTCAAGATCAAAAACATCCCGCATTTGCGCAATTTTGCTCTCCTTCCATTTGACCCTCGCTCATTGTGAGCCTTCTACTGTTTTACATTCCTTTTATTTTGTGTCTACCTTCATACTCTTCATCCATCATCTATCCCTGTTGACCCTCTCAAGATGTCGTCACACGGATGGTTTAGTCGGGATCCCGCCGGCGTCCACATCGATTCCGTGTCACCAACATCTTCAATAAGGCGGGGTGATCTCCAAGAAGTTGGTTCGGATCTCGTGAATTTCTCCTTGGACTCCCCTATTCTCTCTTTTTTCATTGCCTTTCACCAATAAATCCACTGTTCGGGATGGATGTACAACCCGAATTGACCCTCCCCCTTCAAATAATATGGGATTACTCTTGTCCCAAAATTAACCCTCTGTGGATGGAGATCGATTTCAGTCAATATCCTATGCTCCGTTCATAGTATTCTGGGATTGACCTTAATTCCATACTCTTCGCAACAGTTGGTGTTCAGGAAGAAACTGATCAGGGTTTACTCCGTCGTGCAGATTCTCAAACTAATCACAAGCCCGAGGTTCAAGTCTGTTTTGAGATGGCTCCAACTGGCAGAGGAAAGGGTCAGCAGCCCCAACCAGCCGAACCAGCAGACCCGAGGGAAGGACATCACACTACACAGAATGAGGTCAACAGTCGCTTCTATCCCGGCTATCCAACTGCAACTAACCAATCAGGCTTTGGCCTAGACCGCATTCCAAGACATGCTTAATGACTTAAGGAGAAGAGCAAATGAGAGAGATGGCAGAAGTGAGGGAGAACCAGATCCGGATCACGAGTTCAACCAGGGAGGTTCTGGAGATGAATTTTCAGTGGGAAGACCCGATTTTGATAGAATGGATGCAGAACCACCGCAACCAAAGCTGACCTTGAAATAAACATACAACCCTGGAGCGGGCCGTATCACTGAGTGGATCCAAATTCCACAAATCCAAAGCCCACTTCGAGTTGAAGCCACAGTTTCTGTCTCTGCTTCCTACATTCCATGGGAAAACCACTGAGGAACCATATATCCATCTCAAGAAGTTCGACCGCATCTGTGCTACTACTCACTACCCTGGTATTCCTCTAGGGGTAGTCAAGATGGCCACCTTTCCTTTCAGCCTCAAGATAAGGCCTTATATTGGGTCAACCACTTGGGGAAGGTAGTCACGACCTGGGAGGAGTTAAAGTCCGCATTTCTCCACAAATTCTACCCTCTCGATCGCTTGAACCTGATGCATGCCCGCATCTCTAGTTTCTGTCAACAACCCCACGAAACCATCCATGAAGTGTGGGAAAGATTTAAAGATCTCCAGGAGAAGTTCCCCCACCACGAGATTCCAAAGAGTAGTCTCGTACAACATTTCTTTGGCGGACTCATACTTGAGAGCCAAAAGCTCATTGATGCCGCTTGCGGTGGCTCTCACTTTAACAAGGACGAGGACGTGGTATGGAATGTCTTTGAGGAAATGGCTGAAGGAGAGGTCGCTCAGTCCTCATCACACGCCTACATGAAGATGTCCGCCACCATCAGCAAGCCGGTAAACATGGCTATCCATACTGAAGACAAGGATGAGAGATCCAACCTCAGCATTATCAGAAGCCAATTGTCTAAGGTCGACATTATTGAGAAGAGGTCCCAGGACCTCGAAAAATTATCTGTTATTGAGAAGAGAACCCGGGGTTTGGAGAAGCTCGATTTGATTTCTCAGCAACTGAAGCAGCTAGTTCGAGCCCTGAATGCCAACACTTGCAACTCTGTGTCTGCTACTGTCGAGAACTCCGCTGAGCAGAAGGAATCACCACATATATAGCCTCGTCACCCAAGTCTTCCGCAGCTTCTGCTTGTTCAGCACGTATATTATGTGCAGGTCCCGGAGAAGCCCCCGCCGTCCCAGAAACAGATGGTTGTCCATCAACTAGAGCTGCAACCAGTATATCCAGAGCAGTTTCCTCCTCATCCACCATAAAATCAAGAAATCAATGGTGTGTGGGAACATGAACAACAACTGCCCGTCCTCAGGGACACTCCCAGGGTCAGATTTCAGCCAACCGACCACCTCACCAGCAACCGCAGGGAGGTAGAAACTTCCAGCCCTTCCAGCCTCAAAATCAGCAGCCACAGGAAACACATGGAGGCAAGGATACCAACAGCAGCAATCCGACTACTGTAATCAAGGCCACCCTCCACAACAACCGGCTGCAGCATATCACAATTCATATCCCTCCCAACAATATTCACAATATCCTTCTCGTTTTCCCCCCACCATTTTTTTCAAGTTTACTATAGCAATCCCCTCCACATTATCCGAACCAGAGACCCCAAGGGGGCGATTCATCTGAGGTTGCACCGGTGAACCCGACCCTCGCTTGTCTTGAACAACTTATCAAAAATATCGCTGAGATGACCCAGAAGATTGATGACCTGACGGTTGCCAAAACCGTCATACCAGCCCAGGTCGAGGCCAATCCTAATAACTTCCGATGCAAGGAGCAGGTAGCTTGCAGTGATCTACCCAATTCAAGTAGAAATAATTTGTTTATATCTAACGTTGTTACTCTCAGGAGCGGTAGAGCACTGCAGCCATCAACAGCTGCGAAGGGAAAGCAAATTGTATCTGACAAGGAGTCATCAGTCCAGCCAGCACGAGTGCCACACAACATTTTTGGAGGAACACCATCTGTAAAAAACTCACAAAAAAAGAAGAAAATACAAAAATACAAAGAAATGACAACACCTCGGTGGAGATCAGCCATCGTTGGAGACGAATGCACATGTCCCGGAACCAACTTTAGCCTTGAAGAATTTTGCACCTACAGCGAAGCCAAAGCCAAAACCAAAAGCCGAGCCTATCATTTTTGATCCACACATTGAATATGATTCTGTACCTTTTTGCCATCTACCTGTAAACAACGACATGGACACAGTTCTGAATGACATTATTGAAGATTATGTAAATATTCCTTTTTCAGAAGTAATGAAAAAACACAAAAATGAAAAATCTAAAAAATGTTTTGTCCGACCCAGCCATCATTGAGATTATTCAGAATTTGGTCTTAAACATGCCATTAATGAAAGCTCTTGAGTACATGCCAACTGTGAAGAATGGATTGAAGGATGCATGTACAAATAGATGTAGGCCTCATCCGCACAACTCCAGAAACAAAGGTGGAATGTCTGAGAAGCACATCCTTACAATGGTCGCAGTCAATGCTATCGGCAATCTCCCAGATAAGAAGCCAGATAATGGAGCACCTCTTGTGTGCTGTCAAATATTCAATCAGGAGTTCGAACGCACTCTGCTCGACAACGGGTCCTCTATTAACTTGATGCCAGCTTCATTGCTCACAAAATTCAGATTAGGATCGTTCAAGCCCACCAAGATGATTATGCAGTTCGCAGAAAAATCAGTCAAGCGGCCGACGGGTGTATTGGAGGACGTGATAGTCACGGTTCAAGGGAAGCAGTTCCCAACTGATTTTGTTTTATTGGACATGGACGTCTCTGCGCCTTTGCTCCTCACCCCAATCATACTTTAATGACCATTCTTGCAGACGTCGAACGCATTGGTGAATTATGGGACTGGAGAAATTACTTTCGATGCTGGCAGTGAAGCGATCAAAATAGAAACCCTATCTGATGCCAGACCGTCAGAATGAACATTTGCAGCATGTGCAAGGGAGATTAATTATTTTGAAGACTGCGACTTTTATCCGAAATTCAAGACACCAATCTCTTTATGGATGACAACGAGATCCATGAATTCCTCTCTCCCATGGAAGGATTGGAGACCGCAGTCGACTTTTCCCTTATCAATCATGATGAGATGGTTGATGGTCTACTTGAGGAGACCCAGGTGGCGATCATGTGCCTTCAAGATCAAGAGCAAATTATTGAAGAGTTCTGCAAGGAAGAGGAAATCATTGAAACATTCTGTAAATTATTAAATGATGAGGTAGAACAAAGCATGGTGGACGCCCAACAGATGAAAGAATCACCACCAACGACAGTAGCTGAAGTCACCCTTGAGTCAGCTCCAAGACCGCCTGAGTTGAAACCTTTGCCCTCCAATATGAAGTATGCCTTTCTTGCGAGAGAACCTAACATGTATCCGATCATTATCAATGCACATCTGACTGCAGACCAAGAATCTCGTTTAATAGAGGTTCTTGAATGCAACCGCAAGGCAATAGGCTGGAAAACTGTATATCTCCATGGGATCAATCCATCCTTGTGCTCGCATCACATTTTCCTTGAGGAAGATTGCCAACCCTCTCGAGAACTTCAGAGAAGACTCAATCCTAATCTGCAGGAGGTTGTTATGAAAGAAATCCAGAAATGGTGCGATGTGGGATTTATTTATCCCATCTCTGATAACAAATGGGTGAGCCCTCTGCATGTGGTGCCAAAGAAAACAGGGATCACCATTGTGAAGAATGACAAAGGATAGGAGATTGCGACCATAGTACCCACTTCTTAGAGAGTGTGCATAGATTACAGAAGACTTAATCTTGCCACCAAGAAGGACCACTTTCCTTTATCCTTCATCGACCACATTCTGGAGAGATTGGCTGCGAATGAATACTTTTGCTTCTTGGATGGATGCTCTAGGTATAACCAAGTTGTTATCGCTCCTGAAGACCAAGAGAAGACCATGTTTACCGGTCCCTTTGATACGTACGCCTTCAGACGGATGCCGTTCAGGCTATACAATGCCCCAGCCACATTTCAAAGGTGTATGCTAGCAGTTTTTGCTGACTTGGTGGACAACTTTCTTGAGGTCTTTATGGATAATTTTTCTATCTACGGGGACTCATTCGATCAATGTCTGGATATTTATACCAAGTCTTACGTAGGTGCTGCGAAGTAAATCTGGTGTTCTCGTGGGAAAAGAGCAATTTCATGTTGACCGAAGGAATTGTGCTGGGTCACGTTGTTTCTATACATGGCATGGAGGTTGACCCAACCAAGGTGGAGGTGATTTCTAAACTTGAGCTACCTACAACGATCAAGCAAGTCAGGTCATTCTAATGCCATGTCGGTTTTTACCGATGATTCATCAAAGAATTCAGTAAATTGGACAGACCTTTGACTGAGTTGCTCGACAAGGAGAATGATTTCATTGTGGATAACCGTGGGCTCCTTGCCTTTAATCAACTAAAAGAACTTATCACTCAGACCCCTATCCTACAGCCACCAATCTGGACTCAGCCTTTTTAGATAATGACCGATGCGTCAGATTATGCCATTGGTGCTGTGCTCAGACAGAGGAAAGATAATGTACCATTTGCAATTCACAACGCTATTCGAATGCTCAATGAAGCTCAGTGGAACTACACGATCACCGAAAAGGAGCCGCTAGCGGTAGTCTTTGCCTTGGAAAAGTTCAGATCCTATCTCCTCAGATCCAAAGTGATCATTTACACTGACCACTCGGCCATCTGGTATCTACAGTAGAAGAAGGACGTCAAACCATGTCTTATCCGATGGATCCTTCTCCTCCAAGAATTTGACCTTGAAATCAGAGATAAACCTTGGGTAAAGAATGTAGTGGCCGACCATTTATCTAGACTTTCTGAACCAGAATATCCTGAGCAGAGCTTACAACCAATTACAGAGACCTTTCAAGATGAGGCAATTCTGTCAGTCACCTCGCTCCCTTGGTATACGGATATTGTAAATTATCTAGTGACCAATAAAATCTCACAGGATTGGTCGAAGTTGAAAATAAACAAATTCTTGTCTAAAATCCATTTCTACCAGTGGGAGGATCCATACTCATGAGGGGGGAGACTGTATCTGGAGGAGGTGCATTCCTCAGGAGGAAGTTCCAAGTCTCCTCACCTTGTGCCATGCTCAAGACTCCAGAGGACATCATTCAGGAAGACGAACGACAACTTCTTCAGAGTGGTCATTGGTGGCCTACATTATTCAAAAATGCAGAAGATTATGTCAAGTGATGCACTGACTGTCAAAAGATGGGCTGAACCATAGGAATGAGAGACACGATGCCTTTGAAATTCATTCAGATATCAGACATCTTCGACGCATGTGGCATCGACTTTATGGGCCCATTTCCCAACAACCAGGGCTATGAATACATTCTGCTTGCTATCGACTATGTGAGTCGCTGGGTGGAGGCTATTCCCACCCAAACCGCCGACAGTCGGACTGTCTGTCGATTTTTGAGAGATCACATCATTGCACGGTTCGGGATTCCCAAGATTCTAATATCTGACGGGGGTAGTCATTTCATAAACAGAGAGGTGAAGAAGCTAACTCAAGAATTCTGCATCGAACATTGTGTTGCTTCTCCTTACCATCCTCAGTCCAATGGCTTAGTTGATTGCTCAAAAAAGGAGATCAAGACAATTTTACAAAAGCTTGTGCGTCCGGATTGCAAGAACTGGTCTCAGCTGCTTGATTCAGTTCTCTGGGCTTACATAACCGCGTCCAAGTCACCCTTGGGAATGTCTCCCTACCGCCTTGTGTATGTCAAGCCATGTCATCTGCTTGTTGAATTGATTCACAAATCTTTATGGGGCCATCAACATTTGTAATTTGGATTCTGAGAAAGCCGGGAAGAACCGAAAAGTGGATCGGAATAGATTATTGGAATTCAGAGACTATGCATACGACAACAGCCTGATGTATAAGTAGAAGGTCAAAACATAGCATGACAAGCATATCCACCGCAAGTCCTTCGAGCCGGGTCAGAAGGTGTGGTTGTTTGATGAGAAATTAAAGATCTTTCCAGGGAAATTGAAGAGCAAATGGACTGGGCCGTTTATAGTAAAGCATGTGAGTGATAATGGAAGCATATTGATATTTAGTTTGTCAGTTGACGCACAACCATTTGTAGTCAATGGACAGCTCCTAAATCCTTAACTTGAACATGATACGTTTATGTCTGTCGTTGGCTCTATTCAAGCGATCTATGAGGATAAACTTAATACTTCCAAAGTGGCAGTAGAAGGCAAAGCAGATCAAAATATTTTTGAATAACTTTTCTTTTTTTCTTATTTTTCTTCTCTCTTTTCTTATTCTACTGATAGGATGTCATCCCTTTCATCATTGCTACACTTAGTATGTACTTTATCCTAAGTGTAAGGGGGATGTACATCTCGAGTTGTTCATATTCCGTCTTTTGATTTCTTTTCTTCTTTTCCTTTTCTATTTTCTTTTTCTACCAAAAAGGTGCCACCCCTTGTTGTTAGTCTTCTATACTTAGGACGTACTTTGTCCTAAGTATGGGGGGTGCATCCTGAGTCTTCTATTCTTTGATCCTCTTTACTGTCTCCTCTTCTTGTCTATACTTAGGGATATCTTACCCTAAGTATAGGGGGAGGCAGTCTGAATACAATCTGTTCATTCCCATCCTTGACCCTCCATGCTTTGTGTACAGTCCGCTATACTTAGGATTATTTGATCCTAAGTAAAGGGGGGATGGTCAACTGCTCATTCATTCATTTCTTTGTTCATTTATTCTTTAGACTTTTCTATACTCAGTACGAGTTGTCTTCTCTTTTCTCTCTGATCTATGAGGACATAGCTCAAGCTAAGTATAGGGGGTCGTATATACTACGTATATACTTTAACCATAACTCATACTTTCATATTTTTATTAATAATTATGGCTAACTACACTATTAAATTCATAAAAATCACTTAATAAAGATATGTTTTTATTCCTCAATTTCTTTTTGTATTTACTGATTAATAAATCAGGTGAAAATATTTTTTGCAAAATGTTTGAAAAATAGTTTGAAAACCTGTTTGAAAAATATTTTGAAAACTATTTGGAAAACATTTTGTTCAATATTTTCAACCTTTGTAAACATTGTTTTGTTTTGTAAAATTTATTTTCTTTGTGTGAAATAAAAATATTTGAAAAACAACTTGCAAATGTTTGGAAAATGGTTGTAAAAATATTTGAAAAATCTATCTATACTATTTGAAAAACCTTTCTAAAATAATTTTCAAATGTGTGTTCATGTTTGTAAAAATTATTTTGGACTATAGATTTCACAAATTGTTTGTAATACTTTTTTCAAATAAGTTTGAGGAATATATGCATCACGCTAAAATTCTTTATTATATATACTTATAAAATTGACCACTTACCCTTGTAAATTCCTAAAATCCACTTCTTGTAAACATAAGATACATCCCTGTGTAAATATTTATCCCTAGTTTTTATCCAAATCCTTTGTTTTCAAAAATCCTAAAACATTTGCAAAAGTAAAATACCAAAAACATTTGAAAACCTTTTGAAAAATACAAAAAATGCATATGCATCATCTCTTCAGAAATCCATAAAAAGTTCAAAACATTTGAAATCCATAAAAAGTTCAAAACATTTGAAAATTGCATCATAAAAATATTTTCTGCATTCTGCATAGCATTTGCATGACATTACCATTTTTCAGATTGAGTTTGATAGTTGAACAAGTCTAAGTAAAATCCAGATATTGGAGCTTGGTTGGACCTTAAAATGTACCTAATAACAGGAACCTTATACGAGCTGGAATTGAGGTACTTCAGGTCTAGTTGACTTAATTCTTTGAGGATCATGAGACTTGGTTCAATGGATTCTTGACTGCCTAAGTAGATTATTTTGGACCACACACACGACTCTTTTGATAATGACCTAACTTGGGCACCTGCACCTTTCACTTGTCTCAACTCAGTTGGAGTGGTGAGGGGATTGGATTTTCAGGTGTGAGACACACACAAGTGGAAACATTTTTCATCCTCTAGGGACGGAAGTGCACCCCAACCCATCTAGTGGTAGGGAATTCTAAAGACAGGAGAGTGCATGTTGTAATAAAGCTTCAAAAGAGGGATAGTCTACTGGCTCAAGAGGAAAAACTACTTATGTATATGCTGTTGTAAATAGTATTTAAAAAATACTCCAAAATTGTGTACATGCCTGTATAAAAATAAAATGCCTGCCGGAGTATATATTTGTTGTATAAGAAATAAGCAAGCTTGAGCTTCAAAGTCAAATCATGTAAGCTTGTAGCTGGATGACTTGACTACACTGGTCTTGCATCCTAGGATAGGTAGCTACACTGGCTATTGTACATTCTTCTCTTCACCCCCTCCTCTTGAGCTGGTTGTTACATGAACTAAGAAGGAAATACCCCGCTCCTCGAGGAAGGAGTTATTGGACTGGGGAATCATTGGGTTGTCATACTGGAGAAGTCAGTCTCTTTGTCATTTCAGTTGGGGAGAGCCACCATCACTTACACTGTACGAGTCGGATTCATAGTCATAAGGGTTTGTGTACGAGTTGAAATATTTCTAACCTGGCTATTGAGGAGATGAGCAGAGTGTTGAGATTCTTGAAGGTTGTTGGATATCAAATCCGATTCCCATTAAGGTTCCACCCGCACTGAAATTCCAAAGGTCCGACTTAAGCTCCAAACTTTGATTTTGTAAAGACAAGTTTGATAATAAAATTAAATCCAATTTCTTCTTTTTCTTTTCTTTGTTTTTCTTTTTTTTTCACTTATTTCATAAGTGTTTGTTGGGGACCAGCAAAGGCAAGTATAGGGGGATGATGAATCTCCGTTTCATCATCTTTATTCTATTATTTTGGCCTTAAAACCCTACTAAATGCGTTTAAATAGGCTTAATTATGTATTTTAGCATTCATGCATATTTGTGTAAATAGTGTACAAAATACTTTTTTAATGTCAAAATAATAGAATAAAGAAAAGAAAAGAAAAAGAATATATATTGTAAATATTTTATGACCCGAAACCCCGAGACCTAGGCATCTTGATGAATAGGTCGACAATGAAGAAAGTAGGGGGAGATAAGGGTCCAAATCTAATAAAAATCCCTTTTATTTAATTCATTCTTTATTCATTTTTGGGACCTATTTTTAGTTCCACCCTTTATACTTCAAATAAAGAAACTTTGACATGAAAGTTGTAGATAATTAAATATAGAAAAATACAAAATTGACTTCACAAAAAAAATAATGTACAGATAAAAAGTTATGATCTGAATAAGTTTCCAAAATCCCAACTTTGCAGACCTTTATCTCTCAAATAAAAATCGAAATGTATCAAAATCACCTTTAATTGTATAAAATTTTCAATAATCTATTTAATGAAGTAGTTTCACATTGGGATTTTTACCCAGCAAACCCTATAAACTTTGCCAATCACTTCCACGACCTTTTGCATAACATAATTACCCTATTGACCTTACAAATTACTCCAAGAACCCTCGCGAGCTTCAAATAGAGTAACCACAAGGTTCATAGGGTAAGAGTTGGCAAGTTTACGAGGTCGAGGGGAGAATTATGTTGTTTCTAAGGTCGTGGAGGCAATTGGCAAAGATTGTAGGGTCTGCCGGATAAAAATCCCTTTCACATTTTTTGGAGTTACGGTTTGAAAGTTAGTTTTTGGACCCTGTTGTATACTTTACCCGATTAAAATATTCATTTTATTTGTTATTCATTCTTTTTATAATTTTATATTTTTATAATTTTTTAAATATTATTTATAATATATGTGCATATTAAAACTAAAATAAAACACCAGAGAAAATATAAAAATAAAATACTTAAAGAAAACACATAGGTATAATACATATCAATATACCTATATTGATAATACAACTATTTATTTAATTGTATATGTTTTTTCAAAAAATAAAATAAAAATATATTTAAGTATATAAAACTAAGTTATAAATTTATAAAATAATAACCAAAATTAATAAAATTAAATATACAAAATAAAAATAAAACATTAAAATATACAGATAAATATACCTATATAGCTCATAAAAGGTAACTTGTAATTCCAAACCTTGAAAAAATAAATAAAATCATAATAAAATAATTTAGAAAATAATAAATATTTTTCATTTAATAACATAAAATTAACAAAATCGTTTAGTATTTTAAAATGAATTTACAAATGGTTTTTTCAGGCTTTTTCCTGGTTGGTCCACGTGGGCCAACTAGGTGGCGGTAGAATTTAACCTTTGGTCAATTCTCTGCCCAACGCCAGGCCCCTTGTCAGAACTCTATTTGTCTTGTTTTCGCAACTTTTTCAAGGTCACATCTTGCATCCTTTCGCGATAGCATCTTCACGACTTTTTCTCCCCTTGCTTCGAGGATACACGCCCAAGCGTAACCTTGGGGATTGGATCAACGTGTCACAAGATATGCCTCTTCCTTTGGGACTGCCCGTCAACCTGCATAAGATCAACCCCTGACTTCCCTTTGACCCTTGATCACTCTTCCACCATCCAAACCTAGACCTAGGACCTCGACAATCTCCTTGGTGACAACAGGCATCGACTGCGTCCTTCGGGAGACCGCGAAGGTGTTGAATTGAGCGGATCCGGCTCGTCGGAGTAGGGTTGCCCAAGCTAGTCATCGACACCCCCTCGGTGAGTTTTCTTCTTTCTTTTGAGCTCTTTTACATCTTTAGGATATTCGTAGTTGATCCGCACGTGTCTCTATCATCAATTCCATCTAAAATCGTCACGATTTTCCTCTCGATCTACGCCCGGCTGGGCATCGAGCTCCACCGGCAATTGTTGATCCTCGCCAGACGCTCCACCCGCCCATTCTGCCTTACTGCGGTGTCAAGGCACTTTTCCCTCGACCCCTTCACCCGTTTCTTGCATGTCCTAGCACTAGAAAGCTGCTGGGGGCATTTTGATCATCCGTCAGAGATACCTGGGAGCTTCCAGCTCCGCTACCTTTGTGGTTGTGCTACGTCGTGCCTCCAGTGGTTTTGAGGGTTCCAACACCTAAAGCAGTTCTGCGGGAGTCGCGTGGCCGTCTTAAAGCTTCATGCAATCACGAAGGAGGAGAATCGAGGCAGGGGACTTCGGCTTGTCGGAGTTCTTCCCTGTTCTTGTTAATCCTCTTTCGACCGTTGGATTGACGACCCACCCCAGTTCGTATCTCGACCGTTGGATGCACCATTCGCTCACCATCGAATCTTTATCAATCATCTAATCTGGGCCGCAGAAGCTGAATCGTCATCAGCACACCTGGGCGCGACACGTGTCAAAGTGATTGAAGTGTCGCCGTCAGATCACTCCGTGCCTCAGTCGTTTATACCCTCTGAAAGATCTAAACTGAAGCGTCCTTGCCCAACCGTCATCGGCTCACCAGATCAAGACACGTGTCTAAGTGACTGAACAAGCGCCGTCTGATCCTCTGTGTGGGTATTTTGCATTCATTACCCTGTATTGTTTAGTATTTATTAAATAACCTAGAATCTTTCCTCTGTAGTTTAAATTTTTGTGTAATATTTATAGTAAGGCCCTGTAGTTCTTATTATTGCATTAAGGTCCTTGGCCACGTCACCTCACATGTCTGCACGCGTGAGGTCTGTGGCCATTTTGTAGGGGACCCCTTGTGGGTATGGTTATTTCGATTCAACCCTTGAACATTTTATTTAGGTATTATTATTTCTATGAAATTGCAAGTCAGCCCCTGGGATTATTGTTATTTACTCTTTGGTCCCTGCCTATCACGTGACTGTTCACGTGAGGTTTTGGGATATTTGCAGAGAAGCCCTCTTGGGTTTTGATATTTATAATTAATCCTCGGCCCCTGAGCTTTTGCATATTTATAAAACTACCCCTGCCAGTAGTGTAATTTCTCTTTGTTGTCTTTATCTATAATAATAAAAAAATCCCCAAAAACATGCATAAGTTGTTGTTGCATTGCTCTATCACGCCATAGTTTTATTTTATATTTTTGTAGAACTTTAATATTTATAAAAAACCAAAAACACACATTTTCATCCCTGTTTGTATTAGAAAATACATAAAAAATATAAAAACTCTTCGAAAAATTCCCAAAAAATATATTTTATTTATTTTTTTGTGTTTTATATTGAGACCAAAAATCACTAAAAATGTAAAAGAAAACCCATAAAAATTGCAAAACCCCTAAAATATTAATAAAAATATTAAAAATTCTTAAAAAATCCTAAAAATATAATTCATATTTCTAGATTTTCTCTATTTTATTATCTTTATTTTAAAATTAATTTGGATAATTTTTGTTATTGTTTACTATTTTTCATCTCCATTTTATTCTCGGATATTAATTTTATTCCTTGTTTTGAGTATTTGTGGTTTTAAAATATAAAAAATAGCAAAAATATAGAAAAATCTCTAAAACATTAGAAAATTGTTAAAAACCCAAAAACATTTATTTTATGTATTTTTGATTTATTTTACCTATATACACACACACACATTATCTCACTCTTTCCTTTATTGTATACATATCTTATTTTATATTCTAAAAGAAAAAAAGAAAATTCAAAAAAATATAAAATATTAAAAAAATATAAAATCAGAAAATTAAAAATCAAATTATAAAAACATAAAAAAATAAATTAAAAAATTTAAAACCCACAAAAAGTTTCAATTTTGCTAAGTGTTTGAAAGGATATTGGGTGCTTGATTTTTATCTTGCCTGCTTGACACCTTTGCTTGGTGTGATCGACCCCTACTTGCTTGCCATTATACAATTTTGGAAGGGTATAATAAATTTTAACTCTTGCTCTTAATTTCTCAATTACTTGTGTGGGTTAATTGTTGATCAACGTGAGGATTTGAGTAGACGCCTCAACGATAGTGAGCCTGATTTGTCAGGTCATTACTTAGCGACTCCCATCTTCTCGTTTTTCATTTTCCACCTTTTATGAATTGATTGTATCCATTCTAGTCATTCACTTGTAAAAGATGATTCAAATGTAAATAAGAACAATGCTTTCAATTTTGTAGATATTCATTTTCCCGATGCAATAAAAAATATCAAAAAATCTGAAAATTGAAAAATGCATTGTATGATCCCACAATCATTGAAATTCTTCAGAATACCTTTCTTGAAATGTCTTTGTTTAAATCCATGGAATACATGCATAGTGTTAAGAAAGGACTAAAAGAGGCATGTACATCAAAGCGTCAACCCCGTAAAAACATATGCAATAGATCAGAGAAGCATATATTGACCATGACTATTGTGAATGCCATCATCGACCTCCCAACAAAGAAGAAAGATAAGGGAGCACCTTTAATCAGATGTGAGATTTTTTATCAGATATTTGAGCAAACTTTGCTTGATAGCACTTCCTCCATTAACTTCATGCCCTCATCATTGCTTAAAGATGTTGGGC